>CM070726.1:20126784-20472204 GCA_036346275.1 Otatea glauca
AAACCTGTTGCTTATTTTAGTGAAAATTTATGTGGGCCTATTCTAAATTATTCCACATATGATATAGAATTGTATGCTCTTGTGCGATCTTTAGAGACGTGGCAACATTATTTATGGCCCAAAGAATTTGTCATACATTCTGATCATGAGGCACTTAAGCATATTCGTAGTCAAAGCAAACTGAACCGTAGATATGCTAAGTGGGTAGAATTCATTGAATCATTTCCTTATGTCATCAAATACAAGAAAGGGAAGGATAATGTGATTGCTGATGCATTGTCTAGAAGATATGCAATGATGTCTCAACTTGATTGTAGAATTTTTGGCTTAGAAACCATAAAAGATCTCTATGCTCAGGATAATGATTTCAAAGAAGTCTTGCTAAATTGTAAAAATGGAAAAAGTTGGCACAAATTTGTTAACAATGATGGATTCTTGTTTAGAGCTAACAAGCTATGCATTCCAGCTAGCTCCGTTCGTCTTTTGTTGTTACAGGAGGCACATGGAGGAGGATTGATGGGACACTTTGGAGCTAAAAAGACGGAGGATGTACTGGCTGAACATTTCTTTTGGCCAAAGCTGAGACGTGATGTCAATCGCTTTGTTGCACGCTGCACTACATGCCAAAAAGCTAAGTCTCATCTAAACCCACATGGCTTGTACATGCCGCTTCCTGTTCCTAGTGTTCCTTGGGAAGATATATGTATGGACTTTGTTTTAGGATTGCCTAGAACAAAGAAAGGGAGGGATAATATTTTTGTTGTTGTGGACCGATTCTCTAAAATGGCACATTTCATTCCATGCCACAAGAGCGATGATGCCACTCATATTGCTGATTTATTCTTCAAAGTAATTGTTCGCTTGCATGGTATGCCTTGTACTATTGTTTCAGATCGTGATGCCAAGTTCTTGAGCCATTTTTGGAGGACTTTATGGAGCAAATTAGGAACAAAGCTAGTGTTCTCTACCACATGTCACCCTCAAACCGATGGCCAAACTGAAGTGGTGAATCGAACGTTGTCAACCATGTTGAGGGCTATTCTAAAGAAGAATTTGAAAATGTGGGAAGAGTGGTTACCTCATGTGGAGTTTGCTTATAATCGTACATTGCACTCTACCACAAAAATGACTCCATTTCAGGTTGTGTATGGCTTTAACCCTCGTGCTCCAATTGATCTATTACTTTTGCCATCTTCGGAGAAGGTAAACTTTGATGCAAAGAGACGTGCTGAATTTTTTCTTAAATTGCATAAGACCACAAAATAAAATATAGAGCGCATGACTGAGAAATATAGGGTTGCTGGCAACCATGGTAGAAAGGAATTGACATTTGAACCTGGTCATCTTGTTTGGTTGCATTTGCGGAAAGAAAGATTTCCTAACTTGCGAAAGTCTAAATTAATGCCTAGAGCTGATGGTCCTTTCAAAGTGCTTGAACGAATTAATGATAATGCTTATAAACTTGAGTTACCTGCAGATTTTGGGGTTAGTCCCACTTTTAATATTTCAGATTTGAAGTCATATTTTGGAGAGAACGATGAGCTTGAGTCGAGGACGACTCAAATGCAAGAAGGGGAGGATGAAGAGGACATCACTATGTCGGATACACCCATTACCTCACCTCCACCACCTCCTATGCAAGGTCCTATCACAAGGGCACACGCCCGCAGCTAAATCAACAGGTGAACTCGTTTCTCGGATGGCATAATTATATTTTAGAGGATAGACCAATGCATAATAATGTGCTTGTGCTTAGGAATCATGGCTTAGAGCTGCAAGGACGTCATTCCTCATCAGTACAAGCTAGAGTACAAGGTATTCCCGAGAAGGAAGCCAAAACGTCAACCCAGGAGCAGTCCACCTTCAACTGGCCATAACTTTTGCATACGGAGTCCGTTCGGGATGAGTGAGTACTTGATTAAAAGATAAATTTGTGCTCTTTCAAACGGATCAAGCCTCATCATCAAATTACACTCGAGCTGGCCACAGCATTCAAAACGGTGCGATGGTCTCAGTCTTTTAGGGTGCTGTGCCACCATAATTTTGGGCTGAGTTCCCATGTAATTAAAGTGGCGTGAGACCAACTCCTAGCAGACATACTTGGCTATATATATTGGACAAGCCCCCTATCTATCTCCTTAGGTTTTGTTAAGTTTAGTTGCCCCATGTGTGGAACTTTAACCTTGTTCTCCTGACTCGGCTAGAGCAGCAGTAAACAAGTTCATAACCTCAGTTCGTGTGTTTGCCTTATCCTTGTTCTTGGTGGTTCTTCGATTGCTTGCAAGAATAGACCTTCGTGGTCAGGTCATAACCTCAGTTCGTGTGTTTGCTTTATCCTTGTTCTTTCTGGTTCTTCGATTGCTTGCAAGAATAGACCTTCGTGGTCAGGTCATCCGGGCTTCGGCACGGTTGATAACAACTAGGAGTGTGGTTTAGCGATTGCGGGCGCTTATCCTTGTGTGGTTCGTTGCCGGATCGTCAAAGTCATCCTTTGCCTAATCGAAATTATCCCCTCACCGGAAGATCGGGCCGTCTTGTGCACATCACTACAACAACTTAGGTAAAGTTAGGTTGTTTCATACTAGAATCCTTCATTCACTCATAAATCAAAGTGCTAAAAATGACCACATATTAATGTGTGTGTGCTAAAATTGATCTCAACACTTTACATCAGGAGACGGCTTCCCATTGCACTTTGGATGAACTTGGAATGTATTGTGTAGATCATTCTTTTATGTGTCCTAGGTACCATTTTTAAAGTCCATTCATTCTTTTAAGTGTCCTAGGTACCATTTTTAACTTGAGGAGCCTTACATAAAGAATCTATTTAGTAGTGGATCACTCTGCTCTAATTGTATGGAAAGAGCTCAGCAAAAGCATCTCTGAAATATTCCTCCAGAACGCTAATCTGAGGCTAAACAAACTGGGGCATACCTATACATTGTATGTATTGCTAAGCAAATGCACCTAGGCCACAGTTTTGAGCCAATGTCTCTATGTCAGAGGATTAATCTCCACCTAAGGGAAACAACAAACCTCAATGACATAGACACAGAGAATCAACTGTATGCAGCTCTTAACACAATTTGCAGTAAAAACAAAAAACATGGTGATTGCAGCTAGCCAATGGAATCACTGAAATAATTTTTCATGGCAGCCCATGGAACACAAAAGACCAATGGTTTGAAGGACCATGTAGTGAATGAATCATGAGCTCCTGGGTACTAATAAAGCTTTTAGATCACAATTGTGGGATTAAGGAACAACGTAAGCAGTCATGGAAGCATACAATCAGTTTCAATACTATGCGCAAATATGAACATTTCAATGGAACCTTAAAAACTCCAATTTTTTGCCGTTAACCTTCCAAAAGCCATGGCACCACCACCCCCTACAAAAAAGCTAGAGTGGTGGAACCAGCGATACAAATATCGCCGAAATTCGGCAAATTTTCACCAAAATTTCGGATTTCGGGCCACCACGAAATGCAAACTACCAGCTGGATAAGAAAATTTGAATTTTTTTGCAATTGCTACGGTCACACAAAATTTCATTTTTTTCCCGGTGCAATTTCGCCAAATTTCCCCAAAATTTCATGCTTTTTGGCCGATTTTCAAACTTTTAGTTCCGGATTTGGTCCAATAACCATTAAGAAAGTCATCTTCTATGAAATTTGTTGAAAACCCGAATTTTTGAGACATTTTAAAATTTTAGCAGAAACATTTTCAGATTTTTATAAAATTTGAAATGATTGATAATGATCTGAAAAATTTATGATACTATCTTAAGTAGTGTAGGCGCCTACAGAAAATTTTTCAAAATAATTGAACTTATTTGTTATCTTTAAAAAATAAAAAACTGAATGAACATAATTGGGACAGTAACCTTGTCATAATTTTAAAAATTTTCTCGAGTCTGATCGTGATCTAAAATTTTATGAGAGATTAAAAATTGCCTCAGTACCGTTCTATAAAATTTTAAAAAAAATTCAACTTTTTTTGTTTGGTCAATCAAATCTATGTAAGCATTGAACTTCATTTGTTATATTATATTCAAAACTCAAAAAGAGAAAGAACATAAAATGGTACTGTGCCTTGTAAGAATTTTATAAATTCACTGATGTATTATCATGATTCAAAAATTTTATGAGATCTTAGCAATGTCCTTATCACCCTTCTGTAAAAGTTTCAAAAATTTTAAACCATTTTTGATTGCTAAAGCAAATCTATGTATTAATCATCTGGCTTTTATAAGGACGTAGCACTATCAGAATTTTTAAACATTATGTAAGCATGATCATTATCTAAAAATTTTATATAAACATTAATGTTATATCAAGACCATTCACAAAACTTTTCAAAATTTTCTAACGTGGTTTGAACCATTTTTCATTTTGTTCAAGTTTACCGGCAAGCCTTTTAACAGGAAAGTAACACTGTCCGAATTTTTAAAATTTCATAAAGCTTTATCATCATCTAAAACTTTTATGATAATATTTTTGATGCATCATAACCATGCACAAAAAATTTCAAAAGTTTCTAACATGGTTTGTACAATTTTCCATTCGGATCAATCTTCCCGGTCAATGTTTTATCAGGACAGTAGCAATGGTTGAATTTTTAAAAATTCCTCAAATGCGATAATCATCTGAAATTTTTATGGAAACATCACTGATATGTCAGGAACCTCTAAACACAAATTAAAAATGGTTCGTCATTGTTTGACCCACTTTTCAGCCAGTGCAAATATACCAAAATTTTGGGATTTTTCGGCGAAATTTCAATTTTTTCAGTAGAAAACGAACTAGATTTGAATTTCGAACAAGATTTGTCCGAAATACTCAAATTTCGACGAAATTTGGGATTTCGATCCCGGGTAGCAATGTTTGAATTTTTAAAAATTCCTCAAATGCGATAATCATCTGAAATTTTTATGGAAACATCACTGATATGTGAGGAACCTCTAAACACAAATTAAAAATGGTTCGTCGTTGTTTGACCCACTTTTCAGCCAGTGCAAATATACCAAAATTTTAGGATTTTTCGGCGAAATTTCAATTTTTTCGGTAGAAAACGAACTAGATTTGAATTTCGAACAAGATTTGTCCGAAATACTCAAATTTCGACGAAATTTGGGATTTCTATCCCGGGTGATATTTTATCTGAAAACGAAATTTGAATCCTTGGGTGGAACACACCTTTCTCTCTAGATGGAGAAAGCACCTTATGAACAATAGGCTAAGTGATGTTAATGTTACAAAAATATGATATAACATTGTTCAGCAACAATGAGACACAATCCTTGTGCGAGTTGGTAGCTACCTTGCCAGCATAAAGACTCTTTGTTGTGTCCAAAACAGGAATCCATGGTGTCCCTTTAGGACCGTGGCTCGTATGAAGCGATTCTCCGTACTGTTTATGGATAATTTTTCCCTCTGTACTGATGTATTCGTAATGTTCACGTGCTTGCTGTAAAACTTCAGACAGTAGTTAGAACCATATGGAGGCTTAGATGGCACAAAACTCTAGAGTTCATGTAACATTAATATTTGGAAAGTACTTTCATGTGGTAATTTTGTAGGACTTTTTTTATGAGGACATCACTACTATGGATACAACCATATTTGGTTGGATCAACTCCAATACGTCATCCATAGGCCAAGAAGAGAGAGATCAAATCCATTATTCATCACGTTCTAGAATCCAATTCAGCCTCCAAATACCAGTCTGAAGTAAAACGAGCATAACTTTTGCATACAGAGTCCAATTGGAGAGTTCTTGCACTTAATTAAAATTTTACTTCGAGATCTTTCCAACAGATTCAATCTCACCTACAAATTCCTTTGGAGCACTCCACAATCAACAAAACAAGTCGGGTCAACTTTCTAGTCCGGGTCAAACTTGGGCCTTGTACCTTGTAAGGTTCTATTCAGCATCTTCTTTGTGCTGGTCGAATCCCCTTTATCTTTTACCTATATATAGCTAGAGAGTCTCCAAAAATTACTTGTGTTTTGTTTAGTCATAGTTTTCCTTGGTGAAACTATTTGGTATTCTCTTGTTCGGCGAGATCAATATCAATATCGTGCTTCGGAACCCCACATCGATACTTCAATTATATTTGCAATTTCAGATAGCTTTTGCTTTGTTCTTACTTGTTCTTCGATTGCTTGCAGGAATTGATCTTTGTGATCAAGTCAACCGGGTTTTGGCATGGTTGATAACAATTCGGAGTTGGTTCAGTGATTGCTTGGTGTCGGTCGTGTTTCGGTCGTAGCCTCAATCATGAGGGTTATCTCCACTAATCGATAGTTATCCATCTCATCTAAAGAACGGGCCTCTATTTAGCCTCATTAGGTGGTATCAGAGCTTTCGTTGATCGGTGAGAATTTCAGTCTCTTAGATTAGTTTTTGTTTTCTATCCTAAATTAAAAATTACTCAACAAAAATTCAACCTTTAGATTCAATCTGGTATTTTAGTGAGTTTTGTTAGGTTTTGATCCATTAGAGTCCTTGTTTTAGTTGGTGATTGTTTTTTTTCTTCGTGTAGCTTTTATTTCAGTATGTCCAGTACATTGTTTTATTCATAACTTTCTCATACGAACTCGGATTCTAGTGTTCTTGCACTTCCTGGAAACCTTGGAACAATCTCTACAAAAACCCAATTGGGCATAAACTCTAATTCTGTACCCGTTAGCCTAATCTGGACGTCAAATTTGGTGAAGCAAGTTGTACTTCCAATCAAAATCAGTTTGGTATTTTGATCATAATTCTCACATCCGGACTCCGATTGAGAAGTTTTTATACTTTCATGAATCTTCGAAGAGTCCTCTACAAAAATGTTTTTGGGTGTCCTTTGTGATTCGGAATCTTTCAAACCGAATTTAATTCGGATTCGGAATCGATCTCGTCATGTTGAAATTGGAACAATCCTGTGGTGTTCGGTTTTTGAGCCATAACTTTCACACTCGAGCTCTAAATTGCATGTTCTTGTACTCTATTGAAAGGTGAGGACATAAGCTTCAATTCTTTCCATAGTGAACCTTCCAAATTCGGTGGTTTTCAAACTGTAATCTTGGCGACAAATCTGCTACCTTAGAAACACTGAATTAGGGTTTCTTGGATCGTTCTGAGATTAAGCTTGTTCCTTTGAATACAATAGCATCTATAAAGCAAAAAATCCTAAAAATATCAGTACACATACCTTTGGAAACCAATTCATCCTTTGCGAAAACTTTGGTCCCAATTGAGACTAGCTATTTGATATTGCTTAGAGCTGCTCTACTTGATACATTGCATAATCTTGAATTATCATATCGTACTATCTTGTGACATCAAGTTATGGATTCCAAAAGTTTGTTCATACTAGTGTTGGCCAAAAGTCACCCAAAGAAAAAAAAAGAAAGAGCCAAAAAGCCAAAAGAAGACGAAAAAAACAAAATAGTGGCCGGTCGAACTACATTGAGTAAACCCCTAATTTTTGTTCGTTATTTTCAGATTGTGCAATTGTATTAAATTGTGAGCAATCTTGTGCCCTTTTACCTTTTCTAAAACAATTAGCTAGTGTCTCTCCATAACTTTTGCAACACGAGCTTTGGTCCTGAAATGTTTCTTATTTAGCTCGTTCCATTTGTTGCATTAAGTTCCATTATCTTTGCACGTGTGTTGTTTTGAAATTCGCTTATCTTTGAGATTAGCAACTAGGGTTTGTGAATTCTAATTTGGGTCATTACTTATCATTACAATAACTAGACTTATCAGATTGCATAGAAAATAAATATTACCTGTCCAAGCTCCACCTTCTACTAGCCAAATAGGTACCGTTCTCCTTGTAATCGCTTTGCCAAGCTTGAGTGTGTTTATCACGAACCAGCCGTCGGTCACCACCTGTTTGCTTGGTAAGAATTGGTAAGAACTTTATAAAAGCTTGAGTGTGAGAGACTTTGAATCACCAGATCCTAGTACTTGATAGGAACATATATTTGTGATTTGTTTCTTGTCTTCACTAACAATGGCAGGTTCTCAACGTCTAGTGCTTGGGCCAATAGCATCCTAGGAGAAGAGGTAGTTCACACTCCGAGATACGAAGAACGTACAGCACAGCTTCACCACCACAGGTGGTACGACGACATAGCACACGTAACAAAAGTAAGTTCACCGTACCCATTTTTAATGGTAAATATAATCTTGAAAGTTATCTTACTTGGGAATTAGCTGTAGTATAATCATTTGATAAAAATAGAATTCCTGAGCATAATAAGGTTAAGGTTGTTACTAGTGGATTTACTAATTTTGCTGAGCTTTGGTGGAATGATTATATGCATAAAAATCAGGACATCCCTAGCACATGAATTAAATTGTAGAAAATTATGAGAGCTAGATTTGTTCCTTTATATGTTTCTCGCCAATTACGGAATGAATTGCAATGTCTAAAACAAGGTATTAAAACTATGGATGAGTACTAACAAGAATTTTAGTGTAGATCTTTGCATTATGGGTTAGAAGAGACCGAAAATACTAGGATGAAGAGCTTTTATTGTGGACTAGATTTTGATATTCAGATCATGATATGTTGTAAAGAATTCAATTCTATGTCATGCTTGTTTAATCATTCACGTAAAGCTGAAAGAAAAATACAGAGAAGACAATCAACCACAGTTCAAATTCCTACAAAGTTAAATGCTAATCCTATTGCATGCACTGCACCAAACCTTAATGAGAGCGAACACCCTGAGCATGCGAAAGAAATACCAGAAAATTCGAGTGAAGTAGAGGATAGCACATGTGAAGATGATTGTACTAATGTAATCCAATCTACTTCTGTTATTTCTGTTGTTGCTGTTCCATGTGATATGTAGGTTACTTCTGAAGAAGGGGAGCCAAAAGCTGAAAACCCTGCGTTATCAATTGAATGTTTTGAGGTACCTACTTCTTCTGAGGAGGATGCTAATGATAATAGTACAGATATGATTTTACATCAAGAAAGGAAGCATATTTGTGAGTATATTCCTGCTAATGACCATGAGCCTGTTAGCTTGATTTGTGCTATGGATAAGATTTCTAAAATTTCATCTCTTATGTCTTTATCTAGCATTTTGTCTACTGTTTTAAATTCAATTTATTTGGGTATTATGACATAGATAACAAGGTTTTTGTTACAGAATATGCATAACTTGTGATAAACTTGCTCAATTGAAGCTTGCAATTTTGGGCAATCCTAGATGTATGCAAAAGCTTGTTTCATTTAAGATACCATCAAATTTTCCTGATGTGTGATACCGTAGCTTGCTACCTCATTGTTAGAATCTTAGTACATTGACTTGTATTACAAATCAGCATGTCGTAGTTGATGAGTGGAAGCCCATTAAAATTTTGTCACCGTTGTTGGAATGGTTTGATATTGCTTGTTTACAATCTGATTATATGAATGAGCTACGCTTGTTACCAAAACTTTAAGTTTTGCCCATCAATGTTATTGAACGAGACTTACAAAACATGAGTATTTTTTATCCAAGGACAAGGATAGATATGTGCTTTACTTATATTTGTAAATTAAGTTGCAAACCGAATCATGTTAATATTTATGTTATATGCTTCACTTATAATCACAAATTGAGTTGCGAAATTGTGAGAGAGGTGATTTGCTTAAATCTGATTTCCTCATTTGCTGCTATGTAAATAGCATTATACGAAACCAAAAGAACTATGAAATATGGGATATATAAATATATGCTGCGTACACGTTGTTCTTTTTGTTGCTTGTTTCTTTTCCAGCTTGTCCAAAACCAAGGATAGTTTTCCTTCAAGGATGGGAGTAAGCATCCAAGAGTGCTAGCTTTCATCATGCATTTATATGCTGGAAAGAAGTGTTGAGCTATGTGGATGATTATTAGGTGAATCCTTTAAATGTCTTTCTTGTCTTTAAAATATATAAAGAGGCGGAGCTACTATTTTATTTAATTAAATGTAGGACCTATATGAGGATGTTTTGTGTTGAGGACGAGCTAAAAGGTGAGCTTGAGTCGAGGACGACTCAAATTCAAGAAGGGGAGGATGATGAGGACATCACTACTACAGATCGACCACACCTGGTTGGACTAACTCCAACACGTCATCCATGGTCCAAGAAGAGAGAGAGATCAAATCCATTGCGTTCTGGAATCCAATTCGGCCTCCAGATACCAACCTAAAGTAAAACGAGCATAACTTTTGTATACGGAGTCCAATTGGAGAGTTCTTGCACTTGATTAAAATCTTGCTTCGAGATCTTTCCAACAGATTTGACCCCACCTAAAAATTCCTTCAGAGCACTTCTCAATCGACAAAACAAGTCGGCTCAACTTTCTAGTCTGAATCAAACTTTGGCCTTATGCCTTGTAAGAGTCATATTCGGCCTCTCCTTTGTGCTGGCCGAATCCTCTTTCTCTTTTACCTATATATAGCTAGAGAGTCCCCTAAAATTACTTAGATTTTGTTTAGTCGTCATTTTCCTTGGTGAAACTATTTGGTATTCTTTTGTTCGGTGAGATCAACATCACTACCTTGCTTCAGAACCCTACATCAATACTTCAATTATATTTGCTATTGCAGATTGCTTTTGCTTTGTTCTTTCTTGTTTTTCGATTGCTTGCAGGTATTGATCTTCGTGATCAGGTCAACCGGGTTTTGGCACGGTTGATAAAAATTCGGAGTTTGATCAGGTCCACTAATCGATAGTTATCCATCTCACCAAAAGATCGGGCCTTCATTAAGCCTCATCAATTTTGGACACAAAGGCTTTTATCTGTTCTTCTTGTAGTTGTCATGAGCAATTGAGAAAAGATGTGAGTGGAAGTAGGCCAATGCATATCGGAAGCAATTAAGCATTAAACTGCGGGCCTTTGGTTGTGATAAATATAGCTCAAATATGCAACATGTGATTTAATGACAATGACATCAAGATGTAACACATGGTTTCGATCCAAGAAAAAAGTTCTAAAAGATGAACATGAGAGAAGAAATAGTACAATGTCAGTAATATTTAATTGTAAATAAGGCTCGGTGAATCAAAATTGAGGGTAGAATCAATGAAGTTAATACTCTTAGGTTTTGATGCAGCTCTTCTCAGAATATGTTCGACAAGATGCATGATCTCGAGTAAGGATGGGTAGCTATTACAGAACATGATCTTACTGCACCAAGATATTTTACGCATTGCTTGTTTAGCAGAGCTCTTGGGCACTCTGGAGGGTCAGCATTTTTTCCCTCCCCAATATGCAGTCTACATATGCAAAAAGGCTCTCTTGCATCGCTGCAAAATTGAGCATTCATTGAAATCTCTGGATTAACAATGCAGCATTGTACATACTTATCCTTTATGCAAGTCTCTTTTTTGTCGCACACATTGCACAATTCACTTCCAATAACAAAATTCACAGAATGTAATTGTGCGAATCGCGATCAAGTTCTTACCAGTAGAAGAAGAGTTGGGCGGCCTGGCTTTGGCACCACACATCTAGTAGAGATGTAGGTTCTTCCCATATCTATGCCGTGGATCGATATGAGAAACAACAACAAATAAACATTCCCTGTCAATATTACATCGAAATTTGTGGGAATGAAAACTTAGCAAGGAAGGAACATAGCCTGATTCATGGAAGCCTACACCTGGGAAATCGCAAGAGGAAGCAAATCAGCTCGCAAAACAGAAGCGAAGCGATCTCCTGGGACGAAATTGGGAGTGGGAGGTGAACCTGCTTGATGTGGCCCTGCGGGAAGTTGAAGGCGAGGTTGCCGATGTGCGGGACGGTGATGAGCAGACCGGCATAGGCACGCCGCAGATCCCCTTCTCGAAAGCAGTAGCAACCACACTCATGAGGCATGAGCACGAGAACACGGGCCTAGGAGGAGAAAGGGGAGGCGAAGAGCTCCCGAGCTGACCAGATCTGGCTGTCCAGGTTGTGCGCGTACCTGTGGCTGACCAGATTTCACGGCGGCGGTCTTCGCGCAATGCGAGATCGAGCTCGTCAATCTAGTGCCCAATTCCATTCTCCTTCTTTCCATCTTCTCGCACCTATGTGAAGGGCTTTTGGGGATCCTCCTGACCCCCTCGCTTTTCTTCAATTTCTATTCCCTATTCCGCACCTCGAAGGATCCCGTGGTCGGGTGTCTCTATTTTCGGTTGCGAACAGGGCTTCTGTACTCCTTCCCCCAAACTCAAGCCCGAGACTCCCTTGGTCCATGGGCCGAGAAGTGGTTCTATTTGAAGAAAGGGGAAGGCGGCGGGCTCGCATACAACGGGGCCCCTGTTGATGGCAAGCGCCAGACTCCTGACGCCGACGACTCGACGACAGACCAAGAGGTCGTTGCCACCATACATATCTGTGCGACGCGCGGTCTCAATGGCCAGGCCATTGCCTGCGACTTCTTGTAGCACCGGTTGTTCCCTTTGAGGAAGAGGGTGCACTCGTTCTTCAAGATGAAGGGGCAAGACGATCTCACCCGGGAGGGTCCAAACGGTAAGTCCCCTCGAGCTAGGGAACTCTCGAGCCCGGCAAAGCACTAACTGGTACTCTATTTCTTCCACTAGCTCCGCTGAAATCCTTGATAGCGGCTAGGATGTGCGAGATGTTCAGGAAGGCGCCGTTCGACTACACCGTGGGCGATCCCGTTCCCAAGAACATCTTGAGGCAAAGCAGCGAGGTAACTCATCTCGCACCAAGGTCGAGCTCGGGAGTGCTCGAGCTCGTACTGACCTTTGCTCATCACTGCAGGAGAACAAGGAGCTTTAGGACACAGCGAGGAGGATGCTGCCGCTACCTAGAGCAGGCAAAGGCAAGAAGGCAGGCAAGAGGCCGGCCCCAGATGCCCTGGGGACCAGCGCCCCGAAGAAGCAGCATATCAAGTGGGCGACCGTACAGTGGTAAGCCATCTCGGTCGAGCCCGATAATGCTTGAGCTCAATCTCTTGATTGTTACCGTCCCTAACCTCCCCTCATCTCTAGCAGCAACAAAAGGTAGTGGCCATCGCGAGGACCTCGGACTCGGGGGCGATACCGAAGTCCTCATTGTTGGGCACTGGTACACACGCCGCAAGGAGCTCGGAGCCTCCGCAGGCTGTGAGGTCGCCATTGCATGGTGCTCAGAGATGAAAGCTCTTGACCCAGGTGTCGGGACCCGAATTTGCAAATCCGGACCCTCTGTGTATACCGCACTAGTCCAGGATCACGCTAGTGCACACAGGCTCAACATAGATGCTATCATAGTCATACACAGCGGAATATAGCATAAGTTTCATAATTAATAGTAACTATTGTCTTACATGATTATTGCCACACAGGGCTTATAAAAGAAATAGCAAATAAGCAGCAGCGGAAAAATAAATAAGCGTAGCAGCTCCCCAGTTCACCGCAGGCAACTGACGAGGCTCGAACCCTAAGCATTCGCATCCATATAATCCTCCTCCTCGAAAGGCGTAGATTCTTCCTCTTCTGAAGTTGTTGTTGTTGGGGTGAGTACATAAAGCACTCAACAAGTTGTGCACAGCAATGCAAGTCTAATATTCTATATGCTTGGCTTAATCCAAAGGAATGGCTAATAAGGATATTTTGCAATAAAGCAGCATTTAACAAGAGTACAACAAATAGATTGAAAAGCAGTAAAACAAATACAATAATTAATAGATTCAGCATTTCTGAAGTAAACCAAGTTTCCGATCCTAAATAAATTTTCACTTCCCATGGCACCTTGCCATCCCAACTGGTTTTTGTTTAACAAAAGTCTAACCCTTAACTGTAATCCCCAAGCATTGCCCAATACCGTGAGCATGGCTATTCGAATAGATTGTACACTCTGCAGTGGTTATGCACTTTACCCACACGATACAATTAAACACCACCAAGGCGAGTGATCATAACAAAGCCTTTACAATGTTACACCTAGACCCAGTACTGTTCGCTAAGGTTTCAACACTAAAGGGTTAAACTACCACAACAGGGCCCCCCTCTTGCGCCATGTGAGTTAAACAGTAAACCCGGGACTCACTGTTCACCACGACAGTACCAAAATCTAGGCTTCACAAATTATTCAGCTAGGTTGTCCCATTCCAAACATGTGGTTGCAAGAGAGTCCTTAAAGTGATTAAGGCAAGACTTCCACATACCCCTGGCAATCCTGGCCCACCTTGGCACACTGCCCCTTGCCACTTGCCCCAATCTAAATCATTACCACCCTAGTTGATTACCAAGCACCACGTGCCCCCCCACATTTCAATCTAGTTGTGTGACCTCCTCGCCACGACAACTTGATAGCACTGTGTGACAACACATGACAAACAAATTCTTAAACATTGTTCCATATTCCATTAGTCAAGATTAAGTAACAACATTCGGACACATGTGATGATGTGGCATGGCTAAGTAATCTACGACGGTCTAACTAGTCCCATGTTGATTATTAATATTAACCAACTATAATTCCACATCCTAGGGTGACAATTAGATCATGGCATAAAATTGACAAGGTGTGATTTAATTCAATTAGGCATATCATCTAATTCCCAAATTAATTGAAATCATTTATACACATAAAATATCATGCATAATTTAAAAGACAAAATAGCAATTTGGTGAAATTGGGTGCAACATGATCAAAGCACAACTTGCCTGGGAGTAGGTGCTGGTCTTGCTCTAAGCTTGGGTCTTGAAGCGATGAATCTTCCTCCGGATCACCGAGCAGTTCAACGTCTACGCGAAACGATGCCAAAATAGCAAATAAACACCAAAACAGAGAGCAACCAAACTCCAAAAATAAAATAAAATTCAGCAATAAAAGATCTTGATTTTACAAATTTTTAGAAATTTGAATCACTCAAATCCGAGTTAAAATGCAAAAGATATAACCTTTTGAAGTTTGAATAAATACTGAAAATACAGAAAATAGAATTTCCGATTTTCCGAATTATTTTTCATGAAAAGATTTTTATTGCGCAATCTCGACGTCGCCAGCGCAGACCAATCGGCGCTGCCACGTCGGCTCGGCGTATGGACCCGGTCCACGGACCGCCTCGTTCACCGTGGACGCGCGCCATGGCGCCTCGCGCGCCGCGCCACGCTGGCGACCGGATCGTTGCGACACCGCCCGTGCCGATGCTCGACACGCGGTGCGCACCTGGGTGACGATCCGACGACTATCGATCTACTCCAACGTGGCACTATCCTGACCGCTCATCTTAGATCTAACGGTCCATCTTACCGGAGAGGTTCACTGCTGATGAGGATGACGCGGCGCGATCTGGATGGTTCGGCGAAGATCCAATGGCTATGCGAAGCTCCGAGACACGGCGGCGGGCTTGCACCGGAGCGGAGGAAGATGACCACCCGAATGGCGCTTCGGCGCGACTCCGGCGAGAAGAAGCAACAGACTCGACACGGCACGACGCGAGGAACTTGGATCTGGAACCCTTGCGACGGACGGCGGCTTGACGACAGCGGAACCCAAAGAAAACCGCGGCAGCGAAGAGCAAACTCCGGCGAGCTCCTGCGAGGCTACAGCGGCGACTAACGGCGAAGGCTAGCACTGGCGGATGCGCTCTGGGATGGCAATCCTCGGGGTGCGGGTGGCGGCTTTTATAGCCTCGGTATGCGCGCAGGGAAGGAAACCCTAAATCACGCGGTGGCGACGGCAACCGGCGGTGGATTCGAAAACCGAATCGGAGACGACAACCGGGAGCTGTTCGATTTGCGATCAAAGGCCACGATTAGATCCGAAGCGATACGATCCGATCCGTTCTTTCCAAAAACAACGGATGAGATCCAACCTTTCCAAAAAAAACACGATCCGATTTCTTCCACACGATCTTGATCCAACAGCTCACAGGTGTTAGGGTTTCTGATCTCGTCTTTAAATCACACGCGTCCCTCTGCGATCCAACGACCGACGCAGCACCGGCGACGTGGCTTGATGAAGACCACAAGATGAAGATCTCACGGTTGGCGTCTTCAGCGCGGCGACGCTGGTCGAGCAGCCGCGCACAATGGGCGTGCAGACGCACATCTTGGGCTCGGCCCAATCATTCACGTCGATTTTTCTAACGCTTTTCGATTTAAAATAATTCCCAAAATTAGATTAATTCATTTAAGGCAATTAAATATCAGGAAAAATCCAAGAAAATTCTCATAAATACTTTGAAACATTCTGAACTCATATAAAATATTTTTGACAAAACTTCATATTATTTTTATCTATATATAATTAGTTTTCACCAAAGGTTCAATATACTTAATTAAAATAAATTCAAATAATTTCTGGAAAATCCAATAAATTCAGAAAATCACCAAAATGCACATAAGTGAAATTATAGGCCAAATTTTGGGATGTTACACCAGGTATGTGCAACTCTCGTGCCCCTTGGGTTGTAGCGTAGGCTTATTTTCTTCCTTTGCTTAGTAATTTTCCCCGCCGCAGACCTCGAATGCTCATTTACGCCCATCGCGTCATCGGGTTGCGGCGGCGGTAGCGCTCAGTCGTCAGCGTCCATTGACCATGGCTATTATCAAGGGCGAGTCCAAGGACGAGGACGAGGATGACTTCCTTTTGATCCACCGCCCTCGCTCGTGGCAAGCCTAGGTCGCTGCGGGAGGTGGAGTTGAAGGCGTCTCGGCCGTCGGAGTCAGGGTCGACGAGGATGAGCCCGAGGTCGAGGCCACCACGACCGACTAGGTCGAATCCTCCAGGGGTGCGATCGAGGTGCCAGCCACGGTGGTCGCTTTTGAGGCTTTTGTGGAAGAGCCAGGTAGGGCAGTTCTTCACATCCCCTATGTCGCAACGCATTAGCATGACCCATTTTTTCCATTGCTTTCCCTAAGGACCTTGGTCCCTAAGATCGAGCTGAGGCCTAGGCTGGTCGAGGAGATCCCGGTCGAGGTTTCGACCAGCGGGGCTGACTTCGCACCGGAAGGGCCAACGCGGTCGCCTCGACCTCGGCGTAAGGCCATGCCAAACTGGAGGCGAGCGAACCAAACAACAGGTCGATTGGGCCTCGGTGCCGCGAGTTTGAGGGTCGGCTCAGTCAGGTGAGTGTGCTCATTCCTACCAATCTTCTCAACTGTCGAGTGATTTCCCTTGGTTTTTGTAGGCGATCAACCTAATCGCCTAGGGACTCCAAGGTCTACACGGGCACACCGCTGGGCTAAGGGCAGTCCTCGACATGGTGGAGGAGCGAGAGGTCCACATCGCCCAGCTCGAGGAGACCCTGCTGATCGAGCAGGAGGAGGCAGAGTAGCGGACTTCAGCCCACACCGCTGAGCTTGCCTAGGCCGTTGCCACCGACCACGAGAAGGCGGCCAAGGCCCTCGAGGCTGAGCTCGCGAAGGCAGCTGGGGCCCTTGGAGCCACGCGTGTGAAGGCGAAAAAGCTGCGAAAGCAGGTTGCGAAGCAGGCTGCCGCTCTGGCGAAGGCCGCCGCCGAGCTCGAGGAGAAGCTAGGGCGAGCGTCCAAGACGGGGAAGAGCACCTTGGCTCAACTCCAGGGCGAGCACGACTGTGCCGCCAGTTCCGCAGCCGAGGCACACCGTCTGCAGGGTGAGCTCTCGGCGTTGAGGGTGAAAGTAGCTGAGCTTGAGCAGGAGACGCTCGCCCACGACATGGCGGATCTGTAGATAGGAAATAGGCCGAAGGACAAAAATGTCTGCGTCTCCATGTAAGTATAACTTTGTAAAAAAAGTTTTTAATGAATGAATAAATGGACTTAGACTTAGCTATTTTTAGGGTAGTACTCCTTTCCTCAGCCCGAACTGTGGTCGAGGTCGAGCAATGTCGACATCGAGCACAGTCTGTAGGAGAAATAGCTAAGTCTAGGGGACTTGTGCTTGTCCCTCTGTCTTCTTCCCTATTTCAATCCCATGCTAGTCAAGGCTATCGTAGTCGGAGTAGTCGAGATCGGGCATCATCGACCTTGCACAGGTCGGAGTCATGAGCTTGGGAACACTCAAGGGAAAACTCGAACGCACAATGGATCTTAAAATGCTCAGGTCGGGCTTGGCAGCACTCCGGTCCGACCTGTGCGTGAAGCACGTATGCTCGCAGAACTCGAGCGTGGCCTTTGGTTCAAGTCCAACTATAGGGGGAGCCGTGATGCGATAAGAATTGGCATACTACTGGTGTGACCCCTGGAGGTGAACCTCGAGATCACAACGCTCGAGTCAAATCACGTATGCTCACCGAAATCGAGCGTGGACTCTGGTTCAAGTCCTACTACAGGGGAGCCGTGACGCGATAAGAATCAGCTTACTACTGGCGTGACCCCTGGAGGTGAACCTCGAGATCACAATGCTCGAGTAGAGGCATAGGAGATGTAAAGAAGCTTAAAGAGGCACAAACATAGAAAAAAAAGAACTTTTATTGCGAATCAAGATAAGAGTGTTACAAATGAAATTTTTGAAGTTGGTCGATGTACCACAAGTTCGTGAGCTCTCTGCCATCGGGCATCACCAGCCGATAAGCTCCCATGCGATCTGTTGAAACGACGCTGTAGGAGCCCTCCCACTTTCGGGACAACTTGTTGGTGTTGGTCAAGCCCTGAATTCATCTTAGTGCCAGATCCCCAACTCGAAGCTCCCTAGGTCGAATCGATCGAGACGCATGCCTGCGAAGCACTTGCAGGTAGTGCACCGATCGTAGCAGTGCACGGCTCCTTATTTCTTCCTCTAGGGCAAGGTCGAGAGACCGCTCTTGCTCGAAGTAGACTTGGTCGACCAAGTTGACCCTAGCGGAGCCCAGCGTGACCTCAAAAGGTAGGACGGCCTCAACTCCGAACATGAGCTGGAAAGGGGTAGCCCCTGTTGCTTGGCTGGTCGTGGTGTGAACGGACCAAAGGACGGTAGGAAGCTCATCCACCTAGGCTCGGCCGTGTTGTTCGAGCTCATCGAAGACTCGTCTCTTAACGCCCTGGATGATCTGTCCGTTGGCTCGTTCGACCGCTCTGTTGCGTTGGGGGTGACTCACCGAGGCGTAGCAGACCTTGGTACCCATGTCTTCGCAGTATTCTCGAAATAGCTCGCTGGTGAACTACGATCCATTGTCGGTGATGATCCTACATGAGACCCCATACCTTGTTACCACAAACGAGTGGAAAAACCTTACTGCGGCTCAGGCGGTGATAGCCGAGACTGGTTCGGCCTCTATCCACTTGGTGAAGGTATCGATGGCTATGAATAGGAACTTCTTTGCCCGATCGCTTGATGGAACGGGCCAAGGATGTCAAGGCCCCAAGTCGAGAATGGCCACGTGAGTGGGATGGTCTGGAGGGCATAAGCCGGCTGATACGTCTTTCGAGCATAGAACTGGCAGGCTCGACAGGTGTGGACGATGTCCCGAGCATCCTAGAGTGCCATCCGCCAATAAAATCCCATGCGAAATGCTTTTCCAACCATAGTCCTGAAAGAGGAATGCGCACTGCAGAGCCCCGAATGAATATCGTGAAGTAAGTGCTTACCTTCCTCCGGGGTGATGCATTTTGACAAAACACCCAAGGAGCCCCAGTGATAGAGCTGCCCATCAACGAGCTTGTACGAGCTTGCTCGGCGCTTGATTCTGCTACTCTTGGCCGGGTCATCCGGGAGCTCGCCCCGGTTGAGGAACTTGGCAATCGGTGCCATCCATGAGGGAACACTCTCGAGGATGGCTACCGAATTTTCTTGGTCAGTGACGGAGGTTGTCGCCAAGGTCTTGAGGATGACATCTGGCGGAATCTCACCACCAGACGACCCGAGCATGGATAGGAGGTCAGTGTTGGAGTTGTCCTTCCTGGGCACATGCTTGATTTCCATGTTCCGGAACCACTTCTCCATCTTGCGCACCTCGGCAAGGTACCTGGCCATCGAGCCCTTCGAGCACTGGTAGTCTTTGTTGTAATGGTTGACGACGAGTTGGGAGTCGCCCTTGACGACTAGCCGACGCACGCCCAGGAACTTGCAAGCTCGAAGACCCACCAGAAGGGCCTTGTACTCCGCCATGTTATTAGTTTCTGGAAAACCGAAACAAATCACATACCTCAGTTTGTCTCCCCGGGGTGTGATAATGAAGATTCCAGCCCCCGAGCACTCGAATGACCTGGAGCCATCCAAGTACATCCTCCAGGGCTTCTCTTCCTTGACCTCAGGCTCGGGAGTTGGTTGCAATGTCTGCTTGACCACAAAGTCGGCGAGCGCTTACGACTTAATGGCGCTGCGTGCTACAAACTGTATGTCGAATTCTGCCAACTCCATGGCCCACTTAGCGATGCGACCTGCGGCTTCTGGGTTCCTTAGGTTCTCGCCGAGCGGGAATTCACTCAGGATAACCACCGTGTGCACCTGGAAGTAGTGCCGGAGTTTGCACGAAGCGATGAAGAAGGCATAGAGCAGTTTTTGGACCTCGGTGTAGCGCTCCTTCGGTCCATGAAGCACCTCGCTAACATAGTAGATCGGCTGCTACCGACCATCATGCTCGGCCACCAGGACGGCGCTGATGGGCTAGGCTGGGCTGTGGCTGCGAGGTAAAGCAGCAGCGTCTCACCCTGCCGTGGAGTCATGATAATGGTGGGCTTGAAAGGTATGCTTTCAGCTTGTTGAAGGATCGCTAAGCTTCGGGTGTCCATTCGAAGACCCCGTGCTTACGCAGCGTCTTGAAGAATGGTAACCTGCGTTCCCGGAGCCTTGAGATGAACCGGCTGAGGGTAGCCATGCGGCCGGTGAGGCATTGGATCTGTTTTGTCGAGGTCGGAGGCGCCATCTTCTCAATTACCTCAATCTTCTCTGGGTTCGGGCCGACTCCCGAACTCCCGATCATGTAGCCGAGCACCTTGCCCGAGGTGGTGCCGAACACGCACATTTTAGGGTTGAGCTTGATGTCGTGCTTGTTCAGGTTAGCGAATGTCTCCTCAAGGTTGTTGATGTGGTCGCGTTCAGAAGAGCTCTTGACGATGATGTCGTCGACATAGACCTCGAGGTTGCGACCGATCTGAGGGTCGAAGGTCTTGAACATCAGCCATTGAAACGTCGCGCCCGCCTTGCGCAGGCCGAATGACATGGTTGCATAGCACAACATCTTAAACGGTGTGATGAAGGTCGTCTTGTCTTCGTCATCAACTGTGAGCTTGATTTGATGGTAGTGTTAGTGTTGTGCCCTCGAGGCAATCATTTATATGATTGTAACATGACTATGATTATGAATAATAATATGATTATTTGTCCAATGAATGTATATCATTGTATTGATCAACAAGTATGTGACTTGCTTATGAAGCTCTTTACTTATTGATGTAATTCGATAAATATCTATGATCGGATATCATCGTATAGGACAACGATGAATAGATCAGCACATGTAGTGATTGATGATCATGCTTCATAGATCATGGGATATGGAGATATCATCAATACATTGTGGACGCATGTTGAAGAACATGGGTTAGATAGACCCACAATGGGACACTGCGAGAATGTTACATTCTTATGTGTCATCAGTGTATCTCATACATAGTAGATGTATGATCCTTAGACCTTAGATTTTCATGTTCTCTACATGTGTAATAGTTTTCCTTGGGGATATCAAACACTACTTCCTAACCGGATAGTTATAAAGGTAGCTTTCATGTTTACTATAAAATGTCCAGAGGGAAGTGAGCAGTCAAGATGGAATTTGCCACTCTAATGAAACGGAGATATATGACAAGGCCACTCATGTGATATGATTAAGGAAGTGCATGTCCATGCCGTGATTGAGGAGTCAATCACAACTTATTAATATATCACGGATACGAGAGATGGATTGAACCATCAAAGGATGACATGCTTCTCGCCTTGAGTTCAATCTTCATATACTTGGCAAAGGGATTATTAGATAAGTACTTTTGATAGGTTCTGTCTGATTTGATCATAATACGTTTGGGAGTTGGCATGCTTTGCAAGGAGCCGCTACCAACTATTGGATTGAAAAGGAGTTTTCCGAATCCATATCCAAACGTACGTGAACCTGCAGGGTCACACACTTAATGGGTTAGGACGCATTAATTTGGATTGGATCCGTAATTAATGGACCTCATGGGCTTAGCACACTGATGGGCCCTGGTTTAGGGCTTCATCTCGTGGCTATATAAGGAGTGGAGGTGGATGGGCACAGGGTGTGCTTTCCTACGGTCTATAAGTGTTTTACCCAAAACTCTAGCCTCCTCCTCTCGCTGCCCCTGTCGAGCGACTAGGTGCTTGCACACCAACGCATGGCGTTCCATCCCCGGACGTGTGGACTACTGCGGTGACGCTGCTGCGACTGCGACGTGGGAGGACGATCCACTCCATCGATGCAATGACTGCGGCAAGGATGATCCACTACATCGACGTGTGAAGGATTCCGCAACTGCGCGTCTAGTGGTAATCTAATCTATAATCCCCTTCTTGCGAGTAGCTTTTTGGTTAAGTGGTAGATTTTTTTGTGCTGGTATCAAAGCCATCTCGTATAGATTTGTGATCTGGATATTGCACATATCATGTCTGAGGTTAGTAGATTGGATCTATTACATGTTCAGCCGGTTCATGTGATGAATTGGTGACGGTAGCCATCGATGAGGTCGATCGGTTTAGGGTTTGAGGAAAGTGCAAACCGACTCAATCTTGATTTGGGTGAGTCCGTTCATGGTACGACTTTACCCTTACCGGTCGGGTTACGGCCATCAGGGTTTCTGAAACGTAACCATATGGGACCAAGCCAATCAGATTGAGTCGGATTGGGTCAATCTGGTTGATCCATGGAAAGTGCAAACCGATTCAATCTTGATTTGGGTGAGTCCGTTCATGGTACGACGTTGCCCTTACCGGTCGGGTTACTGCCATCAGGGTTTCTGAAACATAACCATATGGGACCAAGCCAATCAAATTAGATTGGATTGGGTCAATCTGGTTGATCCATGGAAATTTTGAGGGTGTTTTCCTTTGATAGAAGACATGCCTCTAAATTTTTTTCCAAGGGCGCTACCCTCGACCCACCCGCTGACCGGCCTGGGAGACCGCCCCCAGGGGTGCTGCCCCTCGGACCCCAGAGTCATAGGATTGTTTTTGTTTAACTCATTTTTGCAGGAAATTATGTGAAATAGTATGGCCTATGTGTATATGATGCATGTAATTGTATGTGATGCATGTAATTTTCACATGACCTGCATGCCGTGTCAAGCCATAAGGATATTTAAATTGTATAATGACCTGCGTGTCGACTTGTGATGCTTCAAACCCTCATGTAAAATTCATTATCAAAAGTTTTAAGGCGTTGCATCCATAATGATGAAGACGATGGTATCAAGCATTATGATTAGGTGAACAATCAAGCAAGGTGGCTAGGTGAACAAACAAGCATGATGATGGAGATCTTAATGCTAAGGGCCATGCTATTTCATAGCTTAATTTTGATTTTCTGTGGATGTGTGTTTTATCATTGCTATTTTCTTTATGCTCATTGCATGTGATGCCATATTAATAGTAGATATTGTTCATCCCCATAGTTAAAATTTTAAATCAAAATATCCATCCAATTGTTGCACCTATCAAGAATTTAGATCGTTATTGATATGACTGCCAAAGTAGTATATCAATGGCTATCTTAATAGATGATAGGGATGTGTTGGACACATCACGCATAACAATGGTAGATTTAATCAAGCTATCAAAACGGTTTTGGGCTTGAGGACATAAGTGGTTGGGATTTGATTTCAGTAATGAAGGAACATATACAAGACAATTGGTGTCTAGGAAAACACACATGAGACAGGTTTCTTAATTGGCACCCGAAAACGGGAAGTGCTCCCTCACTCATGTGAGCCCTAGGGGCAGGTTGACCTGGCCATGAGTCAAGTTGACGGAGGCATTCATTACTTGTTTTCATACTCAACCAACAAGAGTTACATAAGATATAATTAGCAAAGGTGTTGCTTACCTATGTCATTAAATTTCTAGCAGTGATGCCAAATCTCACTAGTGTTTGATGAATATGGATCTTGAATACTCACTATGTGTCTATAAAATGGACATAAAATAGGAGTGTCTTTTATTAAAATGTTTAGTAAAAGTATTACATAAACACAGTACTTCAAAACTTTGCATGTTTTTATTGTAGTTCATTGGCACCTTCTACTCCTACTCCTGATACACCTGGTTTTACTTTGAGATCAGTTTTGGAAAGGGAAAAACTTAATGGAACTAATTTTGTTGATTGGTATCGCAACCTGAGAATTGTTCTCAAGCATAAAAAGAAGGACTATATTCTAGAGAATCCAATTCCGATGAACCAGCCGAAAATGCTCCTCGCAATTTGAAGGTTGAATATGAAAAACATGTTAATGCTTCTGTAGAGATCAGCTGTCTCATGCTTGTCACCATGGACTCTGAGCTCCAAAAGCAATATGAGGACCAGGATGCTTACAATATGATTGTGGGCTTGAAGGGCATGTTTGGGAATCAAGCAAGAGCTAAGAGGTATGGTATCTCAAAGCTTTTATTTGCTTTTAAGCTGGCTGAAGGAAGTCCAGTCATCCCTCATGTGATCAAGATGATTGGTTACATCGGGAGATTGGAAAAAATTGAGTTTCCCCTTAGCCTCGGTTTGGCCACAAATGTTATTCTCCAGTCTCTGCCAAAGAGCTTTGAGCCATTCATTATGAATTTTCATATGAATAGCATGGAGAAGAGCCTAACCAAACTACATGGGATGCTCAAGGCTGTTGAGGAAAGCATTAAGAAAAAACCCAATCATGTGATGATGGTCCGGAAAACAACTGCATTCAAAAAGAGGAATGCTAAGGCTGGGGGAACGGGAAAGAGCAAGGGCAAGGGCAAGGCTCAAGAGGAGATCGCAAGCCTCAAAACTAAGCTTTAGAAACTTAAATTTGGCCCTCAGCCTGATACCCAATGCTTCTATTACAAGAAGTCAGGACATTGGAAATGGAACTGCGAAAAGTACCTGACAGATAAGAAGAATGGAAATGTGATTTCCACTTTAGGTATTAATGTTATAGAAATTAATCTTGCTACTTCTTCACTCAGGTCATGGGTATATGATACTGGTTCGGTTGCTCACATTTGCAATTCGATGCAGGGGCTGATAAAGAGTAGAGACTTGGCAAAATGAGAAGTGGATCTTCGCGTGGGGAAAAAAGCAAGAGTTCTTTGGTCTTGCTGTGGCACGCACGTACCCATTGCATTTGCCTTGAGATTAGTTTTAGAACTCAATAATTGTTATTTTGTTCCATCTTTGAGTAGAAACATTATTTCATCTTCTTGTTTGGAACATGAACGTTATGATTTCATAATAAAGAACTTTGTTTGTTCGATATTTTTGAATGATATGTATTATGGTCGTTGCCCCATGGTGGATGGGTTGTACGTTCTTGAACTCGAAGAAAAACCTGTCTATAACATTAATGTAAAAAGGCCTCGGCCTAATGATTTGAACCCTACCTTTTTATGACATTGTTGCTTAGGTCATATAAATGAGAAGCGCATGAAGAAGCTCCATGGTGATGGACTTCTAACCTCATTTGATTTCGAATCATTTGAAACATGTGAGTCTTGTTTACTTGGCAAGAGGACAAAAGCCCCTTTCATAGGTTTTAGTGAGAGAGGGAGTGAATTATTGGCCCTAGTACATACAGATGTATGTGGACCAATGAGCTCGACTGCTAGGGGTGGGTTTTAGTACTTTGTAACTTTTACTGATGACTTTAGTAGATATGGATATATTTATTTAATGAGGCATAAATCTGAAACTTTTGAAAGGTTCAAAGAGTTTCAGAATGAAGTACAAAATCAACTTGACAAATCAATAAAGCACTTACGATCAGATCGTGGTGGCGAATACTTGAGCCAAGAGTTTGGTGATCATCTAAAGCAATGTGGAATAGTTCCGCAACTTACTTCGCTAGGAACGCCTCAATGGAATGGCGTGTCCGAACGACGAAACTGAACTTTGTTAGATATGGTTCGGTCAATGATGAGCCAAACAGATCTGCCATTATCCTTCTAGGGTTTCGCTCTAGAGACAGCTGCGTTCACTTTGAATAGAGTCCCATCAAAATCCGTTGAGAAGACGCCATATGAGATATGGATTGGGAGAAGACCCATGTTTTCATTTCTAAAGATATGGGGATGTGAGGCTTATGTAAAATATTTACAATCACATAAACTCGCACCTAAATTAGAAAAATGCTTCTTTGTGGGGTATCTTAAAGAAACAAAAGGATATTACTTTTACAAAATAAACGAGAACAAAGTTTTTGTTGCTCGAAATGGTGTCTTTTTGGAGAAAGAGTTTCTTTCAAAAGAAATCAGTGGGAGTGATGTGTATCTCGATGAAGTTCGAGAATCACATGAATATGTTCAAGCCACCACTGAACCTTCACAAGATGTACAAAGTGTTGTACAACCTATGGAAGAGACACCAGCCCCACGTAGGTCGGGGAGGCCGCGTCATGTACCCATAAGATATGGGTATGACATATTATTGTTGGACAATGATGAGCCCACGACTTATGAAGAAGCAATGATGGACCTAAAATTTGAAAAATGGCTTGAAGCCATGAGATCCGAAATTCAATCCGTGCATGACAATCAAGTTTGGAACTTGGTCGATCCTCCTGATGGTGTAAAAACCATTGAATGCAAATGGATTTTCAAGAAGAAGATAAACGTAGATGGAAATATTCAGATCTATAAGGCACGGTTGGTGGCAAAGGGTTTCAAACAAGTTCTAGGAGTTGACTATGATGAAACCTTCTCACCGGTAGCCATGCCCAAGTCTGTCCAGATCATTTTAGCTATTGCTGCATATTTCGATTATGAAATATGGCAGATGGATGTCAAAACAGCCTTCCTTAATGGGAATCTATCTGAGGATGTACACATGATACAACCTGAAGGTCTTTTTGATCCTAAATATGCTAAAAGGGTATGCAAGCTTCAAAGAACCATTTATGGGTTAAAGCAAGCATCTCGGAGTTGGAACATTCATTTTGATGAAGTAGTCAAAGGATTTGACTTTATCAAAAACTAAGAAGAGCCTTGTGTTTATAAGAAGGTCAGTGGGAGCGCACTTGTGTTTCAGATTTTGTATGTGGATGTGAAGGACCGAGATGGCGAACAGAGGGGGGGGGGTGAATGGTCGCAAATAAAAATTCCCCAAAAATACTCCAACAAAAACCACGACAAGATCGCTCAAAGGAAATTGTGAAAAACCCGAAAAACTAGACAACTATGTGTACCCCAAGCTTGCATGGATAAGTACCATAAAATATGTGGGGATTTTTGAGTCACAATCCTAGTTGTCTAGTGTCCAAGATAAAGAGGAATCAATTCAAACTCTTGCTTTTAGAAAGGACATCAATTCAAATCACAAAAGTCACTTTCAGAAAAGCAAAAGCAGAATTTCCAGAACTTGTCCTCAATTTGCACAGGAGGTTGGTGGGTTTCTGCAGCTCAAAAAATTCTGAGAATTTTTCTCCCTATGAGCATCAGAGTCATGAAGAACTCCACCAAATTTCTCCTCAAAAAGCCTTAGAGAAAAAACAGGAAACATCTAAGAACACAGTATGCTCAAGAACTTCGAGCAGAAAGTTTGGGGCTCGGTTTTCACCTCATGTCGCCCAAACGGTGCAACAAGTGAACTCCAAAATTTTTCTGCAGGTGTATATCAGAGTCCTGCACCTCCTCCAACAAGAATCACTCAAAAAGGATTTTTCTATAGTTTTACAAAAATAAAAAACTGACTGCTGCGCGAAGAACAAGTTCTGAACAAAGTTGGAACTTGAAAGAAAAGATGTTCTCTACTCAATCCAAGAGTGCAAAAGAGATGTAAAACCATATGAACACACTCAAAACATCCAAGATAAGCAGCATTTAGAAGGAGAGGAGGCAAATCCAACTTATTTGAAAGTAAATTGCGGGAATGTAATTGCGGGAAAGTAAATGCTGAATTTAAATTGCGTAAAGTAAAGACATAATGTAAATGCGCAAAATAAATTCAGAGGTGGATGGATAAAACTTTCATTTCTGGAAGGGGAGGTTACAAAGCCTCACATTCATGTGGGCAAAGCTGAAATGAGCATAAAAAAACCTCAACACTTTCAAGGGAAGGAGGCTACCCCTCACCCCTATTTATACTACTCTTGGGCCACCTACCACCCTTGGATGAGTCCCTCAACCCTAGAGCACTCATCTAAGGGCTAGGATTAACCCACACACACAGCCATGCAAGGGCTAACCCAAAACCCACAAACATACCGGGTTTTCTTGCACGGTTTTCAAAGCATACTACCTAGACCCGCTAACCTATCAACTAGACCTCAATCCGACGGCCCTCATTGATCCACGCGGCATCTAGCTAGCATCAACTCCTTTCCTTGTCTTCTTGACTTGCCCGGACTCCGTCTCCGATCATCTTTCGGCGATCTCCCAACCGTCTGGACCTCCGACGCTCCTCGCCTAGTCCCGATCATCCTTCGCCTCACCATGACCTAGCACCGTCGCCCTGCAACCATCAAAGCCAAGGAAACTCCTCACATAGCAATGACCACAAAGATGTGCAATAAACCATCCAACTCATCACTACCGCGTCCATACGACCCAGATCGCCACTCTGGCAGAGACAACTCAAATTGCTTCATTTTGAAAATCAATCCAAATCAAACTCAAACTTGAGCACACCTTGCTCAAATAAAGTCAAATACTCATCACAAACATGGATGGACATCCACATGGTCCTTCAATCTCCCCCTTGATGAGTATATTGACAAACCACACAAAAGGCATAAATTTTAGTTTGAAGAAAATGAAGAAGAAAGCAATTTTTAGTTGCAAAGTCAAACTTGGTCCAAAGATAGAAATTAGAACCTTGACCAAGTTGACGAAGAGGAATTCAGATTTTAGAGTTAAATTTAAGAAAGAGCAAGTTTTCAACAAAAACTCTAAAATCCAACTAAACATGTCAAATGTGATTATGAGATTATGATCCAACAGAAGTAGTAGCATAGTTTTACAAAGATCATAATAACCAAATAAGCATTCACATTTTTATCATTTTAGTGATGCCTTTTCTACGTTTTCTCCCCCTTTTGGCAATATAGGCATCAATTTTTTTTTATGTATGCATGAAATGCAATCGAAAGAGCTTTGAAGATTATTCAATTGATCAAAATGGAAGGATATTAAACCAAGCTTGTCAATTTCAGAAGATGACTAAACTAAGACATGTCCAAGTGCAAATACGAGCTTAGTTTTGAATATTTCATTTTTAGCAAGATTAGACAAGTGCAACACTTAGCTTTAGTTTCAAAAATAGAAGAATAGCCACTCTAAGGATCAAAAGGAAAACCTAGAGTTCAACCTACTCAACACTTTGGGGAATCTAGAAGAGCATACAAGGTCCTTCGGGCTCATTTATCACTTAATGCAAATTTTGATTTATCATCATACAAGACATAGCGGGGTGCAAATGTTTGACATTATTTGCATTCTTTACCCACATATGTCTTTGTTTTTAATTTATTTGCATTTTCTTTTGACAACCAATTGACAAAAGCCGTATGCGACCATCTCAAGATGAACTCTTAAGAGGATGGTCTAGGTCAAACACAATGTATTCCAAGTTCATCCCAAGTGCAATGGGAAGCGGTCTTGTGAATGCAAGGTGTTGAGTCATATGTGCACAAGAAGAGTCAATTTTGTTTAATTTTCATTTTTTTTTGCACAATGATTCATGAGCAATTGAAGGACTCTAGCATGGATCAAACTAGTTTCACCCAAGTTGCTATAGGGACTCTAGAGAACTCCTAAATTTCTCAAATTATGGCACAAACCTCTAGAGAAGAAACCTAGCAAGTAAAAGCAACAAGTTTCATCAAGTTTTTCATTTAAGGCTTATTTCATTTTTAAGCTTAGCAAGTTAAATGAACTTGGACATACCTAAGCTAGTGATTTTCTTCAAATGATGTAGCATGGTGTATAGCATGAAGAAGAAATCAATTGCATAATAGACAAAGCTCATAAAGCAGAAAATGCAGTCTAAATGCAATGCATGAACAGATTCCCAAACTCCCCTCAACAAATGAATCAATTTTAAGCTCAAATCTGGTTAAAGTTGAGTTATTATCAAGATTAGGCATAAAGAAAACCCGAATGAACTCAATAACAACCGAGAAAAACAGAATGAGGAGAAGAAGCCGAGAAAGCGCAAAACTGGATGGCTATTGAGCATAGATAAGATAGAAGAGACTCACTACGGCTTAGACTCGCTCTTTTCTTCCCTAGTGAGTGACATAGGGAAGCTGACTCTAGATCCCAACTAAGGAGTGCACACAGACCCTGTCTACCCAGGAGGCCCAATACCTGCTAGACTTATAAGGCGTGAGGGAACTCAACCTAGAGAGAAGAGAGAACAACTAATCACGCATGATAGCAACCTAAAGCACAAGATAAGAGGTCCATGGAAGGCATGCGAAGTCTAAGTGAGTGAACTCAACTCAAGAAAACAAGCCCAAAGTCACCCAAAAGAAACACAAAGAAAAGAAAAGCTAAGTGGAAGAAAACATATAATACATAATATACAAACCAGCTCCCACTCACGAAAGGCCGAAGGGCTCACGACTCCAAGCTCACTCCTCAAGGCAACAAACTGAGCTATCCAAAGGCTTGGTGAAGATATCGGCTAATCAAGGTCACTCTCACGAATCAAGCGCGATATCTCCCTTCTCCACATGGTCTCTAAGGAAGTGATATCTAATATCAATGTGCTTGGTCCGGGAATGTTGCATTGGGTTTTTAGCAATGCAAATAGCTGAAGTGTTGTCACAGAAAAGTGGCACACTCTCTATCTCTAACCCATAGTAGTCCCGTAAGGTCGATCTCATCCAGAGCACTGCTACAAAGAATCGGCTGCAAAGAACATACTCGGCCTCAAGCAGTGGGTGTGCAACCCTGCATCGCTTCCTAGATGACCAAGAAACAAGAGAAGTGCCAATGAATTGGCAAGTGCCAGAAGTGCTCTTCCTATCTATCCTCTGACCAACAAAGTCGGCATCGAAAAGGCTCTAAAAGATAGACAAGAAGACGAAGAGTACCAAATACCATAATCGGTGGTAGCACGAAGGTACTGAAGATGCGCTTGACCCTTTGGCGGAGAGGCGCGAGGAGAAGCTTGAAATCGAGCGCATGCACACACAACAAAATGTATGTCCGGCCTCGAAGCGGTGAGGTACAAGAGGGAGCCGATCATGCTCAAACTCCTTTTGATCAGAGGCTCACCATCCTCATCGGGCTCGAGGACGAAGTGGTGGCCATAGGAGTCATCACCGGCTTCCCATCGGACATGTCGAGCGCCTCAGAGGTCACGGGTATATTTGCCTTGATGCAAGAAAGTACCCTCCGAGTGCGCTTGATTTGGAAGCCAAGAAAGTAGCTCAACTCGCCCATCATACTCATCTCAAACTCAGTGCTCATCACCTCGTAAAACCGAGACACAAGCGAATGAGATGAGCCACCAAAATGATATCGCCCACATAAACGGACAAGAAGAAAATTAGACTCATGGTGTCGATGAGCGAGTTTTGTCTACTATGTCCATTTTGAAGTCATGGCTGAGAAGATAAGACTTGAGCCTCTCATACCATGCTCTGGGGGCCTGCTTGAGTCCATACAAAGCTTTGGAGAGCTTATATACATGACTCGGAAACTTGGGGTTCTCGAATCCTGGAGGTTGTTTGACATAAACCTCTTCCTCAATATAGCCATTGAGGAATGCACTCTTGACATCCATTTGATAGAGCTTGAAACCCTGGGATGCAGAGAATGCAAGCAGGATCGTAATAGCCTCTAGTCTAGCTACAGAGACAAAGGTCTCCTCAAAGTCAAGACCCTCAACCTGAGAAAAGCCCTATGCAACTAGCCTAGCCTTGTTGCGAATGACAACCCCATCCTCACTCTGCTTGTTTTTGAACACCCACTTGGTCCCAATGACATTATGACCAGATGGGGGCTCGACAAGCTGCCATACCTTGTTCCTCTCAAAGTTCTCATGTTCCTCATGCATAGCATTAATCCACGATTCATCGGATAATGCATGAGAAACATCCTTCGGCTCAAAGGAGGCAACAAAGGCAGAGTGGAGGCAGAAACTGGACAAACTTGATTTTGATCGAGTGACCCGCTCAAACAGATCACCAATGATCTGATCAGGTGGATGAGAACGTTGAATATGATGGGGAGGTCCAGAAACAGAAGTGGCCTCTACCTCATGCACAGAAGAGGTAGGAGCAGAGCACTAGCTGAAGGAGAGTCGGAAGGCAAGGGCTGGTCTCCCTGAGGTGCAGAAATGGAAACAGGAGACACCTCAGGTGAAGAGGGGACTGGATCCGATGGAACACCATCATCTCCATCATCCTCATCTTCTACAAAGATGGTCTCGGAGGGATAAGAAGAGCTCAAACATCGTGTCTAGCTCCCGGCTAGCCTCATCAAAGGTCACATCACGTGTCTCTATGATCCTATGCGCATCAACACCTGCACCCTATAGCTACGAGAAGAAGTCGAGTAACCTAGAAAGATACCATCGGAAGAGCTAGACTCAAACTTATCTAGGTTACGGACTTCAAGATAAAACACTTGCAACCAAAACGCGAAAATGAGACACACTGGGCTTTCGCCATACCTCAACTCATAAGAAGTGCGATGCAAATGTGCTCTCAAAAACACGCGATTAGAAACATGGCAAGCAAGAGCTATAGCCTCGCCCAAAACTTCCTAGGAGTCTTGACTCGTCTAGCATCGTCCCGCCATCTCAACCAAGGTCTTGTTCTTCCTTTCCACTACGCCATTCTCTTTGAGGCGCGAGGGAGAAGAGAAGCGATGCTCTAAACCGGACTCCACACAAAACTCTCAAAGTAGGAATTCTTGAACTCCGTGCCATTATCATCACAGATAACTCGTAATGCACCGGGAGCTCAATAGACAACCTCTTGATCAAACCCTGAAGTGAGAAAAGGTCTCATCCTTCGAGGCCATGAAGAATACCCAAGAGTATCTTGAAAAATCATCAACGATGACAAGAACATACCACTTCCTCCCCACGATCGCACTCTATTTGGACCAACGGTGTCCATATGTAAAAGCTGTCTGGTGCATCAGTCATCACTACGGTGGATTGGAGGATGAGAAGCGAGAACCATCTTGCCATATCGGCAAGGAGAGCAAATTAAGTCTTTGACCATCTTGAGTTTGGGCAAACCCCGAATGAGATCGTGGTACGCTAACTCGGTCAAATGATCAAAACCAATGTGACCAAGTCTCCTATGCCGAAGGAGAGATCACGGACTCGAAGCAATCAAACATCAAGAGAGTCTCGGAAGAAGCGGAAAAATCAGCACGAAAGACTCTCCCAAATCTAGAAATTCCAAGAACTAACCTCCCGATGAATCAAGGATTCTACAGCATTACTCTTGAAACTTACCTCGAAAGAGTCATCGATAAGTCGAGAAAGCAGAGAGCAGATTGTATTGCGACTACTTACTAAGGCAACATCTTTAAGAATGAAATTTTGTTAATGCAGATGGTACCTTTAGCAATGACTCTACTCAAGATGCATCCCCAAAAGTGATTAACTCATCACCGGGGCTCGGACTAGGAAGAGAACCAACGAGAATCTCCGGTCATATGACGAGAACAACCGAGTCAACAATCCAAACATCGCCCTTCCCATCCGGATTTAACCCGATCAAGACACAAGAGAGAAAGATGACTCGAAGATGGGATAGAGTGAAGACATAGGAACCCAATATTGAACCATACGACACCTCGAGTACCGACCACGAAGAAGATCGGACTCGATTGTCTCTCGACGCCAACTCTCACACGATCGGGAGCAACTCGTAGATAATCTAGGAGTCAAAAGCGGGTTGGCACGCCGTGGTGCAAAAGCCGATCATCCCAAAGAAGGTCGCTGGATCTCCTACCAGAAAACACCTCACGCCACGATATCTACCTCGATGGGAAAACGAGGAATATCAAGAAGACGACGAAAGATCGACTACGAACAGCTCGGGGCTAAAACTTAAAGAACTAGCATGAAAACCGAGTCCTGGGCCGCCCAAACACAAAGCGACTCTCTAACCTGTCTAGAAGAAGTGTGTGTCTTAGGAGCACTCAAAGTCCGGGATGACCTCAATACCCATAAGAGCGACAACACGCCACGCCGAGTGATCTTGGCGCGCCAAGCGTAAATCTACTAGGTGACCATCCTTCTTACAGAAGGTGCATGTGTACTTCGCCTTGCTAGAGGCAGAAGCAATAGGAGTAACACCCTTCTGGTCAGAAGTCCTATGGACAACCCCAGCAGACCTAAACTTGGTGGTGCTCACTCTGGGAGCTACCACAATCTCACCACTCTTGGAGCCGCGCACAATGGTGGGAGGATGCGCCCGAGCGTGCTTCAAGGGATCAAATCCTAGACCTTGATTGAATCTACTAATCTTGGATTGGTCTAGAATAAGATTGAGCTTCTTCTTGCCTCCAACAAACTTCTCGAGAGTGCTCATAAGATACTGGCAATCTCGGAAGAAAGAAGCACAAAAGAACAGGGGGAAGGAGAGGAAGAAGAAGAACTAGAAAGAGAAGATCTCTCAGCACGTGCTTTTGTTCCCTTAGCACGGCTGCCTCAATCTTGAGGGCCTCACAAGAAACGCAAGGAGCATCTCTAATCCTAAGGGTTTGGTCTTTTAACTTCTTCTTAAGCTCGACATGGATTTGATCCACATCATCCTTAACCCCAACACACAGCAAGCAACCAGTTTGTGACTTAACTAGTAAATCCTTAGCAAGTTGATCACACTTGACATTCAAAGCATCATTGTTAAGTTTTAGTTGCTTACTGACCCTCACATGAGTGACTAGGTCCTTAGAAGCATGCAATTCAAGTTCATCATTTCTAGCGTAAAGCTTTCAAGGTGTTCGCCATGGCATCAATTTCGTAAGCAATTTAGGGCAATTAGCACATGATGGAGTGGAGTGAGCATGAAGAAAACTAGCCTCAACAGAATAGCATCAATAGAACTAGTGCTAGCATTCTTCAACCTAAGACCATCAAGTTCAACAAGCACACTATCATGCATGGTCCTTAGGTTCTCCAACTCCACAAGAATAGCATCACACAAAGAGCAATCATCGGTGACTCGGGAGGAGAAGATCTAAGTGAAGCTAACTCCCGAGTCAAGGTACCTACTTCCTTCTCAAGCTCCGTACACCTAGCTCTAGCTCTAGCATGAAATTTTCCTAATTTGCGTAAAGCTTCGTTGAGCTGGTCATAGGAGGGTACCTCATCCAAGTCAGAGAGCTGAGTCGCTGATGTCGTTGGTGTCGGCCATGAAGCACATTGGGAGAAGTCATCGCCGCCCTTCTTCTCTTGCGGATCATCCTCGCCTCGTCGCTCCATGTCTCCGTGTCGGAGAGGTTGATGTCGTCAAGCGCGGCGAGGACGCGGTGGAAGACTTCTTGTTCTTGGAGAAGTTGCGGTACTTCTTCTCGTCGCCGGTTCACGAACTGGAGGCTTCTTGTTGCGGTTCTTGTCGGTGTAGTCGTTCTTGCCCGAACCGCCAACGCCGTTCTTGCCCTTCTCCAAAGATGGGACAGTTCGCCCGAATGTGGTTGGGGCCACCACACTCAAGCGGTGATCATGCCACCTCTCTTCCTCTCTCACCCTCTTGTATGCATGAGAAAACTTGCGATCGAGAAGAGCAAGCTCATTTTCCGAAATTTTTCCAGTTGGTCATCGCTAGCTCGCAAAGGGCGGAAAGAGAGAAACCAATAGAAGGATCAAGAAGAAGATCCAATGGGATCGGTGACCAAAGCCATCGATCGAGATTTCGTCTTCCGAGAGACGACATCGATCTCATGAGTCTTGAGGCGGAATAAAGCCCGTCAAGAGTCGAGTCGATAAGTTGGTGGTGTCCTTGATGGTGGTCACCTTCATCTCCCAAACTCAAGGTCGAGTGCGGTCAAGAAATGCCGAGCATTGTCCGAGTCGAGGTATATGCATCCAAGCGCTCGGATGTCACTCAAAATCTTTGTAAACCGACCAAAACACTCGTCGAGACTCTCACCCGTAGCGTTGATCAAACTTGTTGTACTCGCGCTTGAACTGGTCTGCCTCACGCCTTGATTTGAGTAGAGCACTCATGGTAAGCATCGAGGGTTACCCAAATCTCGTGAGTGGAGCGAAGGTGAGAAATCCTATCATACTCACGGCTAAGACCTCGTATGAGAATGTTCCTTGCCTTAGCATTCGCCTCAACGCCAACCATATTGATGGTCGTGACATTTTATCGCCAGGAACCTCATACGGAGTTTCACCTTCGCCATATCGGGTAGCCCAGGCAAGTGATGTATGACTCCATCCGGACTTCCAAAAGGAAAATCAACTCCATTAAAGATGGGAGGCTTGGTGGAATATTTGTCCGTCGCCATGGCTCTTGAGACCGGTCAAGATCTAGAAAGAGCAGAACCGGCTCTGATACCAATTGAAGGATCGAGATAGCAAACAGAGGGGGGGGTGAATGGTCGCAAATAAAAATTCCCCCAAAATACTCCAACAAAAACCTCGACAAGATCGCTCAAAGGAAATTGTGAAAAACCCGAAAAACTAGACAACTATGTGTACCCCAAGCTTGCATGGATAAGTACCATAAAATATGTGGGGATTTTTGAGTCACAATCCTAGTTGTCTAGTGTCCAAGATAAAGAGGAATCAATTCAAACTCTTGCTTTTAGAAAGGACATCAATTCAAATCACAAAAGTCACTTTCAGAAAAGCAAAAGCAGAATTTCCAGAACTTGTCCTCAATTTGCACAGGAGGTTGGTGGGTTTCTGCAGCTTACAAAATTCTGAGAATTTTTTTCCCTATGACCATAAAAGTCCTGAAGAACTCTACCAAATTTCTCCTCAAAAGGCCTTACAAAAAAAACAGGAAAAATCTAAGAACACAGTATGCTCAAGAACTTCGAGCAGAAAGTTTGGGGCTCGGTTTTCACCTCATGGCGCCCAAACGGTGCAACAAGTGAACTCCAAAATTTTTTTACAGGTGTATATCAGAGTCCCGCACCTCCTCCAATAAGAATCACTCAAAAAGGATTTTTGTATATTTTTACAAAAATCAAACACTGACTGCTGTGCGAAGAACAAGTTCTGAACAAAATTGGAACTTGAAAGAAAAGATGTTCTCTACTCAATCCAAGAGTGAAAAAGAGATGTAAAACCATATGAACACACTCAAAACATCCAAGATCAGCAGCATTTAGAAGGAGGAGGCAAATCCAAATTACTTGAAAGTAAATTATGGGAATGTAATTATGGAAAGTAAATGCTGAATTTAAATTGCGTAAAGTAAAGACATAATGTAAATGTGCAAAATAAATTCAGGGGTGGATGGATAAAACTTTCATTTCTGGAAGGGGAGGTTACAAAGCCTCACATTCATGTGGGCAAAGCTCAAATGAGCATAAAAAAACCTCAACACCTTCAAGGAAAGGAGGCTACCCCTCCACCCCTATTTATACTACTCTTGGGCCACCTACCACCCTTGGATGAGTCCCTCAACCCTAGATCACTCATCTAAGGGCTAGGATTAACCCACACACACAGCCATGCAAGGGCTAACCCAAAACCCACACATATACCGGGTTTTCTTGCACGGTTTTCAAAGCATACTACCTAGACCCGCTAACCTATCAACTAGACCTCAATCCGACGGCCCTCATTGATCCACACGGCATCTAGCTAGCATCAACTCCTTTCCTTGTCTTCTTGACTTGCCCGGACTCCGTCTCCGATCATCTTCCGCGATCTCCCAACCGTCACGGACCTCCGACGCCTCGCCTAGTCCCGGTCATCCTTCGCCTCACCATGACCTAGCACCGTCGCCCTGCAACCATCAAAGACAAGGAAACTCCTCACATAGCAATGCCCACAAAGATGTGCAATAAACCATCCAACTCATCGCTACCGCGTCCATACGGCCAGATCGCCACTCTGGCAGAGACAACTCAATTGCTTCATTTTGAAAATCAATCCAAATCAAACTCAAACTTGAGCACACCTTGCTCAAATAAAGTCAAATACTCATCACAAACATATATGGACCTCCTCATGGTCCTTCAGGATGATATATTATTGATCGGGAATGATATTCCTATGCTTGAAGATGTTAAGGCTTCATTGAAAAAGACTTTCTCAATGAAGGACTTGGGAGAAGCATGCTATATCTTGGGCATAAAAAATCTATAGAGATAGATCAAAAAGGTTAATTGGATTAAGTCAGGAAACGTACATTGACAAGATATTGAAAAGGTTCAATATGCATGAATCCAAGAGAGGTTTCATGCCAATGTCACATGACATCAGTCTTTGCAAGAATTAGTGTCCTTCGACCACTGATGAGAGAGATAGGATGAGCAAGATTCCATATGCTTCAGCTATTGGGTCTATTATGTATGCCATGATCTGCACGCGCCCAGGTGTCTCATATGCTCTAAGTGTCACGAGCAGATACCAAGCGGATCCTAGTGATGATCATTGGATAGCCGTAAAAAATATCCTGAAGTACTTGAGAAGAACTAATGGTATGTTCCTTGTTTTTGGAGGTGAGGAAGAACTGGTTGCAAAAGGTTACACCGATGCAAGCTTCCAAACTGACAAAGATGATTTCCGATCGCAATCCGGGTTTGTGTTTACACTAAATAGAGGAGCAGTAAGCTACAAGAGTTCCAAGCAAAACACGGTGGCCGACTCTATGACAGAAGCGGAGTACATTGCAGCTTCGGAGGCCGCAAAAGAAGCTGTGTGGATTAAGAAGTTTATCACAGAGCTTGGTGTGGTCGCTAGTGCCTCTAGTCCAATGGACATCTATTGTGATAATAGTGGTGCCATTGCACAAGCTAAAGAGCCTAGATCTCATCAGAAGTCTAAACACATACTCCGACGCTTTCACCTTATTCGCAAGATTGTGGATAGAGGTGACGTGAGAATATGCAAAGTACATACGAAAGCCAATGTGGCCGATCCGTTGACAAAGCCACTGCCACTGCCTAAGCATGAGGCGCACACGAGGTCTATTGGTATTAGATACTTAATTGATTGACTCAAGTGCAAGTGGGAGATTGTTAGTGTTATGCCCTTGAGGCAATCATTTAGATGATTGTAACATGACTATGATTATGAATAATAATATGATTATTGGTCTAATGAATGTATATCATTGTATTGATCAACAAGTATGTGACTTGCTTATGAAGCTCTTTACTTATTGATGTAATTCGATAAATATCGCTGATCGGATATCATCGTATAGGACAACGATGAATAGATCAGCACATGTAGTGATCGATGATCATGCTTCATATATCATGGTATATGGAAATATCATCTATACATTGTGGACGCATGTTGAAGAACATGGGTTAGATAGACCCACAATGGGACACTGCGAGAATGTTATATTCTTATATATCATCAGTGTATCTCATACATAGTAGATGTATGATCCTTAGACCTGAGATTGTCATATTCCCTACATGTGTAATAGTTTTCCTTGGTGCTATCAAACACTACTTCCTAACCGGATAGTTATAAAGGTAACTTTCATGTTTACTATAAAACATGCAGAGGGAAAGTGAGCAGTCAAGATGGAATTTGCCACTCCAATGAAACGGAGATATATGACAAAGCCACTCATGTGATATGATTAAGGAAGTGCATGGCCATGCCGTGATTGAGGAGTCAATCACGACTTATTAATATATCACAGATACGAGAGATGGATTGAACCATCAAAGGATGACATGCTTCTCGCCTTGAGTTCAATCTTCATACACTTGGCAAAGGGATTATTACATGAGTACTTTTGATAGGTTCTGTCCGATTTGATTATAGTATGTTTGGGAGTTGGCATGCTTTGCAAGGAGCTGCTACCAACTATTGGATTGAAAAGGAGTTTTGTGAATCCATGTCCAAGTAAACAGGATAACCAATCCTAAGTCAAGTTCCAACCTCCCATGGTAATCATGCCATCCCAACAAGTTTTCATTTAATAAAAGTCTAACCCTTAACTTTAATTCCCGAACATTGGCCAATACGGCAAGCACGGCTATCCGAATAGATTTTACACTCTGCAGAGATTATACACTTTACCCACACGATACAACCAAACACCACAAAGGCGGGTGATCGTAACAAAGCCTTTACAATGCTCTACTTAGACCCAGTACTGTTCGCTAAGGTTTCAACACTGAAGGGGCTAAACCACCACAACAGGGGCCCCCCTCTTGCGCCATGTGAGTTACTCCGTAAACCCGGGACTCACTATTCACCACAGCAGCACCAAAATCTAAGTATTACAAATTAATCAGCTAGGCTATCCCATTATAGACGCGTGGTTGAATGAAAGACTCAAGTTAAAGGCTTGCAAGGTTAAGTCCTTAAATGATTGAAGCAAGACTTCCACATACCCTTTGCCATATGGCCCACCTTGGCATACTTGCCCCTTGCCACTTGCCATGATCTAAATCATAACCACCTAGTTGATTACCAAGCACCACGTGCCATCAACAATTCAACATCGTTGCGTGACATCCATTGCCACATCAACTCAATCTCATCATATGATCACACAAGACACACAAGTTCATAACATTGTTCCATATTCCATTAGTCAAGTTTAAACAATAATGATTCATGTACATGTGATGACGTGGCATGGCTAAGCAACTATGATGTTCTAACCTTCCCATGTTGATTTCAGTACCAACCAACTATAGTGAGCCAATCTAGGGTGACAATTAGACCATGGCATACAATCGACAAGGTAGGGTATAGATCAATTGGTAGATTAACTGGATCCTAATTTAATTTGAAACAATTGTATAAGCCAAATAGTATGCAATAAAGTAAAACAATATAGCGACTTTATAAACATGGGTTCAACATGATCAAAACACAACTTGCTTTGGAATAGGTTCTGATCTTGCTTTGAACTTGGGTCTTGAAGTGACGACTCCTCCTCCGGAGCACCGAACAATTCAACTTCTACGCGAATCGAGAAAAGAATAACAAATAAACACCAAAATGGAGAGAACACAGACTCCAAAAAATCAAATAAAATTCATCATTAAATATATCTTGATTTTACAAATTTTTAGAAATTTGAATCACCCAAATCCGAGTTTAAATGCAAAAGATATAGCTATTCAAAGTTTCAACAAATTCTGAAAATACTGAAATTAGAAATTCCGATTTCCCCCAATTATTTTTATAAAGAAAACTAGTATTATTGCTCAAGCGACACGTGGTCCAATCAGACGCTGACACGTCGCCTCGGTGCACGGACCCAGTCCATGAACCTCCTCTGGACCACCGTGAACCCTGCGCACGATGCTTCGATTTCTGCACCGACACGCGTCGCACATCAGCGCGACGATCCGACGGCCACAGATCTACGCCCACGTGGCACTAACTCGATGGCTAGATCCAGATTTAATAGCTACAGTTCTATAGCTACGCGATCCCATTCAACGGTTAGATCTAAATCCGACGGATACCGATACCCGAGTGGTTTACTGTGCTTACCGAGTCATGGCACGATCTAAAGCACTGGTTGATGATCCGACGGTCCACAGCACCCGATCTCAGCGATGGCAGCACGGTGGCGCAGCTTCACGGGCACAAAGACGACGATGCTTCAAACAGCGCCCCGACAAGATTCTGGCGACGAGAAGACGACGACCCGACGCGACGCGATCTGGCGAACTCGGATCTGAAACCAGCGTGACGGAAGACGGCGCAATGGTGACAGGAGGTGAAGAAAACCGTGGTGGCACCTTCATCCAAGTACGACGAGCTTCTGAGTGACAACGACGGTGATTCTTGCAAAAACTTACCGATCAACAGATGCAGCGCGAGCTGGCGAACCTCGGGCTAGCAACCTCCCCTTTTATAGCCTGAGCAAGTGCCCAAAAATGGCAACCCTAAGATCTACACGGTGGCGATGACAAACTAGGAGTCCGGATCGGAGATGACTACCGAGAACCATCCGATTGGCGATGAACGGCCATGATGACTCCCAAAGCGATACGATCCGATCCGTACCTTCCAAATCCAACGGACGCGATCAGATCTTTCCTAACTAATGCGACGCAACTTCCTCCGCCCGATCTTGATCCGACAGCTCGCAGGCGTTAGGGTTTCCCGGCTTCATCTTCAAATCACGAGCGCTTCTTCACGATCCAACGGCTGACCAACGAGGGTGACGCGGCTTGATGAAGACCACCCGATGAAGATCCAACGGCCGAGCGAAATGACACTAAGAACGCGGGCCGAGCGTGCACAGTGCTGGGCTTCAGCCCAATACTGTTTACAATGATTTTCTTGGGTTTTTGATTTAAAATAAATATAGAAATTAGTTTAATTAGTTTTAGGCAATAAAAACATCAGGAAAAATGCAAGAAAATTCTCATAAATACTTTGAGACATTTTGAACTTAAACAAAATATTTTTGGCAAAACTTTATATTAGTTTTGTTTACATATAATTAATTTTCACAAAATGCTCAATATACTTAATTAAAATAAATCCAAATAAATTCCTAAAAAAATCCAATAAATTCATATAAATCACAAATTGCACAGATAACAATAAAATAAGAATATAGGCAAATTTTTGCGATGTTACAAACCTCCCCCCTTAACAAAATCTCGACCCCGAGATTCAGGGCTGACTAGGGAATAGGTTTGGGAATTCTGACTTTAGATCCTCCTCACGCTCCCAGGTTGCCTCATTCTCAGAATGATTACTCCATTGAACTCTGCAAAAGTGAACAGACTTATTCCTAGCCTGCGATCCATGACATCCAAAATTTTAATTGGCTGCTCCTTGTAGGTCAGATCCTTCTGCAATTCAACTGCTTCTAACGGCATTTGCTCTGTTGGCACTCAAAGACACTTCTTAAGCTGCGACACATGGAACACATCATGCACACCTACCAACGACTGCGGTATTTCCAATTGGTAAGCAACCTCTCCTCGATGGCTCAAAACCTTGAATGGACCAACATATCTCAGAGCAAGCTTGCGTTTGGCGTGAAACCGTTTAACACCTTTTAAAGGTGTAACTCTAAGATACACAAAGTCATCTAGCTCAAAACTCAAAATCACGACATCGATTATCAGCATAACTCTTTTGTCTTGACTGCACAATTTTTAACCTCTCTCTTAGCATAGCAACTTGCTCTTCAGCTTCCTTGAGAATATCAGGCCCAAACACCAAACGCTCTCCCGTCTCATTCAAATTCAAGGGGTACGACAAGCACGATCATATAAAGCCTCAAATGGTGACATCTGCAAACTAGCCTCATAACTATTATTATAGCTGAATTCTGAATATGGAAAACATCTATCCCATGAAGTAGTATAAACTAATGCACAAGCTCTCAACATATCTTCGAGAATCTGGTTAACTCTTTCTGTATGGCCATTTGTCTACGGATGATATGTTGTACTAAAGTTGAATTGTGCTCCCATGGCTTCATGTAAGTTATCCCAGAACCTCGAGGTAAATTGAGTTTCTCTGTCCGACACTATCTTCTTAGGCACACCATGCAAACATACAACCCTGGCCATGTATAATTCTGCTAATTGATCTCTTGAGTAAGTCATCTTGACTGGAATAAAGTGAGCAACTTTGGTCAATCGGTCCACAATGACCCATATAAAATCATACCCACTTTGAGTTTTCAACAAACCGGTGATAAAATCCATATCGATTTCTACCCACTTCCATTTTGGAACTTTTAACATCTGTAGCAATCCCGCTGGCCTTTGGTGTATTGCCTTAACCCTCTGGCATACATCACACACAACAACATATTCAGCAACTTCATGCTTCATTTTAGGCCACTAAAACCTCTCTTTTAGATCTTGATACATCTTAGCACTTCCTGGATGAATTGAATACTTGGAATCATGAGCCTCCTCTAAGATCAATTGCTTAAGCTCTGATTTGTTTGGTACACAAATTCGACCCTTGAACCACATGGTACCCTGATCATCCACAGTAAAATCTACAGTTAATCCTTCATCCTTTTTAGACTTTATTCGATTGATTTTTTCATCGTCTTTTTGTCCTTCTCGAATCTGATCCTCAAGCGTCGGCTTAACTTCTAATGCAGCTAGGAACCCTTCTAGGACCACTTCCAATCTTAGCCTCAGAAGTTCCTTGCACAACACTGACTGATCTTCTTGTACGGACATATTTGCAACGTGGCTCTTACGACTCAAGGCATCAGCCACCACAGTTGCCTTTCCCAGATGGTAATGAATTCCCATGTGTTTGCACCAGAATTTGGCAAGTCTAGTCAAAATCGGCAAGAAAGTCAACATATGGTAACTAACAGAATGATTTGGAAAGATTTGGAGATATTTGGCAACGACAATATCTTTTAGGAAAAGCTATCCAAAATAAGGCTAATACGGATCAGGTTTTGTAACGTATTGTAATAGGACACGATCGGCCGACAAGTATAAAAGAAGGGCTAGAGCGAGCTGCAAAAAAAACCCAACACAACCAAACACCAATCTACATTACTTTTTCCTGTCGACTAGGAGTAGTTCTTGTAATTTAGTATTTGTAATTCGATCTTGATCAATAAAGTTGTGCATTGCCTATTATTGATCTTCTTCAAATTACGCCCCAGGTTTGATTTGTTTTGATTTTGTTGCGCATCGCCTTCTTCAAAATCGATCTGCCTTTATCCTCTGATTAGCCTTAATCGGCTAATTAGACTTACCCTTTTATTTCAATTTAATCGGCTTCAAGCTGATTAAGTCTAAGCCGATTGATCTTGACGATCGGCTTTGAGTGAATTTCATATTTTTACCTTGTCGATTACAGGTCAAATCGACTAGCACGCTCTGAACTAGGTGTTCGTCTAGTGTGCTATTGTCAGAAACCCTACTTCAAGTTTTTGACGCCAACACACTCTTGGCACTCCTGATGGGACCAATGTCTTCATCAGGGAAATCGATTCCGCCGTCCGATCTCAACACAGAAGCTATAATCGTCCCAACAATGGACGATTTGACGCCAGAACAACGTAGAGAGATCGAAGATCGGAAAACTGCGCTAGAAGAGATGATGCTAAACTGTTATCAGAAGACTAGACGTGGCGTCACTCAAAAAACCGCCCTGTCGACGGTCAATGCCCTGGGGGATGTGGATGTCACAGAACCGGTAAGCCGATATCTACCTGCTCAAGCCGAGTTATCGGCTATGATTAATCAGTCTGTACACCATGCTCTAATAAACCAATCATCGGCTCTTGTTACCACGCTTAAGCCGATGATAGCATATAGTGTTAAAAATATCGCCGAGGAATTGGCCTCGTCCGGCAGCCTGCTTGACCCGTTGCTAGCTCTGCCAAATTACCCTATTTTTTTCAGTAGCTCAAAACACGTAGAGCACACTAGCCGATCCTAAACCATCGGCAATAACCTCACCCCCTACCATGATGCCTACTCAACCCACCATCATATTGCCTAGAGACCCTCGGCCAAGTGGGGTGAGCCAATACCAAGCTTACATCGACGCTGCCAAATTAGATGCGTCAACAAACCTGCCACCGTCGGCCCCGATCTATGCTTTTCCGCAATCGGTTTCACAGCCAATTGGGCCTGAGAGGTACCCACATGAGTCTACCCTGCTTAGAAATTGTCGGGACCCGAATTTGCAAATCCGGACCCTCTGTGTATACCGCACTAGTCCAAGATCACGCTAGTGCACACAGGCTCAACATAGATGCTATCACAGTCATACACAGCGGAATATAGCATAACTTTCATAATTAGTAGTAAATGTTGTCTTACATGATTATTGCCACACAGGGCTTATAAAAGAAATAGCAAATAAGCAGCAGCGAAAAAATAAATAAGCGTAGCAGCTCCCCAGTTCACCGCAGGCAACTGACGAGGCTCGGACCCTAAGCATTCGCATCCATATAATCCTCCTCCTCGAAAGGCGTAGATTCTTCCTCTTCTGAAGTTGTTGTTGTTGGGGTGAGTACATAAAGCACTCAACAAGTTTTGCACAGCAATGCAAGTCTAATATTCTATATGCTTGGCTTAATCCAAAGGAATGGCTAATAAGGATATTTTGCAATAAAGCAGCATTTAACAAGAATACAATAAATAGATTGAAAAGCAGTAAAACAAATACAGTAATTAATAGATTCAGCATTTCTGAAGTAAACCAAGTTTCCGATCCTAAATCAATTTTCACTTCCCATGGCACCTTGCCATCCCAACTGATTTTTGTTTAACAAAAGTCTAACCCTTAACTGTAATTCCTGAGCATTGCCCAATACCGTGAGCATGGCTATTCGAATAGATTGTACACTCTGCAGAGGTTATGCACTTTACCCACATGATACAACCAAACACCACCAAGGCGAGTGATCATAACAAAGCCTTTACAATGCTACACCTAGACCCAGTACTATTCGCTCAAGTTTCAACACTGAAGGGTTAAACCACTACAACAGGGCCCCCCTCTTGCGCCATATGAGTTAAACCGTAAACCCGGGACTCACTATTCACCACGACAGCACCGAAATCTAGGCTTCACAAATTATTCAGCTAGGCTATCCCATTCCAAACATGTGGTTGCAAGAAAGACTCAGGTCAAAGGCTTGCAAGGTTAAGTCCTTAAAGTGATTAAGGCAAGACTTCCACATACCCCTGCCAATTCTGGCCCACCTTGGCACACTGCCCCTTGCCACTTGCCACAATCTAAAACATTACCACCCCAGTTGATTGCCAAGCACCACGTGCCACCAACATTTCAATCTAGTTGTGTGACCGCCTCGCCACGACAACTTGATATCACTGTGTGACAACACATGACACAACAATTCTTAAACATTGTTCCATATTACATTAGTCAAGATTAAGTATCAACATTCGGACACATGTGATGACGTGGCATGGCTATGCAATCTATGATGGTCTAACTAGCCCATGTTGATTATCAATATTAACCAACTATTAATTAACCATCTTAGGGTGACAATGAGATCATGGCATATAATTGACAAGGTATGATTTGATTCAAATAGGCATATTATCTAATTCCCAGATTAATTGAAATCATTTATACACATAAAATATCATGCATAATTTAAAAGACAAAATAGCAATTTGGTGAAATTGGGTGCAACATGATCAAAGCTTAACTTGCCTTGGAGTAGGTGTTGATCTTGCTCTGAGCTTGGGTCTTGAAGCGATGAATCTTCCTCCGGATCACCGAGCAGTTCAACGTCTACGCGAAACGATGCCAAAATAGCAAATAAACACCAAAACAGAGAGCAACCAAACTCCAAAAATAAAATAAAATTCATCAATAAATAGATCTTAATTTTAAAAATTTTTAGAAATTTGAATCACTCAAATCCGAGTTAAACTTCGAAAGATATGGCCTTTTGTAGTTTGAATAAATACTAAAAATACAGAAATTAGAAAAAACCGATTTTCCCGAATTATTTTTCTATTGAAAAAGATTTTTATTACGCAATCTCGACGCCACCGACCGAGCTAATCGGCATCGACACGCCACCTGGTCAATGGACTTGGTTCACGGGACCGCCTCTGGTCTACCGTGGACGCGGCCCACGGCGCCTCGCGCCACGTGCCCGACACTTGGCGCGCCCTGATTGGCTACGACGCCGCCCGTGCCGATGCTCGACATGCGGCACACATCCATGAGGGAATCCGACGGCTACCGATCTACACTTACGTGGCTCAATGCCGATCGCTCAACGCACATCTAACGGCCAAAGCTTACCCGAGAGAATCACTATTGACTGCGGAGACGTGGCTCGATCTGGACGGTCCGACGAAGATCCAACAGCTACGCGAAGCTCCGAAGCACGGCGATGTCGAGGCGGCGTTGAGTTCCCGAAGACAAAGATGACGACGGTTCCGATGGCGAACTAGCTCCTCCCGGCGACGAAGAGATGGCAGCTCCGGCGCGGCTCGACGCGGTGAACCCGAAACTGGAACCCACACGACGGATGGAGGCTTGACGGTGACGAAACGGCGAGAAAACGAGCGGTGGTGGTACAAGGAACTACGGCGAGCTCTCGAGGCTAAACGACGGCGACTCCGGCGAAGAGGCTAGGCTAGCAGATGCGCACTGGGATGGCGATCCTCGCGGTGCAGGCAGCGGCTTTTATAGCCTGAGCATGCGCGCAGGGAAGGAAACCCTAAGCAATCCACGGCGGAGACGGCGCGCGGCGGTGCAACGAAAACCGGATCGGAGACGACGATTGACGACCGTCCGATGCAAGATGAACAGCCACGATTGATTCTCGGGCGATACGATCCGATCCGCTCTTTCCAAATCCAACGGGCGAGATCTAAACTTACCAAAACAACGCGAAGCGATCACGACCGCTTGATCTCGATCCAACGGCTCACACGCTAGGGTTTCACCGAGGAAAGAGGGCCACACGATCCGATCCAACGGTCCGCACGCGTGGCGACGGTGAAGCGGACTGGCGGGCCGCACAGCGCTGGTCCGCGCGCTCACAGTGTTTAAAGATAGATTTAAAAAAATAATAATAAAGAGAAGGATAAAGCCAAAGTTAATATGGTCGACTATTGTCCGAGTGATTCTTCAGAAGATGATGAAGCAGAAATAAATATAGCCGAATGGATAAAAGGGTCCAAAAAATCCTTAGTCTGTTCTTGGCTCAAGCCGACTAGGAATAAGTCGGAAGTCAAATACGCCTTTGACGTCTCCAAGTGTGATCGTATTTTTGATTTGTTGTTGCAAGAAAAAAATAATACGGTTGCCCGAAGGACATGTCATACCATCGGCTGACGAGATCAAGAAGCGCAGGTACTGCAAGTGGCACCATTCTTTTTCTCACAACACTAATGATTGCAATATTTTCCGTCAACAGATCCAGTCGGCTATTGAGGATGGTCGGTTAAAATTCGCTGATGAGCCGACCATGCAAGTAGATGCTGATCCATTCCCTATTAACATGATCCAATGTTCGAGTAAAGGGAAAGAGCCGATGCATGATGAGCCAAAAAGGGATCGGCAAGTTGACATTCAGTCAACCTCAGGTGGTGGTCAGACGTTGAAGATTACGATCGGATCGTTACAAATAGAAGCCGGTCATGAAGGGAAAATTCAAGGACCATTAAACCCAAGGGAAATCCTTAGGTGGGTAAATGGTATAGAGCCGAGAAATCGCCATCAAGATAGCCAGCAAAAAGGCCGGGTCCGATGTTCTCTCAGCTGATGGAGAAGTATGAAAGAATGAATAATCGACCGATATATTCTACTCGTTGGTCAGATAACTTGTATCATTCTGAGAACGTGGAGAGAGCGCATAGAAGATGTCCTTTCTTGCAATTTTGTTGAGAAAGAGTAGCATTGCCATCTCCGTATACATGCCCGATGGAGCATTATCCCCAAGACAATTGGCCTAAACAATCGGCTAGAGATAGGTTGTCTGGGTCGATTCGAGATCATGACAAGAGTTACAGAAGACCTGTTCGTGAAAGAATATTTTAACAAAATCAGGCATTGGACCAGGTTGTAACACAAAAGCCCAGTTCAGATCGGGAAAATTTGGCTGGTCAAATACGAAAGCTAGTAGAGCCCAAGCCTAGGTGGTGCCCACCTGGCCTTAGCTGATCACATTGTAGACGGCTTCAGAAACTAAGGACTCAAGAGATTAGAGAAGCCGATGCAGAAAAACAGAGGGATGAGACTTTTAATGAGCTTCGTCCGATCAAGGTTATCAAGAAGGAATGGAGGAGAAAAGAACAGGTTGAGGAAGTTTTTGAGTCAGCAGATGACCTGGATTCCCCCATGATTAGGAATGACACACCTTCGATGGATATCAATATGGTGTTCTTGCTGCCGATCGAATTCGAAATCAAAACCGAATCGGCTAAAGAAACTTTTGCTCAGTCGTGTTCAGGTGTCCAAAATGCAATCTTCGAGAAACCGAGAGATGATCATCGGCATCTAAAGCCATTATATCTGAAAGGATATATAAATGGCAAGCCGATATCAAGGATGCTGGTGGATGGTGGAGCTACAGTAAATCTAATGCCATACACCACCTGCAAGAAGTTGGGAAAGTCCGAAGAAGACTTGATTAAAACTAATATGGTTTTAAATGACTTCACAGGCGATCCCACAGAGGCCAAAGGCGTCATGGTTACAGAATTGACTGTCAGCAGTAAAACTTTGCTGACTGCGTTTTTTGTCATTGACGCCAAGGGAAATTATAGTGTTCTGCTTGGTCAAGATTGGGCCAACTACTGCATTCCGTCGACTATGCATCAAGCGCTTGCTCAATGGAATGGAGGGGAAGTTGAGATTGTCACAGCCGACACATCGGCTCATATTGCCATGGCTAGTTCTGATGCGAATTGGCAACACGAAGAAGCTGGATGTATATCGGGAAAAACGCTGGATGACTGTACTTCATTTGCGTGAGCAAGATAGGACTTATGCTGATCAGTGTCAAGCCAGACACGTTTGATCGGATAAATGAAGTATTGCACCGATGGGGACAAGAAAACAATGAAGGCGTTACAAGATAAAATGCAAAGCTATTGGCAAACAACAGATAGCTATGAGGCTATAGAAGATTTTCAAGAGATTGAAAAGTTGAGTCAAGGCTTCACGTCCACTGATCTACTTGAAGAAGTCGATATAGTTAGTGGTGATAGGAAAAGACCAACTTTTATTAGCGCAAAATTAGATGTAAAATACAAAGAAAGGTTCATCAAAATCCTTAGAAATTATAAAGATTGTTTTGCTTGGGAGTATCACGAGATGCCAAGTTTAAACCGACAGTTGGTAGAACATCGGCTACCTATTAAACCAGGATATCGGGCGTTTAAACAATACCCTAGATGTTTTAATCTGGCCCTGTATAACGTTATAAAACAGGAGATAGAACGATTGTTGGAGGCAAAATTCATTAGGCCTTGCCGATATGCGGAATGGGTTTCCAAAATCGTTCCAGTCATGAAGAAAAACGGAAAACTTTGGGTTTGTGTCGACTTTAGAGATTTAAATAAAGCCACGCCAAAAGACGAATACCCGATGCCAATAGCTGATATGCTTATCGATGCTGCATCAGAGAATAAAATCATAAGTTTTCTAGACGAAAATGCCGGATATAATTAGATATTCATGGCAGAAGCCGATATACCAAAAACAACTTTTAGATGTCCTGGTGCCATAGGCTTATTCTAGTGGATAGTTATGACTTTCGGTTTGAAGAACGCTGGGGCAACTTACCAGCGAGACATGAATCCGATTTTTCATAACTTAATCGGTCATATTGTTGAAATATACATTGATGACGTCGTAGTAAAATCTACAGATGACTTACAACATTTGGCCGATTTAGAAAAGGTCTTTCAAAACATCAGAGCGCATGTTTTGAAGATGAATCCTTTCAAATGTGTGTTCGGCATGTCGGCTGGGAAATTTTTGGGCTTTATGGTACATTAAAGAGGTATTGAAGTCAATCAATCAAGGGTGAAAGCCATAGTCGAAACAATGCCGTCGACATGTAAAAACGAATTACAAAAGGAGATCAGCAAGATTAACTATCTCCGAAGGTTTATCTCGAACCTTTTCGGTCGGATTCGTGCTTTTACCCCACTATTGAAATTAAAAGAGAATCACGAATTCATGTGGGGAATTGATCAGTAGAAAGCTTTTGATGACGTCATAAAGTATTTAGCTAATCCTCCGGTTTTGGCCGTACCACGCAAAGGGATTCCTTTCAGGTTGTATATATCGGCTGAAGAGGAAACTATTGGATCTGTTTTAGCACAAGAAGTCGATGGTAAGGAAAGGGTTATCTTTTATTTAAGGCAACGCCTACTTGATGCTGAAGTCAGGTACCCTTTCGTTGAGAAATGTGTTTGTCTTTATATTTCTCATGTACAAAGCTAAGACATTATATTTTAGCAACGGCTTGTAAGGTGGTCTGTAAAACCGATGTTATAAAATATATGTTATCAGCTCCAATTTTATGAGGTCGACTTGGCAAATGGACTTATGCCTTGATAGAGTTCGACCTGATTTATGGATCGGCTAAAGCAGTTAAAGGACAAGTTCTGACCGATTTTATAATGGGACATGATACTGCTGCCGATTTGGTGTCTGTCGCCCCTTGGCAATTGTTTTTCGACGGATCGGTGTGCAGAGAAGGTGATGGAATCAGTATTGTACTCATATCACGCATAGGATATAATTTTGAATTTGCGTTTCGGCTAAATAGTCGATGCTCAAACAACCAGGCAGAGTATGTAGCATTGCTCAAAGGCTTACAATTGTTAGAAAATATCAGAGTAAGTGCTGTTGAGGCATACGGGGACTCCATGTTGATTATACAACAAATAAAAGGAGAATACCAATGCCGAGATGAAATATTACTCAAATATTTAGAACAGTGCTTCGAGATTATCGGCTCGTTTACATCATTTTCTATCAGTCATATCCCTCGAGAATCGAACGATAGAGCTAACGCGTTAGCTCAACAAGCGTTAGGATACAAAGACTTTGGCCGATATCAGGTAACTGAACTGATAGACAAAGCTGTCATGTGCGTGGATATTGTTGATTGGAGAACGCAAATAAAGAATTACCTGATCGATCCATCTAAGCAGACAGAATGCAAGATTAGGCAACAAGCTTTAAAGTACGTAGTTATGGACGACACGTTGTATTATTGGACGATGGAAGGCTTGCTGTTGAGATGTCTTGGAATTAAAGAGGCACAGGTGGCAATGGGCGAAGTTTATGAAGGTATTTGCGGATCTCATCAATCGGCTTATAAGATGAAATGGATGCTTGGACGGACAGGATATTTTTGGCCAACAATGCTAGAGGATTGCTTCAAATATTATAAAGGATGTCAGACTTGTCAAAATTTTGGCAATATACAACTAGCGCCAGCATCGGCTTTACATCCGATTATTAAGCCATGGCCATTCAGAGGATGGGGGATAGACGTAATCGGGCAAATATTTCCTACCTCAAGCAAAGGTCATAAGTTTATTTTGGCTGCGACCGATTATTTTTCCAAGTGGGTTGAAGCTATACCCCTTAAAAATATGACTAGTGTGGAAGCTATCGGATTTGTTAATGAGCATATTATTCACCGATTTGGAATTCCGCAAACTATTACAACCGATCAAGGCACTGTGTTCATGTCTAAAGAGTTTCAGGATTTTGCTAAGAGTCTGGGTATCAAGTTGTTGAACTCGTTGCCTTATTATGCTCAAGCTAACGGTCAAGCCGAATCATCCAATAAGACATTGATTAAATTGATAAAAAGAAAGATTGACGAAAAGCTAAGGAATTGGCATACCACATTATCAGAATCATTGTGGGCTTATCGGCTAGCTTATCACGGAGCAACGAAGCTTTCACCTTATCAGTTAGTATATGGTCAAGAAGCCGTTTTACCCGTAGAGATTAACATCGAGTCTATACGAGTAGCCAAGCAACATGGTTTGTCGGCACAGGAATATAACGATTTGATGATCGATAACTTGGATGAATTAGCAGAGTTACGTTTGTCTACGCTTGATCAGCTTAAAAGGAATAAAGTCAGAGTTGCAAAAACATACAATAAAAAGGCCGTGCCTAAGTCTTTCGATCAAGCCAATTTAGTGTGGAAAACGATATTGCCTGTTGGTTCGAAAGATAGCCGATTCGGAAAATGGTCACCTACGTGGGAAGGACCGTACAAGATTAATCGGCTAGTCAGTGGAAATTCGTACATGCTTGAAACGCTAGAAGGGCATGTTTTACCCAAGGCAATTAATGGGAAATACTTAAAGAGATACTACCCTAGCATTTGGATTGGAGCCTAGCCGACTGGAAATCGCTTTGAGTGCCAAGTTAACACGGTGCTGTTAATCGGCTAAAAAAATTGCAGATTCAAAAAAGAGAAATAAAATTACACAAAGCCAAACACAAATCTCGGTTAAACAGCCGATTATAAACAGTAAAGAGTTGTAAAATATCAGGACAAGTATTGTCAAGACAGCCGACAAAGTTTTACATCTCAAAAACTAATATTGGATGCCCGAGCCCGGGAGTGTTGCGCCCAAAGCCGACAAAGCACTCGCGGCCTTTGCAATCACACATTGAACTTCGTCAATGATGCGATCGTCTTCTTTTGCGCTCCCTGGCACTGGCACCACTTTGACCATCTGCTTTTTCACACTGACCACGGCCATTGCGATGCCTAGCTTCTGGTCTTTGATAGCCGATGAAATCTTCTCAAGGGTTTGCTGGCCTTCTATGATTAACTTCTCTGTCTTGGCCAACTCCTCCATGAGAAACTTCTTGGTCGATTCAAGCTTGCCGATGGAGTTCTTCGTGGTTTTTATCAGCTCAGTGTCGGCATCAAACTTCTGCTTCTTGGCCTTGGCGTCAGCAATGAGCTCATCCAGGATTTTCTTATCGGCTTCTTGAGCCTCGCGCTGCGCTATCCTTGCCTGAGCTGCCTCCACTTCAGACTTCCTCTCGTCTAAGTGGCAGACATTGAGGAGAGCTTCCTTGGCTTCTGGAGGCAGATCGGCTTCTACTGTAGCCATGGCGTCTCTGATCCACTGGTTGTTTGACAAAATCTCCAATTGTGGCTTCATCACCAAATCAAAGAGTTTGTTGAGCCGTTCTTGCATTCCAGGAGCAGAGGTGACAGCAGCCGACGCTTCCTTAGAGACTTCAAGAATCTTCCTGATCTCTACGTCGTAGTCATCGGTGGCCATGATCTCAGGATCATCAAGATCGGCCAGGGAAAAGCCCACCAAATTTGTCGGGTCGGAGAGCTCTAGCAGATCGGCGATCAGAGCTGTCAGTGTCGGCTGTGGTGAAGAAAAGGACGCTGATGAAATCTTGGGAAGATCGGCCAAGATCTTTGCAACTTGAGCTGATTGTGTCGACTAAAAGAAGTAAACGAATGGTAAGCTGACATATTGAGAAATATAAGTCACTGACTAAAGGTACGATTACTTACCTCTGCAGTAGCCGACGCATGTGGCGAACTCTCGCCGCTCTGCTCTTGGGGCTTAGATACCCTTTTCGCCGGAGCCTTAGTATATTTTGTTTTCTTCTTTTCTGAAATTATAATCGGTTAACGATCAGTTGGATAAAGAGAAAAAGAAATAACAGCCGATTGTATTATACTTACTTGGTTGTTTTTTCTCGATGTCCGATAAAGACGGACTCTGAATCCCTAGGGTATCCGAGGTGTACCCCGTGAGGCCAGTCTACTGGAGTGGCCTTTTTTTTGCCACAACCTGATTGGCCAGAGGCAGGCTTCTTGCCGATAGCCTTGGTCTGCAGAGCGAAAATAAAAGGCGATTAGAAAATGTATCTGGCGAGACCAATATATAAAACAAAAATTATTTGAGCCGATACCTTATCAATATCTACAAGACTTGTATTAGTATACCCAGCAGAATTAGTCTCATCTTTTGAATAGCTGTTAGTGTCTACTGTCGGCTCAGGAAGATTTGGGAAAAACTCATTGATGATAGCCGACATTGACTTATCAGAGTAAAGCGCTTCTACGATAGATAACCACCAGGAAGAAAAGCGTTCTAACCGACGAGTATTCAGTATAAAATGCAGCAAGTCTTTGATCTGAAGTTCATCGGCTATTTCAAGGACAAGTTGGCCGCGACTGCATTACAGACTCTGGCTCTTGGTTGAAGCCGATCGAGTAGTGGTAGACTCGGAATGACCTGACCAAAGCCTAATTGTCTAGCATAAACTGATGGACTGTAGAATTCATATGAAGGTTGAAAAGTCTGATTTCTTGTATGGAGGTCGACGTGCAGAATGCTTGGCGAAATGAAAAGCTTAAACAGGTCCAAGGTATCTTGCGGCATTAGAGCACTATCGGCATCTAAGTGAAGGAAGGCCATCGGAAATCGGCTGTACTTGTATAACTAAAGAAGTCATTTTGTTTGAATTCATTACTGTCAAGCTGAAGAAAGAATGATAAATATTTCTTGGAGCCGATAGGGGTCACTTTTGTCTCATTCCCGGAGCACATCATGAATCTCTCACCATAAGATCGGCTGGCCGTAAACTGAGGCACCATACCTTCTGGAGTATCTTCGCGAGGGAACACCAAGTCTTCAGAGGGATTCAGCTCAAAAGATCGGCTGGACAGGCAATATAGCCAGATCTGAATAGACCAAAGTGGTCCTCCTATCTGGCTATACTGCCTGTTCAGCCTTCCTCAGTGACGCAACTTCCTCCGCTCGCAAGATCAGGTCTTCAGAAGATCTTTCCTAACTAACACGATCAGATCTTTCCTAACTAACGTGACGCAACATCCTCTGCTCGATCTTGATCCGACGGCTCGCAGGCGTTAGGGTTTCCCGGCTTCATCTTCAAATCACGAGCGCTTCTTCACGATCCAACGACTGACCAACGAGGGTGACGTGGCTTGATGAAGACCACTCGATGAAGATCCAACGGCCGAGCGAAACGACATGGACAACCCGTGCCGAACGGGCCACATAGCTACAGGCCGCGCATGCACAGTGCTGGGCTTTGGTCCAGTACTGTTCACAACGATTTTCTCGGGTTTTTGATTTAAAATAAATACATAAATTAGTTTAATTAGTTTTAGGCAATAAAAACATCAGGAAAAATCCAATAAATTCAGAGAAATCACAAATTGCAGAGATAACAATAAAATAAGAATATAGGCAAATTTTTGGGATGTTACACACATCCTCCACTTCCCGCCTTTCTTCTGCACGATAACAGGATTGGCTAGACATTCGGAGTAGTCAATCTCACGAATGAAGCCGGCCTTTAAGAGCTTGTCAAGATGTTCCCTTACGATCATTATCTTTTCGGGTGAGAAACGACGTAGCTTCTAGCGTACAGGTCGGCAGCCAGGCCTTATTTGCAATTTGTGCTGGATCACCTTCCTCGGGACTCCTGGCATGTCTGCTAGTTCCCAAACGAATATGTTGTCGTTGGTGCGAAGGAAGGTGACGAGCTCGAGTTCATATTTCGTATTGAGCTCGAAGGCGACATGGACGCTCTTGCTCCAGTTGCCCTCTTCGAGCTGCACAGCCTTCGTCACACTTCTGGGCAGGATCGTCGTCTTACGGCGGGCACTTTTCGTAGTTACCTCGGAGCCTCACTGGGGTAGCATGCCAGCGAGCGCGAAGGACTTCTCTTCACATCCGTGCGCTGCCTTGAGGTCGCCGCGAACGGATATGACGCCATTGGGCCCTGGGAGCTTCATGCAGTGGTGGCCGTAGTGGTTTGCCGCCAAGAACTTGATGAGCATTGGATGCCCAAGGATGGCGTTGTAGGGGAGGTCACCGTAGTCAAATTTGAAGGTAATCAGCTCGGTGCGGAAATTTGCGGAGTCACCAAAAGTGACGGGTAGAACCACTTTCCCGAACGAAGTGGTTGAGCTCCCTGGTACGATGCCGAAGAAAGGAACTGCTATACTCCTGATCTTCGATCGGGGAATCTGCATCCGGTCTAGCGTGCTCACTGAGAGCAGGTTGAGAGAGCTACCTCTATCGACCATGACTTGCCCGACCACAGTGTTGCTTATGGTCGGGGTCATGACTAGAGCGGTCTTGAGATCCTTAGACATTCCTGGGGAAGCATCATCCCAGGAGAAAGTAACCGGGGTTCCAGCCCATCTGCAAGGCTGGTCAGCGGGCTTCCTAGTGGAGGCTTGGTATACGGTTCACGCGGCATCTTTGAGCTCACGCCGATATTGATACACCGACGACCCACCGAAGATTACATCGACATGGCGATCGCCCTGCTGAAACTCCTAGTCGAGGTCTTCTAAGTCCTCGCCGGCATTGACCCTGTCGGGTTGCTCATCCTCCTTCAAGAGTGTGGGCATCTCTCCACGCCCGTCGTAAAAGGTGTTCAACTTATTCTGCCAGGTCCTGCAGTTTCGCAGGTCGTGGCAGTGGGCCTTATGGAACAAGCATAACTTGTCGGATTCATACCTGGGTCGAACCTCGACACCCTGTGGTCGGGCATCACCTTGCTGGTGCCCAAGCCAATTCTGTCCCTGCTAGGGTCGGTATTGTGTTTGTTGAGGTCGTGGTCGACCTTGCTGAGGTCGAGGTCCTCCCTGGTCAGGTCGCGGCTGCACCTGATCGAGATGCTGCACCTCCATTACCTCGTGCTCACTATTCATCGCAGCGACCACACGCAGTTGGCCATCGCCGTTACCGTAGTCTCTCTTTCGCTTTTTAGCGTACAGATCTGAGCCGTCACCCTTGGTGTTGGATGGCCCGGCCTCACCAAAGTTGAGGCCAAGCTTGCCCTGGTCGTAGTCGCCTTTCCAGTGCACAACATCGTCCGTGTCCGCGTATCGTTTTGTCATCCGGAATAGCTTGTTGATGTCGAGCCTTGCTGTGATCTCCAGGTCTTCGGTGAGGCGCCGGTCGCGGATGCCAAACTTAAAGGCCTTAATGATGGCCTCATCGAAGACGCTCGGGATCGAGTTCCTCGTGCGGATGAATCGACGCACGAAGTCGCGGAGTGCCTCATTCTTACCCTGGATGATGTGATCCAGGTCCTTCTCCCATCCGGGGCGCTCATAGTAGCTCTGGAAATTAGAGCGGAGGGCGTCCCATACTTGGCTCCATGATCGAAAGGAGCCAGGTGCACGCCACGCCATCCAACACCGTCGGGAGGTAATTGGCCATCACAGCCTCATCCCCTCCAGCTGCTAGGATCGCGATCGAGTAGATCGAGAGGAACTCATCGGGGTTCTTGGTCCTGTCAAATCACTCGATCGCAGCGAGCTTAAATCGGGCCAGCCAATGCACCTGACGAAGGCCAACAGAGTATGCTGGGCAGCCGTAGGCCGGCACAGTGCCACGCCGAGCATGGCGGCCATCACCGCTGGAGCTGGAGTCACGATCGTCGCAGCGTCCATACCCAGATCGGTGGTGCATCCTGTGCCAACTATGGTGATAGGCGCGGGCGTCATTAGCATGATAGCGCAGGCGGCTAACGTTACAACGCCTAGGGGGATGTCCGAAGAAAGGCCTCCGGACGCGCGGCTGCCCGAAGAGGAGCTGCTACTGCTCTGTCGATGTCGAGTACTCTCACGGGATATGCTCCGAATTTGGTGACGTGGACGCGATCAGGACGGACTCCGAGCTCGCTAGTGTGGGGACGACCAGCGAGAGTGTTGGTTCCCGTGTGAGTAGTAGTCATCGCTTGCTAGAGAGCGAGATTGAGGGCGCCAGCTTCGCCTTTGCTGTGGAGACGCAACCTCATCGATCGTCCTGTCAAGTTCTTCGGCGAGAGCACGACCGAAGAGAGTCAAACTCGCCCGGGTAGGATCGGCCATAACCCAGGCAATAGCTCGCATGCGCTCCTGGTTGGTGAAGGCGCCTAGGCGGGCAGGGTTAGGCTGCCCGAACGAAGTGCGGATCTCCCCGTGTTCCTCCCGTCGGAGAGTGGTGATAGCCTGGCTGATGGTGGCCTGGGCCAATCGTCGCGCCTCCTCCGGGGTTTCCAGGTCATGGTCCTCTGCCCCTGCACCTGCCCCGCGGCTGTCGAGCATGAAAACAAGGCGTTCGCGTGGCGGCTGCGAGGGAGAGAACATGGACGTGGAGCCCTCACGCTCGGGAATCACATCCGAGTCCGAGTTTGCCGAATGCGACATGTCGTCATTAAAATCAAAAGTGTTGGTGACGTTGAAGCACTGAAGTTCCTCTGAACAAGCGAAACTTTCAGGCCCCACGGTGGGCGCCAGCTGTCGATGATCATGATCGCCTGACCGCAAGAAGAAGAATGGTATGTTGCGTGAGCGGAGCTCGAGACCGTGCCTAGCCAGGAGGAAGGGGGTTGCTTGTTGGTCGAGAAACAAAAAGGAAGAGGTGAACACGAGGTGTTATACTAGTTCGAGCCCCCGGCGTGGGTAATAGCTCTACTTTAGTCTTGCCCAGAGGCGAAAAGTGAAGATAATGGTCTATGATTCAATACAAGGGGTGCTCATGAAGAGGAACGCGGTATGCTATGCTAGCACAAAAAAAATCTAACACGTAACCAGAAAGCTACTCGCAAGAAGGGGATCATAGATAAGATTACCACTAGACGCGCAGTTGCGGAATCCTTCGTGCGTCGATGTAGTGGATCGTCCCCGCCGCGATCGTTGCGCCGATGTAGTGGATCGTCCTCGCTTGCCGTGGATCGCCCTCCCACGCCGCAGCCGCAGCAGCGTCACCGCAGAGTCCACATGTCCAGAGATGGAACGCCGTGCGTCGGTGTGCAAGCACCTGGTCGCTCGGCAGGGGCAGCGAGAGGAGTAGGCTAGGGCTTCGAGTGAATCACTCCTAAACCGTGGGAAAGCACACCGCGCCTCCCTCCTCCCCTCCTTATATAGCCACGAGATGAAACCTAAACTAGGGCCCATCGTGCTAAGCCCACGAGGTTCATTAATTACGGATCCAATCCAAATTAATGCGCCCCACCATTAAGTGTGTGACCTGCAGTTCACGACGCTTGGACGTGATTCGAAAACTCCTTTTCAATCCAATAGTTGGTAGTGGCTTCTTGCAAAGTATGCCAACTCCCAAACATATTATGATCAAATCGGATGTAACCTATCAAAAGTACTCATGTAATAATCCCTTTGCCAAGTATATGAAGATTGATCTCAAGGCGAGAAGCATGTCATCCTTTGATGATTCAATCCATCTCTCGTATCCGTGATATATTAATAAGTTGTGATTGACTCTCAATCACGGCATGGCCATGCACTTCCTTAATCATATCACACGAGTGGCCTTGTCATATATCTCCGTTTCATTGGAGTGGCAAATTCCATCTTGATCGCCACTTCCTCTCTGCACGCTTCATAGTAAACATGAAAGCTACCTTTATAACTATCCGGTTAGGAAGTAGTGTTTGATAGCCCCAAGGAAAACTATTACACATGTAGGGAATATGACAATCTCGTGTCTAAGGATCATACATCTACTAGGTATGAGATACACTAATGACACATAAGAATGAAACATTCTCGCAGTTGTCCCATTGGGTCTATCTAACCCATGTTCTTCAACATGCGTCCACAATGTATAGATGATATCTCCATATCCCATGATCTATGAAGCATGATTATCGATCACTACATGTGCTGATCTTTTCATCGTTGTCCTATACGATGATATCCGATCAGAGATATTTATCGAATTACATCATTAAGTAAAGAGCTTCATAAGCAAGTCACATACTTGTTGATCAATACAATGATATACATTCATTGGACCAATAATCATATTATTATTCATAAACATAGTCATGTTACAATCATTTAAATGATTGCCTCAAGGGCATAACACTAACAGCTCAAACTCGGTTGTGCTCGAGAATGGGTGTGCGTGTTGCCTGTCGCTCCCTCTCCTCCTCTTCTCCACGCAGGGGGAAGGTTTTATACTTCTATGGTGCGGACCGTTACAGGAAACGGTCAGGAGAGATTCCCGGGTGTGCGACGTTAAAACTGGACTTAATGCATAATGAAATCGGTAGATAATGGCTCCGGAAGTGCAGCCCACGTCTGTCTTAACTCCATCGTTTAAGGCCCCCCTTTCACTCGGTAACCATCGGCTCTGTATGCCCGACCAGGTCCTTCGAGCTCGACCAAGCCCTCCGAGCCCAACCAGAGCCTTTGAGCTAGACCAGGGCCACCGACCTCGCCCTCGCTGTCGAACTAGCTCCCTGGCTTGATCAAAACAGGCTGTTGCAGGGATATATAGTCCCCGACAGGTTCATTGTGTATTGATGAACAAGAAGAAGAAGATTCAATCCTGGAGAAAAAATGATTGGATATCATAGATGCTCCAAGTGGATTGCTAGAGGCAAAGGTATAACTAGCTACGGCTAAGGATGTGTTACTAGTCTTTTACCGGTCTCAATGTTTGGATGGGAGACCAGGTTGCTAGTTAGGGTGCCGTACTATTAAGAGGGGTTGAGTCATTTAGCTTGAGCTTCATCATGTGTTGATGAACTCAATCTGGTTCACTCTAGCTCACCCTCTTATTTGGATTTTGCATGAAACTAACCATTTGGCATGTGTTGCGAATGGGTGAAGCTCGTGTATTGGTTTTTGCATGATGCTTTGATTTGCATGTGTTGTAAATAGGAGAAGCTCATGCTTGCTTCTTATTTGAATTCTCAATTTGTTTTCATATTGCTTGGAGCTAAGTTTTGCATGTGTTGCAAAAGAAGAGAGCTCAAGCAATTTGGTTTAAAGTGGTTGCATGGAGCTAGAGATTTGCATGAGTTGCAAATAGAGATCTTATGCATCTGAGTTTGATTTGTGGTTTGCATGGAGATAAGTTTTGCATGTGTTGCAAAAGGAAAGAACTCATGCAACTAGTTTTTGAATGGTTGTTGTTTGCATGGTGCTAGAGATTTGCATGTGTTGCAAATAAAGAGCTCAAGCATTTGAGTTGAATGCTTTGCGGTTGCAAAATGTGTTTTTCAAAATATTGATGTTTATGCATCTTATCTTGGAGCATGTGATAAGCATTTGCAAAGTGTTAGGATCATGTATTGATCATCTCCTGGCTCAAGATTTGAGCTAATTGTTTGGATTTGTTATTTGCAAATGTGTTTTGCAAATGAGCTGGAAGTTATGGGTTTCGATCCTAGAGCATATGTTGGCATTTGCAAATGTGTTGTCCAAAGTTTCGGAATCATGTATTGATCCTTACATGGCTAGAGGACTGATCTCATAGGTTCTCGGTTTATTTGCAAATGTGTTTTGCAAATAAGTTGAGCTTTAATGTGATTCTTTGGAGAATGTGATAGGGTTTGCAAATGTGTTTTGCAAATTATTTGATCATGTGTTGATCACCACATGGCTCAAAGAATTGATCTAAAGAGGTTCTTGATTTGATTTTTGTGTAAAATCAAACTTTGCTCTGGAAGGCCGGTCATACCACCCCTAGTTGGCCGATAGAACCACTGGACCGATGCTACCGCAGTTTGGCCGGTGCTACCGCCCCTCTGGCCGGTGTGAAAATTCCAAAGAAGCTGTTTTTTGGCAGATTGGCAGTTCGGTGCTACCGGCAATGGTAGCCCGATGCTACTGGCCGAGCGGTAGTACCGCCCCTCTGGCCAATGTGAAAAATCCAGAGAGGGATGTTTTTGCGATTGACTCGGGGCCGGTGCTACCGGGCATATGGTTGGTGCTACCGCCCGAGCGGTAGCTCCGCTCCTAGTTAGCCGGTGCTACCGGATTTCCTGTAACAGGTAGTTTTGTAGTCGTTGGCCTGGAGGCTGGTGCTACCAGGCCCAGTTGGGCGTTAGCACTGGGAATTCTAAGTTTTTACATATTTGCTCCCCAACGGCTAGTTTTGGCTTGGAGGCTATAAAAGGAGGCATTGGCTGGTGGCTGGAGTTATTGTGAGTGTGTGAGAGTTGTGTGCATGTGTTGCTCTCTCCCATTTGCTTCTTTAGCTAGTTTGTGCCTCTAATTGCATGTGTTGCAAGTTAGGAGAGGATTGTGAGCTTCTTGTGCATGTTTTGCACTTGAGGAGGATCCTAGTGCATGTGTTGCACTTAGGAGGTCACCGAAGTGCATGTGTTGCACTAGGTGAAGTTCAAGCTAGAGAGCTTGACTTGTTACTCTTGGTGTTTACCGACACCTAGACGGCGTAGCGACGTCGTGCGCGGGAGCTCTCAACGGAGGTTGTGAGAAGCCCCGGCAAAGTTTGTGAAGGTTGGATCCTGCCTACCCAGGAGGGAAAAGAAGCTACCACTAGTTGATTGTAGGTGGGTGCTCAATTCGTGGAGCCATTCCAATTCTGTCAGGGATCGGTACCCTCGCCACGTGTAAGCAACCCCCCGGGTCTCGTGGCAGCTTCCCACGAGCTCGGGGGCTTGTCTCCGACGTAGAGGGTGTGCCCCCTCAGACCGGGCTCAGGCGCAAGGACAAAGACCCTACTCGACCTCGATGCCGCGACCTCTACACCTCCCGGGGTAAAAGGCATTTGTAATACTTTGTTTATCTTGTGTAAAATCTCTCCCCTGCTTGGGAATCAGTGCCAAACCTGCCCTTGTGTGGGAACTAGGGCCTAGCAATTCCAGTCAACTCCCATTGATTACCGTCAGCCCCCAACGATTGCCGACGCCTCTCAGCAACTCCCGTCGACTCGCCACGGGCACCTGACGTCAACCTCGGGACCAAGCAGCGAAGCTCCCAGAGGGCTACAAAAGGCGATGGATCACCCAAACCAAAAGGGGTCGGTCTTGCTTTTTCCTACTCCCCGGGGACAGAGAAGAGAAAAGACACCCGAACTCTCCCTCACAGATTCGCTTCTGAGCGACTCCCAGCTCGGGCCCTGCTTGTATCTCCCACAGAGCTTTATTTACACCTTTCGCCTCAGGGCAAGACTGGAGTAGAGCTATTACCCGAACTCAGGGGCTCTTACCAGTATAAACCTCGTGTTCATTGCTTCTTCCCCGACACACACCCCGCGACGTGTGCCATTGCTGGACGAGCACGACTTCGGGCCTCGCCCTCACACGATCTACTCACATCCCCCTCTGCGGTCGGCTGTTCCGATCGTGGACAAATTTGTTTGGGATTACCTCAACGTCGATTAGGGGAGACCGGCAAGTCTTCGAACACCACGGTAAAAAGTATTGTGTGTCCTTGTGTATGCTCGCAATTCTATATTTACCTTGTTGCAATTTACATTCCTAGAATTAAATTGCTTGCTTTAGGATTGCAAATTTTTGTTAGAGACAAAATTAGTTAGTGCACATAGTGAGCCTAGTTTTTTTAGGCTTTAGTTGTCAAAACATTGGTTTATCGCTTCCGCATTATTATTTGTTAAGGTTTTGGCATAAGAGTTATTAGGGGTAATTGTTTTGTAGAAACTCGTAGAAGAATTTTAAAAGACGCCTATTCAACCCCCCTCTAGTCGACATCCTCGACCTTACATTTTCCCGATCACGTTCCTCTCTTTGGTCGCACAGGACGTCATGAAAGTCTCGTCGATCATGAGGGAATCGATCTCGAAGATCTTCGGGATGCCCCCGATGGAAGTTGGAGCGAACTAACCTAGAAACTCTGTGGTCGAAACTAGCTACCGTCGATCCTGCTGCTCGATGGTGGTGGGATGGTCCTGACCGTTGGCTTCTGGCGCCCTACTGACTGGGACGCCCTAGCCTCGAGTTGGCAACTCGAGCGGTCTGCGCTTGCACTGCATCGAGCAATGTTTTCATCTGGTCGAACACTGGAGTGATCGGGTTGGCTGGTCCAGTGGCGGAAGGGATTTCAGCAGCATGTGAGCACACTGGACTTTGCCTCAGGAGTGTTGAAGATGTCGCTGTTGCGTCTCTGATGGGACGCTGCTCTAGTAGTGCGGCTGGCCCTGCCGTTGTGGTCGAGCTGTCGATGGATTTATTGTCCCTAAAGATCTCACACCCGTGGGTGGGGTGTCGTTGGATAATCAAGGTCAAGTTGCCTTGACAGATTGGCCCAATACCGGCTGTGGCTGTAGCCGCAAGATTACGCCGATGATCTATGGTGTTGGGAGCAACAACGTTTGCAAGATCTTGAGGCGTGATCAGGGGGATCTGGCATCCCTGACCCTCTGCGGCATCTGCCCCTGGGTTCCTTTCTTGGGAACTACCAGTAGTAGCACCGTTGTTGGCTCCGGCCATGAACATGCATCGATCTGTAGTGCTGCTGACCTGGCTGCTGTGACCGTTGCTTTCCATGTCAACACCCATCAGGACATTGGGCTCCATCAGGTCAAAGTCGATGAAGCCTACCTCTCGGCATGGATCCCAAGAACGGGACTCGGTGAAGTCGATGTGCACAAGATCTCCGCCCGGTCCCCATCGATAGAGCTTGGTTTTGAAGGCGATCTCAGATCCGATCGTAGGTGCTTGGTCGATGGCGGTGACGGAACAAAAATTGTTGCATGGGAAGTCGCCGAAAAAACCGATGTGAGCGCGCACCGAAGACATGCTTGATCTGCAAAAAACAGTTGAAGGTACCTACCTAGCGCGCAACTGTCGAAGGTTAGAAAATCGACAATAAACTTATACTTTCGGGTACCTTCGGGTTAGCAAAGTCAAGCATAAAAATCGGAGGCACACGATGTAGACATGTTCAGGCCCCCGGTGGAGTAACACCCTACTTCCTGTATGGATGATATGTATATGGAATCGATGAACCTTCGGGTTAGCAAAGTCAAGCACAAAAATCGGAGGCACACGATGTAGACATGTTCAGGCCGCCGGTGGAGTAACACCCTACTTCCTGTATGGATGATATGTATATGGAGTCGATGAACAAAGTACAGAGCAATGTGTCTAGCCCTAGTTACAGGGATGATGGGATCAAAGCTATGGCTAAACTGCAATTGGAGTTGGACGAAGCGCAAGTCATCGTCTCCTGGTTCCTCTGCGTCAAAGCTCTAAAAGTATTTCCTTTGTCTCGTCTCCCAGGCTCTCCCCCTGAGGACCCCTACCCCCATCCTTATATAGTTGGGGTGGCCCGGCCTCAAGTTGAGTTGTAGTCGGTTTGGAGTAACAGATCGTTCCCGATGTGGAGTCTATCATCACGTGATCTTCGCAGCATATCCAAACTTTCCGGAATATCAGGCGTACTCGAGTTGGTTTCCTCGTAATGGGAACACAATCGAGTCCTTCCTAATATGGAATTATCCTTTCTGCGCATATCGTATCCCATAGAACTGGGTCCGTGATATACGAAATCTCTATATGTCGTTAGAGCATATCCTTCACATATCCTTTGTGGACACATACCCCATGTTTATATATTCGATAACTGCCACAAAAAAGTGTGGTAGTACGACTTTTTTGGAGAGATTTGCTCAAAATTGACTCTTTTTGAAAAAAGAGTAAAGGACTGAGGTGGCGACCAGAAGGGGGCTGAATGATCCCAAATAAAATTTTCCCCACACAAAATACTCCATACAAGCTTTCAAAGAGAAACACTCAGATGAAGCAAATAAAAAGAGCTAGCTGTTCTATATGGGCGGTGCTACCGTTGGGAGGGAGGTTTACAAAGCCTCACAACAAAGTGGGCAAAGCTCAAAGGAGCACAAAACCTCTAAAACCTTCAAGAGGAGGAAGGTCACCCCTCCCCCTCTATTTATACTACTCTTGGGCCACCTGCCACCCTTGGATGAGTCCTAAACACTAGGGTACATCAAGGGCTAGGATTGACCCACTCACACAGCCATGCAAGGGCTAACCCAAAACCCTCCACACAAAATGGGTTTTCTTGCATGGTTTTTAAAGCACACAAACTAGACCCGCTATCCTATCAACTAAACCGCGATCCGACGGCCCTCATTGATCTAAGCAGCTTCTAGCTAGCATCTCGTCCGTTCCTATCTTCTTGGCTTGCACTGACTCCGTCTCCGATCATCTTCTGGCGATCCTCGATCGTCTAAACCTCCGACGCTCCTCGCCTAATCACGGTCATCCTTCTCCTCACCATGATCAAAACCAGTTGTCCTGCAACCATCAAAAACAAAGAAAAACCATCACATAGCAATGTCCAAAAAGATATGCAATTAAACTCCCAAAATCACAATTTTTGGATCATTCACGGTAATCAGGGCCAGTGCTACCGCCCCCTAGCCGGTAGCACCACCCTTCATCCCAAAACCAGAAGAGATCCTCTCTGGAATTTTCACACCGGCCATTTGGGTCGGTGCTACCACTCGGCCTGTAGCACCAGGCTACTATCGCCGGTAGCACCGGCTTACCAGATCCCCTAAAAACACCCTCTCGGAATTTTCCACACTGCTCTGGGGTCCGGTGCTACCGCTCAGCCGGTAGCACCGCGCTACCATGGCCGGTAGCACCGGGAAAAATAGACTGAGCTCAAATTGCTTCAAATTGAAAATTGAATTCAAATCAAACTCAAACCAGAGCATACCAAGCTCAATTTTAGTCAAATACTCATTACAAACATGAGTAGACCACCACATGGTCTTTCAAAGAGTACCGCAGCATAAAGCTCGGTACTACCAAGATTCCGGTACTACCGTAACCACACTTTTAACGTCGATAGTACCGCCAATGAAAACCAGGGGATTTCTATAAATGTGCTTCTCTGGAAAATAAGTACCGCAGTACAAACTGCGGTACTACCTCCCTTGCGGTACTACTGTGAATATACTTACGATAGAACCGCATTTGCTAAAAATGCAAATTTTGTCTTACAGTTTAAGTTCTAATGCAATTATAAATGATTAATCTTCAGAAGAATGAGCCATATGATATTTTAATCACCTTCAAACTACTAGTCATTATTCCCCCTTGATAGTAGGGCATTTAACCAATTAACCCAATCTTTTTACTCCTGGCTCCAAGATTGGTAAAAGCTAAATAAAATATCCTTAAATCACACATACCTTGTCCTTCAACTTTTGTTTCCTTTCAATGAACATATTTTCTTGCAAGAACTTCAATTTTTCTTAAGGTGCCAACGCGATGACCAACCTATTCTTACAAGCTTAAGAGAAATTGTTAGTTCTTTAACACAATTATCATTAATTAACAAAACTTACTTAAAATAGGGGCCTAGATGCTTCAATCTCCCCCTTTTTGGTAATTGATGACAAACTTAATCAAGTAAAGAATTTTAAGAGGTTGAGTTTGAGTATTCATTTAGCTTAAGACAAAATGAATATTCAATGATTTGCTTTGATTGGAATTTTACATTGTTTTAATTTTAGTGGATGAGCACTAAAGTAAGATAACATTCAAAGCAAACACAAACATTTTGAAAACTCCCCCTAGATTTGTGCATAGAGATAATGAGAGGAGTTCATGCACAATTTCAGTATATGTTTTTGGAAATTTTGGCCGAGTTTCCTCAACATAAGTGGTTCGAGGACAATCATGATAGATATAATCAACAAAATAATAATAAAAGGCATTCAACATTTGAGCATATTAAGTATCCATAACAAATAAAACATAACGTCCAAAACAACCACAAAACACAAAAACATCCATAAGTTTTGGGCCACAACCACCAAGCCAAAATAATTTAGAACAACAAGGATTACATAAAGCATATGAAGGACCATGTGGAGGTCCATCCATGTTTGTGATGAGTATTTGACTTTATTTGAGCAAGGTGTGCTCAAGTTTGAGTTTGATTTGGATTGATTTTCAAAATGAAGCAATTTGAGTTGTCTCTGCCAGGAGTGGCAGTACCGGTCGTATGAACGCGGCAGTGATGAGTTGGATGGTTTATTGCACATCTTTGTGGGCATTGCTATGTGAGGAGTTTCCTTGTCTTTGATGGTTGCAGGGCGACGGTGCTAGGTCATGGTGAGGCGAAGGATGACCGGGACTAGGCGAGGAGCGTCGGAGGTCCAAACGGTTGGGAGATCGCCGGAAGATGATCGGAGACAGAATTCGGGCAAGTCAAGAAGACAAGGAAAGGAGTTGATGCTAGCTAGATGCCGTGTGGATCAATGAGGGCCGTCGGATTGAGGTCTAGTTGATAGGTTAGCGGGTCTAGGTAGTATGCTTTGAAAACCGTGCAAGAAAACCCAGTATGTGTGTGGGTTTTGGGTTAGCCCTTGCATGGCTGTGTGTGTGGGTTAATCCTAGCCCTTAGATGAGTGCTATAGGGTTGAGGGACTCATCCAAGGGTGGTAGGTGGCCCAAAAGTAGTATAAATAGGGGTGGAGGGGTAGCCTCCTTCCCTTGAAGGTGTTGAGGTTTTTGATGCTCATTTGAGCTTTGCCCACATGAATGTGAGGCTTTGTAACCTCCCCTTCCAGAAATGAAATGTTTCCTCAAATCATTTCTTTTCTTTGTGCATTTACATTACGCAATTTATATTATGCACTTAAATTCCGCACTTAAATTCCGCAATTAAATTCAGCACTTACATTCTTGCAATTTACATTTATGCAATTTGGATTTGCCTCCCCTCCTTCTAAATTCTGTTCTTCTAGGATGTCTTGAGGGTGTTAATTTGGTTTTGCATCTTTCTTACACCCTTGGAGAGACTAGAGATCAAGTTTTTCATCAAATTGAAAATCTGTCCAGAACTTGTTCTTCACGCAGCAGTCAGTGTTTGATTTTTATAAAAATATAGAAAAATCATTTTTAAGTGATTCTTTTTAGATAACGTGCCGAACTCATATATACATCTTTATAAAATTTATTGAGTCCACTGATTGCACTGTTTGAGAGCTATGAAGTGAAAACCGAGCCTCAAATTTTTTGGTCAAAGTTTCTGACTGTCTGTATTGCTTGATTTTTAATTCTTATTCTACAAAGCATTCTGAGGTTATTTTTGGTGGAGTGGTTCACGTCTCAACTGCTCACAGGGACAAAAATTCTCACAAATTTTAGAGTAATATACACTCGCCAACCACCTGTTCCAACCGAGGACAATTTCTGAAAATCTGCTTTAACTTTTCTGAAAAGAGACTTTGGTGTTTTAGCTTTATCTCTTTTAGAAAAGAAGTCTTTTGAATTGATTCCTCTTTTGTTTGGACACTTGACAACCAGGATTGTGATTAAAAAACCCCTCACATGATTAATGGTTCTTATCCATGCAAGCTAGGGGTACACATAGTTGTCTAATTGTTCTGGATTTTTAGATGGTGTGCGAATCTGAGAAGCACCAGTTTGAACGAAAATCTTTGGGTGCTTTAGATTTTTATTGCAAGAGTGTTTGGAGTACTTTGAGTGGGGGAAATTTTATTTGGGATCATTCACCCCCCCTCTGATCGCCATTTCGATCTTTCAATTGGTATCAGAGCCGGTTTTTCTCTTCCATAGATCTTGACCGGTCTCAAGAGCCATGGCGATGGACAAGTATTCCACCAAGCCTCCCATTTTTGCTGGAGTTGATTTTTTGTTTTGGAAATCGCCGATGGAGTCATACATCACGCCTGTGGCTTCCCGATATGGCAGTAGGTGAAGGGCAACGACGACTTCTCGGCATGTGCTTCATGGCGCGCCATTGAAGTAAGCGACTCCGAAACAGCATAACGACACGGATGAGGTACCCACCTACGACGAGTTAAATGATGCCTTCTGTAAATTAGGCAAGTTTCATGCTAAGGCTAGGTCGAGGTGTTCTGAGTTAGAGAAGGAGGTAGATAGCTTGTCTCGGGAGTTAGCTTCACATAAATCATGTTCCTCCCGAGACTCTGATAGCTGTACACTCTGTGATGCTTTGCTTGTGGAGCTGGAGAACCTAAGGACTTTGCATGATAGTGTGCTTGTTGATCTTGAGAATCTAAGGTCGAAGAATGCTAGTTCTGTTACTATTGATATTCCTGCTGATGCTAGCTTTTCTCATGCTCACACAAATGCTTCTTGTAATAATTGCCAAAAATTGCTTGCCGAAATTGATGCCATGAGCGAACACCTTAGAAGCTTTCTGCTAGAAATGATGAACTTGAATTGCATGCTTCTAAGGACCCAGTCAGCTCATGTGAGGGCTGTAGGCAACAAAAACTTGACAATGATGCTTGGAATGTTAAGTGTGATCAACTTGCTAAGGACTTACTAGATAAGTCAAAAACTGGTTGCCTGCTGTGTATTGGGGTTAAGAATGATGTGGATCAAATCCATGTCGAGCTTAAGAAGAAGTTAAAAGACCAAACCCTTAGGATTAGAGATGCTCCTTGCGTTTCTTGTGAGGCCCTCAAGATTGAGGCAGCCGTGCTAAGGGAACAAAAAACACGTGCTGAGAGATCTTCTCTTTCTGGTTCTTCTTCCTCCTCTCCTTCCCCCTGTTCTTCTTGTGCTTCTTTCTTCCGAGATTGCCAGTATCTTATGAGCACTCTCGAGAAGTTTGTTGGAGGCAAGAAGAAGCTCAATCTTATTCTAGACCAATCCAAGATTAGTAGATTCAATCAAGGTCTAGGATTTGATCCCTTGGAGCACGCTCGGGCGCATCCTCCCACCATTGTGCGCGGCTCCAAGAGTGGTGAGATTGTGGTAGCTCCCAGAGTGAGCACCACCAAGTTTAGGTCTGCTGGGGTTGTCCATAGGACTTCTGACCAGAAGGGTGTTACTCCTATTGCTTCTGCCTCTAGCAAGGCGAAGTACACATGCACCTTCTGTAAGAAGGATGGTCACCTAGTAGATTTCTGCTTCAGGCGCGCCAAGATCACTCGGCGTGAGCGTGTTGCTGCTCTTAGGGGTATTCAGGGTCATCCCCAGACTTTGAGTGTTCCTGAAGGACCATGTGGAGGTCCATCCATGTTTGTGATGAGTATTTGACTTTATTTGAGCAAGGTGTGCTCAAGTTTGACTTTGATTTGGATTGATTTTCAAAATGAAGCAATTTGAGTTGTCTCTGCCAGAGTGGCGATGACTGGTCGTATGGACGCGGTAGTGATGAGTTGGATGGTTTATTGCACATCTTTGTGGGCATTGCTATGTGAGGAGTTTCCTTGTCTTTGATGGTTGCGGGACGACGGTGCTAGGTCATGGTGAGGCGAAGGATGACCGGGACTAGGCGAGGCGTCGGAGGTCCAGACGGTTGGGAGATCGCGGAAGATGATCGGAGACGGTGTCGGGCAAGTCAAGAAGACAAAGAAAGGAGATGATGCTAGCTAGATGCGCGTGGATCAATGAGGACCGTCGGATTGAGGTCTAGTTGATAGGTTAGCGGGTCTAGGTAGTATGCTTTGAAAACGTGCAAGAAAACCCGGTATATGTGTGGGTTTTGGGTTAGCCCTTGCATGGCTGTGTGTGTGGGTTAATCCTAGCCCTTAGATGAGTGCTCTAGGGTTGAGGACTCATCCAAGGGTGGTAGGTGGCCCAAGAGTAGTATAAATAGGGGTGGAGGGTAGCCTCCTTCCCTTGAAGGTGTTGAGGTTTTGATGCTCATTTGAGCTTTGCCCACATGAATGTGAGGCTTTGTAACCTCCCTTCCAGAAATGAAAGTTTTATTCATCCACCTCTGAATTTATTTTATGCATTTACATTATGTCTTTACTTTACGCAATTTAAATTCAGCATTTACTTTCCGCAATTACATTCCCGCAATTTACTTTCAAGTAATTTGGATTTGCCTCCTCCTTCTAAATGCTGCTGTTCTTGGATGTTTTGAGTGTGTTCATATGGTTTTACATCTCTTTTGCACTCTTGGATTGAGTAGAGAACATCTTTTCTTTCAAGTTCCAACTTTGTTCTGAACTTGTTCTTCGCGCAGCAGTCAGTGTTTGATTTTTCTAAAAATATAGAAAAATCCTTTTTGAGTGATTCTTGTTGTAGGAGGTGCGGGACTCTGATATCCGCTTGCAGAAAAATTTTGGAGTTCACTTGTTGTACCTTTTGGGCGCCATGAGGTGAAAACCGAGCCCCAAATGTTCTGCTCGAAGTTCTTGACCAGACTGTGTTCTTCGATTTTTCGTGTTTTTTCTGTAAGGCTTTTTGAGGATAAATTTGGTGGAGTTCTTCAAGACTCTGATGCTCACAGGGAGAAAAAGTCTCAAAATTTTGTGAGCTACATAAACCCACCAAACTCCTGTGCAAATTGAGGACAAGTTCTGGGAATTCTGCTTTTGCTTTTCTGAAAGTGACTTTTGTGATTTGAATTGATGTCCTTTCTAAAAGCAAGAGTTTGAATTGATTCCTCTTTATCTTGGACACTAGACAACCAGGATTGTGACTCAAAAATCCCCACATATTTTATGGTACTTATCCATGCAAGCTTGGGGTACACATAATTGTCTAGTTTTTCGGGTTTTCACAATTCCTTTTGAGCGATCTTGTCGAGGTTTTTGTTGGAGTATTTTGGGGGAATTTTTATTTGCGACCATTCACCCCCCCTCTGTTCGCCATTTCGGTCCTTCAATTGGTATCAGAGCCGGTTTTGCTCTTTCATAGATCTTGACCGGTCTCAAGAGCCATGGCGACGGACAAATATTCCACCAAGCCTCCAATCTTTAATGGAGTTGATTTTCCTTTTGGAAGTCCGGATGGAGTCATACATCATCGCCGGGGCTACCGATATGGCGAAGGTGAAACTCCGTATGAGGTTCCTGGCGATGAAAATGTCACGGCCATCAATATGGTTGACGTTGAGGCGAATGCTAAGGCAAGGAACATTTTCATCTGTGGTCTTAGCGCGGTGAGTATGATAGGATTTCTCACCTTCGCTCCGCTCACGAGATTTGGGTAACCTCGATGCTTACCATGAGGGCTCTACTCAAATCAAGGCGTGAGGCAGATTCAGTTCAAGCGCGAGTACAACAAGTTTGATCAACGCTTGTTGGTGAGAGTCTCGACGAGTGTTTTGGTCGGTTTACAAAGATTTTGAGCGACCTCGAGCGGTTGGTTGCATATACCCTGACTCGGACAATGCTCGGCATTTCTTGACCGCACTCGACCTTGGGTTTGGGAGATGAAGGTGACCACCATCAAGGACACCACCGACTTATCGACTCTGACTCTTGACGGGCTTTATTCCCGCCTCAAGACTCATGAGATCGATGTCGTCTCTCGGAAGACGAAATCTCAGTCGATGGCTTTGGTCACCGATCCCATTGGATCTTCTTCTTCTGATCCTTCTATTGGTTTCTCTCTTTCCGCCCTTTGCGAGCTAAGCGATGACCAACTGGAAAAATTTCCAGAAAATGAGCTTGCTCTTCTCGCTCGCAAGTTTTCTCATGCATACAAGAGGGTGAGAGAGAGGAAGAGAGGTGGCATGATCACCTGCTTCGAGTGTGGTGGCCCCAACCACATTCAGGCGAACTGTCCCAAGCTGGAGAAGGGCAAGAATGACGTTGGCGGTTCGGGCAAGAACGACTACACCGACAAGAACCGCAACAAGAAGCCTCCAGTTCGTGAACCAGCGCACGAGAAGAAGTACCACAACTTCTCCAAGAACAAGAAGCTCTTCCACCGCGTCCTTGCCGCGCTTGAGCGACATCAACCTCTCCGACACGGAGACATGGAAGCGACGAGGCGAGGATGATCCGCAAGAGAAGAAAGGCGGCGACGACTTCTCCAACATGTGCTTCATGGCCGACACCAACGACATCAGCGACTCCGAGCTCTACAGTGACTCGGACGAGGTACCCTCCTATGACCAGCTCAACGAAGCTTTCGCAAATTAGGAAAATTTCATGCTAGAGCTAGAGCTAGGTGTACAGAGCTTGAGAAGGAAGTAGGTACCTTGACTCGGAGTTAGCTTCACTTAGATCTTCTCCTCCCGAGTCACCGATGATTGCTCTTTGTGTGATGCTATTCTTGTGGTGTTGGAGAACCTAAGGACCATACATGATAGTGTGCTTGTTGAACTTGATGGTCTTAGGTTGAAGAATGCTAGCACTAGTTCATTGATGCTATTCTGTTGAGGCTAGTTTTCTTCATGCTCACTCCACTCCATCATGCTCTAATTGCCCTAAATTGCTTGCGAAATTGATGCCATGAGCGAACACCTTAGGAAGCTTTCGCTAGAAACAATGAACTTGAATCACATGCTTCTAAGGACCCAGTCGGCTCATGTGAGGGTGTAAGCAATTAAAACTTGACAATGAAACCACAGAATATCAAGTGTGCTAAACTTGCTAAGGACTTACTAGATAAGTCACAAAAATATTGCTTGCGATGTCTTGAGATTGTGGGGACTTGGATAAAATCCATGTCGAGCTTAGGAAGAAATTAGAAGACCAAGCCCATAGAATTAGAGATGCTCCTTGCGTTTCTTGTGAGGCCCTCAAGATTGAGGCAGCCGTCTTTGAGGAGAAAAATGCACGTCTTGAGAGAGCTCATCTTTACGGTTCTTCTTCCTCTCCTTCCCCTGTTCTTCTTGTACTTCGTTCTTCCGAGATTGCCAGTATCTTATGAGCACTCTCGAGAAGTTTGTTGGAGGCAAGAAGAAGCTCAATCTTATTCTAGACCAATCCAAGATTAGTAGATTCAATCAAGGTCTAGGATTTGATCCCTTTGAGCACGCTCGGCGCATCCTCCCACCATAGTCTTGCGGCTCCAAGAGTGGTGAGATTGTGGTAGCTCCCGAGTGAGTACCACCGTGTTTAGGTCCGCTGGGTTGTCCATAGGACTTCTGACCAGAAGGGTGTTACTCCTATTGCTTCTGCCTCTAGCAAGGCGAAGTACACATGCACCTTCTGTAAGAAGGATGGTCACCTAGTAGATTTTTGCTTCAGGCGCGCCAAGATCACTCGGCGTGAGCGTGTTGCTGCTCTTAGGGGTATTCAGGGTCATCCCCAGACTTTGAGTGCTCCTAAGACACACACTGCTTCTAGACGAGTTAGAGAGTCGCTGTTTTTGGGCAGCGTCCCAGACTTGGTTTTCATGCTAGTTCTTGAGTTTTAGTCCCGAGCTGTTCGTAGTCGATCTTTCCGCCGTCCTCTTGATATTCCTCGTTTTCCCATCGAGGTAGATATCGTGGCGTGAGGTGTTTTTCGGTAGGAGATCCAGCAGCCTTCTTCGGGATGGTCGGCTTTTGCACCACGGCGTGCCAACCCGCTTTGACTCCTAGATTATCTACGAGTTGCTCCGATCGTGAGAGTTGGCGTCAGAGAGACACTCGAGTCGATCTTCTTACGTGGTTGGTACTACGAGGTGTCGTATGGTTGATATTGGGTTCCTAAGTCTTCACTCTATCCCGATCTTGAGTCATCTTTCTCTCTTGTGTCTTGATCGGGTTAAATCCGGATGGGAAGGGCGATGTTTGGATTGTTGACTCGGTTGTTCTCGTCATATGACCGGAGATTCTCGTTGGTTCTCTTCCTAGTCCGAGCCCCGGTGATGAGTTAATCACTTTGGGGATGCATCTTGAGTAGAGTCATTGCTAAAGGTACCATCTGCATTAACCAAAATTTCTTTCTTAAAGATGTTGCCTTAGTAAGTGGTGCAATACAATCTGCTCTCTGCTTCTCGACTTATCGATGACTCTTTCGAGGTAAGCTTCAAGAGTAATGCTGTAGAATCCTTGATTCATCGGGAGGGTTAGTTCTTGGGATTTCTAGATTTGGGAGAGTCTTTCGTGCTGATTTTTTCGCTTCTTCGGAGACTCTCTTCGATGTTTGATTGCTTCGAGTCCGTGATCTCTCCTTCGGCATAGGAGACTTGGTCACATTGGTTTTGATCATTTGACCGAGTTAGCGACCATGATCTCATTTGGGGTTTGCCCAAACTCAAGATGGTCAAAGACTTAGTTTGCTCTCCTTGCCGACATGGCAAGATGGTTCTCGCTTCTCATCCTCCGATCCACCGTAGTGATGGTGATGCACCAGACAGCTTTTACATATGGACTTTGTTGGTCCGGCTAGAGTGCGATCGGCAGGAGGGAAGTGGTATGTTCTTGTCATCGTTGATGATTTTTCTAGATACTCTTGGGTATTCTTCATGGCCTCGAAGGATGAGACTTTTCTCACTTCAGGGTTTGATCGAGAGGTTGTCTATTGAGCTCCGGGTGCATTACGAGCTATCTGCAGTGATAATGGCACGGAGTTCAGAATTCCTACTTTGAGAGTTTTTGTGTGGAGTCCGGTTTAGAGCATCGTTCTCTTCTCCCTACGCTCCTCGTGAGAATGGCGTAGTGGAAAGGAAGAACAGGACCACGGTTGAGATGGCCAAGACGATGCTAGACAGTCTGATACTCCTAGGAAGTTTTGAAATGAGGCTATAGCTCTTGCTTGCCATGTTTCTAATCGCGTGTTTTTGAGAGCACATTTGCATCGCACTTCTTATGAGTTGAGGTATGGGCGAAAGCCCGGTGTGTCTCATTTTCGCGTTTTGGTTGCAAGTGTTTTATCTTGAAGTCCGTAATCTAGATAAGTTTGAGTCTCGCTCTTCCGATGGTATCTTTCTAGGTTACTCGACTTCTTCTCGTAGCTATAGGGTGCAGGTGTTGATGCGCATAGGATCATAGAGACCTGTGATGTGACCTTTGATGAGGCTAGCCCAGGAGCTAGACCTGATGTTTCAGGCTCTTCTTATCCCTCCGAGACCATCTTTGTAGAAGATGAGGATGATGGAGATGATGGTGTTCCACCGGATCCAGTTCCCTCTATACCTGAGGTGCCTCCTGTTTCCATTTCTGCACCTCAGAGTGACCAGCCCTTGCCTTCCGACTCTCCTTCAGCGAGTGGCTCTGCTCCTACCTCTTCTGTGCATGAGGTAGAGGCCATCGCTTCGGTCCTCCCGTCATATCGAAGCTCATCCACCGATCGGATCATTGGTGATCTGCTTGAGCGCGTCACTCGCTCAAAATCGAGTTTGTCCATTCGCCTCCACTCTGCCTTCGTTGCCTCCTTTGAGCCGAAGATGTTTCTCATGCATTATCCGATGAATCGTGGATTAATGCTATGCATGAGAACTTGAGAACTTTGAGAGGAACAAGGTATGGCGACTTGTCGAGCCCCATTTGGTCATAATGTCATTGGGACCAAGTGGGTGTTCAAAACAAGCAGAGTGAGGATGGGGTTGTCATTCGCAACAAGGCTAGGCTAGTTGCACGGGCTTTTCTCGGGTTGAGGGTCTTGACTTTGAGGAGACCTTTGCCCTGTAGCTAGACTAGAGGCTATTAGGATCCCGCTTGCATTCTCTGCATCCCGGGGCTTCAAGCTCTATCAAATGGATGTCAAGAGTGCATTCCTCAATGGCTATATTGAGGAAGAGGTTTATGTCAAACAACCTCGAGATTCGAGAACCCCAAGTTTCGAGTCATGTATACAAGCTCTCCAAAGCTTTGTATGGACTCAAGCAGCCCCAGAGCATGGTATGAGAGGCTCAAGTCTTATCTTCTCACCATGACTTCAAAATGGGCATAGTAGACAAAACTCATTCATCGACACCATGAGTCTCATTTTCTTCTTGTCCGATTTATGTGGACGATATAATTTTGGTGGCTCATCTCATTCGCTTGTGTCTCAGTTTTACGAGGTGATGAGCCTGAGTTTGAGATGAGTATGATGGGCGAGTTGAGCTACTTTCTTGGCTTCCAAATCAAGCAGACTCGGGAGGGTACTTTCTTGCATCAAGGCAAATATACCCGTGACCTCTTGAGGCGCTTCGACATGTCTGATGGGAAGCCGGTGATGACTCCTATGGCCACCATTTCTGTCCTCGAGCCCGATGAGGATGGTGAGCCTCTTGATCAAAAGGAGTTTTGAGCATGATCGGCTCCCTCTTGTACCTCACCGCTTCGAGGCGGACATACATTTTTTGTGTGTGCGTGCGCTCGATTTCAAGCTTCTCCTCGCGCCTCTCACCGCCAAAGCGGTCAAGCGCATCTTCGAGTACCTTCGTGCTACCACCGATTATGGTATTTGGTACTCTTCGTCTTCTTGTCTATCTCTTAGAGCCTTTTCCGATGCCGACTTTGTTGGTGTAGGATAGATAGGAAGAGCACTTACGGCACTTGCCAATTCATTGGCACTTCTCTTGTTTCTTGGTCATCTAGGAAGCGATCCGAGTTGCACTGATCCACCGAGGCCGAGTATGTTCTCTGCGCAGCCGATTCTTTGTAACCAGTGCTCTGGATGAGATCGACCTTACGGGACTATGGGTTAGAGATAGAGAGTGTGCCACTTTTACGTGACAACACTTCAGCTATTTGCATTGCTAAAAACCCGAAGGCAACATTCCGGACCAAGCACATTGATATTAGATATCACTTCCTTAGAGACCATGTGGAGAAGGGAGATATCGCGCTTGATTCGAGAGAGTGACCTTGATTAGCCGATATCTTCACCAAGCCTTTGGATAGCTCAGATTTGTTGCCTTGAGGAGTGAGCTTGGAGTCGTGAGCCCTTACGGCCTTTCGTGAGGGGAGCTGGTTTGTATATTATGTATTATATATTTTCTTCCAGCTTTTCTTTTCTTTGTGTTTCTTACGGGTGACTTTGGGCTTGTTTTCTTGAGTTGAGTTCACTCACTTAGACTTCGGCATGCCTTGCATTGACCTCTTATCTTGTGCTTTAGGTTGCTATCATGCGTGATTAGTGTTCTCTCTTCTCTCTAGGTTGAGTTCCCTCACAGTCTTATAAGTCTAGCGGTATTGGGCCTCCTGGTAGGCAGAGTGTGTGCACTCCTTAGTTGGGATCTAGAGTCGACTTCCTATGTCGATCCACTGGGAAGATAAGAGCGAGTCCGAGCCGTAGTGAGTCTCTTCTATCTTTTCTATGCTCTATAGCCATCCAGTTTTGCGGTTCTCGACTTCTTCTCCTCATTCTGCTTTTTCGGTTATTATTGAGTTCATTCGGGTTTTCTTTATGCCTAATCTTGATAATAACTCAACTTTAACCAGATTTGAGCTTAAAATTGATTCATTTGTTGAGGGGAGTTTGGGAATCTGTTCATGCATTGCATTTAGACTGCATTTTCTGCTTTATGAGCTTTGTCTATTATGCAATTGATTTCTTCTTCATGCTATACACCATGCTACATCATTTGAAGAAAATCACTAGCTTAGGTATGTCCAAGTTCATTTAACTTGCTAAGCTTAAAAATGAAATAAGCCTTAAATGAAAAACTTGATGAAACTTGTTGCTTTTACTTTCTAGGTTTCTTCTCTAGAGGTTTGTGCCATAATTTGAGAAATTTAGGAGTTCTCTAGAGTCCCTATAGCAACTTGGGTGAAACTAGTTTGATCCATGCAGAGTCCTTCAATTGCTCATGAATCGTTGTGCTAAAAATGAAAATTAAACAAAATTGACTCTTCTTGTGCACATACGACTCAACACCTTGTATTCACAAGACCGCTTCCCATTGCACTTGGGATGAACTTGGAATACATCGTGTTTGACCTAGACCATCCTCTTAAGAGCTCATCTTGAGATGGTCGCATACGGCTTGAGTCAATTGGTTGTCAAAAGAAAATGCAAATAAATTAAAAACAAAGAAATATGTGGGTAAAGAATGCAAATAATGTCAAACATTTGCACCCGCTATGTCTTGTATGATGATAAATCAAAATTTGCATTAAGTGATAAATGAGCCGAAGGACCTTGTATGCTCTTCTAGATTCCCCAACGTGTTGAGTAGGTTGAACTCTAGGTTTTCCTTTTGATCCTTAGAGTGGCTATTCTTCTATTTTTGAAACTAAAGCTAAGTGTTGCACTTGTCAAATCTTGCTAAAATGAAATTTTCAAAACTAAGCTCGTATTTGCACTTGGACATGTCTTAGTTTAGTCATCTTCTGAAATTGACAAGCTTGGTGTAATATCCTTCCATTTTGATCAATTGGATAATCCTCAAAGCTTTTTCGATTGCATTTCATGCATACATAAAAAAAATTGATGCCTATATTGCCAAAAGGGGGAGATAACGTAGAAAAGGCATCACTAAAAAGATAAAAATGTGAATGTGAATGCTTATTTGGTTATTATGATCTTTGTAAAACTATGCTACTACTTCTGTTGGATCATAATCTCATAATCACATTTGACATGTTTAGTTGGATTTTAGAGTTTTTGTTGAAAACTTGCACTTTCTTAAATTTAACTCTAAAATCTGAATTCCTCTTCGTCAACTTGGTCATGGTTCTAATTTCTATCTTTGGACCAAGTTTGACTTTGCAACTGAAAATTGCTTTCTTCTTCATTTTCTTCAAACTCAAATTTATGCCTTTTGTATGGTTTGTCAATATACTCATCAAGGGGGAGATTGAAGGACCATGTGGAGGTCCATCCATGTTTGTGATGAGTATTTGACTTTATTTGAGCAAGGTGTGCTCAAGTTTGAGTTTGATTTGGATTGATTTTCAAAATGAAGCAATTTGAGTTGTCTCTGCCAGAGTGGCGATCTGGTCGTATGGACGCGGTAGTGATGAGTTGGATGGTTTATTGCACATCTTTGTGGGCATTGCTATGTGAGGAGTTTCCTTGTCTTTGATGGTTGCGGGACGACGGTGCTAGGTCATGGTGAGGCGAAGGATGACGGGACTAGGCGAGGCGTCGGAGGTCCGAGACGGTTGGGAGATCGCGGAAGATGATCGGAGGCGGAGTCCGGGCAAGTCAAGAAGACAAGGAAAGGAGATGATGCTAGCTAGATGCCGCGTGGATCAATGAGGACCGTCGGATTGAGGTCTAGTTGATAGGTTAGCGGGTCTAGGTAGTATGCTTTGAAAACCGTGCAAGAAAACCCGGTATGTGTGTGGGTTTTGGGTTAGCCCTTGCATGGCTGTGTGTGTGGGTTAATCCTAGCCCTTAGATGAGTGCTCTAGGGTTGAGGACTCATCCAAGGGTGGTAGGTGGCCCAAGAGTAGTATAAATAGGGGTGGAGGGTAGCCTCCTTCCCTTGAAGGTGTTGAGGTTTTGATGCTCATTTGAGCTTTGCCCACATGAATGTGAGGCTTTGTAACCTCCCTTCCAGAAATGAAAGTTTTATTCATCCACCTCTGAATTTATTTGCGCATTTACATTATGTCTTTACTTTACGCAATTTAAATTCAGCATTTACTTTCCGCAATTACATTCCGCAATTTACTTTCAAGTAATTTGGATTTGCCTCCTCCTTCTAAATGCTGCTGTTCTTGGATGTTTTGAGTGTGTTCATATGGTTTTACATCTCTTTTGCACTCTTGGATTGAGTAGAGAACATCTTTTCTTTCAAGTTCCAACTTTGTTCTGAACTTGTTCTTCGCGCAGCAGTCAGTGTTTGATTTTTGTAAAAATATAGAAAAATCCTTTTTGAGTGATTCTTATTGGAGGAGGTGCGGGACTCTGATATCCGCTTGCAGAAAAAGTTTGGAGTTCACTTGTTGTACCGTTTGGGCGCCATGAGGTGAAAACCGAGCCCCAAATGTTCTGCTCGAAGTTCTTGACTAGACTGTGTTCTTCGATTTTTCGTGTTTTTTCTGTAAGGCTTTTTGAGGAGAAATTTGGTGGAGTTCTTCAAGACTCTGATGCTCACAGGTATAAAAAGTCTCAAAATTTTGTGAGCTACAGAAGCCCACCAAACTCCTGTGCAAATTGAGGACAAGTTCTGGGAATTCTGCTTTTGCTTTTCTGAAAGTGACTTTTGTGATTTGAATTGATGTCCTTTCTAAAAGCAAGAGTTTGAATTGATTCCTCTTTATCTTGGACACTAGACAACCAGGATTGTGACTCAAAAATCCCCACATATTTTATGGTACTTATCCATGCAAGCTTGGGGTACACATAGTTGTCTAGTTTTTCGGGTTTTTCACAATTCCTTTTGAGCGATCTTGTCGAGGTTTTTGTTGGAGTATTTTGGGGGAATTTTTATTTGCGACCATTCACCCCCCCTCTGTTCGCCATTTCGGTCCTTCAGTTCCTAAGACACACACTGCTTCTAGACAGGTTAGAGAGTCGCCTGTTTTTGGGCAGCGTCCAGGACTTGGTTTTCATGCTAGTTCTTCAAGTTTTAGTCCTGAAGCTGTTCGTAGTCAGTCTTTCCGCCGTCCTCTTGATATTCCTCGATTTTCCCATCGAGGTAGATATCAGCGGCGTGAGGTGTTTTCTGGTAGGAGATCCAGGCAGCCTTACTGGGATGGTCCGGCTTTTGCACCACGTCGTGCTAACTTGATTCGGCTCTAGATCATCTACTAGAGTTACTCTTGATCTTGTTAGAGTTGGCGTCGAGAGACATTCGAGTCCAGTCTTCTTCTGTGGCTGGTACTTTGAGGTGTTGTATGCTTCAGTATTGGGTTCCTAAGTCTTCACTCTATCCCAGTACTGAGTCATCTTTCCCTCTTGTGTCAATTCCTTGTGTCATGTCTATGCGATGATGCTTTTGAGTGTCTTTTGCCTTTCTCATGGCATGAGTCGCTTGAGGCCAGCTTGAGGATGTGATGACTGCCTAGTGGAGTGGATTTGGGTCATCTTGTGGACTTGTCATTTCTTAGTTCGATTCTTAGTCCATGAGTTGTCCTGAGGCATCATCTTCGCCGTGCATAAGTAGTGGACCTCGTTTTTCCTCGAGGTACCCACTCACGGCAAGAGTTGCAGGTAAGTATGTTGGTCATGTTGATCTTTACTAATCTCATCTAGGATCGGTTTGTCGCTTTTCAATGTTGGTACTCGATGTGAATTCCGAGTTGGCCTTTGTGGCTTATCTCTAGAGGATTGGATCTTCCTGCATGACCATCATGAGCATCATGCTAACCTGCATGTACTTTCAACTTTGTTTGCCTCGTGTTTCGCTCCACAAGTGTTGAGCTTCATGATAACAACATTGGGGACATCCACTTTCATGGTGAGCTATCTCATACCCTCATGTCGGCTATACTTGTGATCAACATTTCCATGACATGTTGTGATTGCTCTTGCTCCCATGTGTATTATATGTACTTTGCTAGGTCTTGTTAGTTTTTGTCTGTCTTGTTTTGTGCCATAGCATGTTTTCCCCAACCATCTTTGTGCTTCATGTATTATATCCTAAATTCATGAGCTCTTTCCCAGCATGTGATTCTCTTGTTTTTATTCTGTCCATGATATTGTTCATTTGGTATGAGCATTTGTATTAACTATGGGCACGTGCTATATATCATTTACTTTATTTTGTCATGAGTAGTATCTAGGTTATATGACCCTGATTTTCTATTACATCCATGATTAGCTTTGTTTAGACTTTGTTTGTCAGACTTTGTGCTACATGTGAGTGCGTTTCATGAGATTAGGGTCATATGATCTAGCTGCCGCTGTATGACTTATATTGTTCATGATCACCTTTTATTGTCCCTCATGCTTATATGCTTCATACCTATTTTGCATGAGCTTGTGTTCTACATTCATGGCATGTATTCATCATCATGCATAGAGTGTTGCCATAAGTAGCTTCTCATCTTTGTGTCCATGGTCACCATTTACTTTCATGTTGTCTGTGTCCTCATGACCTTTTGTTTGGTCTTGTTTTGACGGGCCTCTTTTCATAGCATGTAAATATTGTTACTGAGACTATGGATAAATGGATCTTGATGTTGCTAATTGGTTTGTTTTATGCATGACCCTCTTTGGTTGTCTTCATTCATCTTGCTCATGGTATATCTAGTAGCATGTTGTTGTGCTTCATTGTGGTATTTCTTCATTTACATGCTCATTGCCATGTTTAGGGTAGTATCTTGATCCGTGTATCTCTAGGCTTGCACATGATCCCTGCTAGCATTTTGTTGCTGTCATGCACCTTGCTTAGCTTCTTACACTTGACAGATGATGATGCTATGATGCACCTTTATTTTGTTTATCATGTGGATATGTTTTCACTGTTGTCTATGGATATATGGATCTTGATTCTATCTTTAGCTTGGTTGTGATAATGATCTTACATTACCTTCTGCATCATGTCATGCTCTAGATGATCATTTGCCACACTTTTCTGTATCTTGTCCATTCGTGCCTAGGAGGCTGGATCTGCCTAACTTGATTTCAAAGCATAGATTTGTTGGATGCATGTGTGTAGGCTTTACGGTGAGAGACCATCATCCTAGGAATATCTCTAAGACTTCTTCCTCTGCTTTTGGATCCACTTGGTCATTTGCCACTACTTGCATTACAACTGCAAAGTAGGTAAGTACCTCTGAAAATGTTGATGATAGTGATGGGTCTCTTAGGAGGTTGTGGTTCTTTTGTAGGTAGAGCTTGTGTCATGTTTGTCTAGAGTCTTTTGGTTGGACTTCTAGCATAGTTAGGTTGCTTCTTACCTTGAGCCGTCTTGCTCCTTAGAGACCATGTGGTTTTAGATCTTATCTCTTCTCCTCTACCTTTCGACCTATCTCTTGTGAGGTGAGAGTTTTAGAGTGTGCCTCAAGGGGAGTAGAGTGTGTTCAGGGGGATTTGAGCTTGGAGTCGTGAGCCCATACGGCTTATCTTGAGGGGAGTGGTTTGTATATTATGTACTATATATTTTCCTCCGGCATTTTCTTTCTTCTTACAGGTGACTTTGTGCTTGTTTTTCTTGAGTTGAGTTCACTCACTTAGACTTCGGCATGCCTCGCATGGACCTCTTATCTTGTGCTTTAGGTTGCTATCATGCGTGATTAGTCATTCTCTCTTCTCTTTAGGTTGAGTTCCCTCACGTCTTATAAACCTAGCAGATATTGGGCCTCCTGGGTAGGCAGTGCATGTGCACTCCTTAGTTGGGATCTAGAGTCGGCTTCCCTATGTCCTCAGGGAAGATAAGAGCGAGTCTAAGCCGTAGTGAGTCTCTTCTATCTTATCTATGCTCAATAGCCATCCAGTTTTGCGTTTCTCGGCTTCTTCTCCTCATTCATTTTTAGGTTGTTATTGAGTTCATTGGGTTTTCTTTATGCCTAATCTTGATAATAACTCAACTTTAACCAGATTTGAGCTTAAAATTGATTCATTTGTTGAGGGGAGTTTGGGAATCTGTTCATGCATTGCATTTAGACTGCATTTTACATTTTATGAGCTTTGTCTATTATGCAATTGATTTCTTCTTCATGCTATACACCATGCTACATCATTTGAAGAAAATCACTAGCTTAGGTATGTCCAAGTTCATTTAACTTGCTAAGCTTAAAAATGAAATAAGCCTTAAATGAAAAACTTGATGAAACTTGTTGCTTTTACTTGCTAGGTTTCTTCTCTAAAGGTTTGTGCCGTAATTTGAGAAATTTAGGAGTTCTCTAGAGTCCCTATAACAACTTGGGTGAAACTAGTTTGATCCATGCTAGAGTCCTTCAATTGCTCATGAATCATTGTGCAAAAAAATTGAAAATTAAACAAAATTGACTCTTCTTGTGCACATATGACTCAACACCTTGCATTCACAAGACCGCTTCCCATTGCACTTGGGATGAACTTGGAATACATCGTGTTTGACCTAGACCATCCTCTTAAGAGTTCATCTTGAGATGGTTGCATACGGCTTGAGTCAATTGGTTGTCAAAAGAAAATGCAAATAAATTAAAAACAAAGACATATGTGGGTAAAGAATGCAAATAATGTCAAACATTTGCACCCCGCTATGTCTTGTATGATGATAAATCAAAATTTGCATTAAGTGATAAATGAGCCCGAAGGACCTTGTATGCTCTTCTAGATTCCCCAAAGTGTTGAGTAGGTTGAACTCTAGGTTTTCCTTTTGATCCTTAGAGTGGCTATTCTTCTATTTTTGAAACTAAAGCTAAGTGTTGCACTTGTCTAATCTTGCTAAAAATGAAATATTCAAAACTAAGCTCGTATTTGCACTTGGACATGTCTTAGTTTAGTCATCTTCTGAAATTGACAAGCTTGGTGTAATATCCTTCCATTTTGATCAATTGGATAATCTTCAAAGCTCTTTCGATTGCATTTCATGCATACAAAAAAAAATTGATGCCTATATTGCCAAAAGGGGGAGAAAACGTAGAAAAGGCATCACTAAAATGATAAAAATGTGAATGCTTATTTGGTTATTATGATCTTTGTAGAACTATGCTACTACTTCTGTTGGATCATAATCTCATAATCACATTTGGCATGTTTAGTTGGATTTTAGAGTTTTTGTTGAAAACTTGCACTTTCTTAAATTTAACTCTAAAATCTGAATTCCTCTTCGTCAACTTGGTCATGGTTCTAATTTCTATCTTTGGACCAAGTTTGACTTTGCAACTAAAAATTGCTTTCTTCTTCATTTTCTTCAAACTCAAATTTATGCCTTTTGTGTGGTTTGTCAATATACTCATCAAGGGGGAGGTTGAAGGACCATGTGGAGGTCCATCCATGTTTGTGATGAGTATTTGACTTTATTTGAGCAAGGTGTGCTCAAGTTTGAGTTTGATTTAGATTGATTTTCAAAATGAAGCAATTTGAGTTGTCTCTGCCAGGAGTGGCAGTACCGGTCGTATGAACGCGGTAGTGATGAGTTGGATGGTTTATTGCACATCTTTGTGGGCATTTCTATGTGAGAAGTTTCCTTGTCTTTGATGGTTGCAGGGCGACGGTGCTAGGTCATGGTGAGGCGAAGGATGACTGGGACTAGGCGAGCAGCGTCGGAGGTCCAGACGGTTGGGAGATCGCCGGAAGATGATCGGAGACAGAGTCCGGGCAAGTCAAAAAGACAAGGAAAGGAGTTCATGCTAGCTAGATGCCGCGTGGATCAATGAGGGCCGTCGGATTGAGATCTAGTTGATAGGTTAGCGGGTCTAGGTAGTATGCTTTGAAAACCGTGCAAGAAAACCCGGTATGTGTGTGGGTTTTGGGTTAGCCCTTGCATGGCTGTGTGTGTGGGTTAATCCTAGCCCTTAGATGAGTGCTCTAGGGTTGAGGGACTCATCCAAGGGTGGTAGGTGGCCCAAGAGTAGTATAAATAGGGGTGGAGGGGTAGCCTCCTTCCCTTGAAGGTGTTGAGGTTTTTGATGCTCATTTGAGCTTTGCCCACATGAATGTGAGGCTTTGTAACCTCCCCTTCCAGAAATGAAATGTTTCCTCAAATCATTTCTTTTCTTTGTGCATTTACATTACGCAATTTATATTATGCACTTAAATTCCGCACTTAAATTCCGCAATTAAGTTCAGCACTTACATTATTGCAATTTACATTTATGCAATTTGGATTTGCCTCCCCTCCTTCTAAATGCTGTTCTTCTAGGATGTCTTGAGGGTGTTCATTTGGTTTTGCATCTTTCTTACACCCTTGGAGAGACTAGAGATCAAGTTTTTCATCAAATTGCAAATCTGTCCAGAACTTGTTCTTCACGCAGCAGTCAGTGTTTGGTTTTTATAAAACTATAGAAAAATAATTTTTAAGTGATACTTTTTAGATAACGTGGAAAACTCATATATACATCTTTATAAAATTTATTGAGTCCACTGGTTGCACCGTTTGAGAGCTATGAAGTGAAAACCGAGCCTCAAATTTTTTGGTCGAAGTTTCTGACTGTCTGTATTGCTTGATTTTTAATTCTTATTCTACAAGGCATTCTGAGGTTATTTTTGGTGGAGTGGTTCACGTCTCAACTTCTCACAGGGAAACAAATCCTCAAAAATTTTAGAGTAACAGAAACTCACCAACCACCTGTTCCAACTGAGGACAATTTCTGAAAATCTGCTTTAACTTTTCTGAAAAGAGACTTTGGTGTTTTAGCTTTATCTCTTTTAGAAAAGAAGTCTTTTGAATTGATTCCTCTTTTGTTTGGACACTTGACAATCAGGATTGTGATTAAAAAACCCCTCACATGATTAATTGTTCTTATCCATGCAAGCTAGGGGTACACATAGTTGTCTAATTGTTCTGGATTTTTAGAGGGTGTGCGAATCTGAGAAGCACCAGTTTGAACGAAAATCTTTGGGTGCTTTAGATTTTTATTGCAAGAGTGTTTGGAGTACTTTGAGTGGGGGAAATTTTATTTGGGATCATTCGCCCCCCCCCCCTCTGATCGCCATTTCGATCTTTCAGCATATATAAGATATAAGAGAGCTGAAGAACTCTTATGCTTTCAGTTCTCCCCCTTTGGCATCAAAAACCAAAAAGGGGTCTTCAAGGAATCTTCATGCCGCTCCTTCTTTGGGTGACCCTTGAGATGACGACGGAGGCTGGGACTGAGGAGGAGTCGAGGCGCGAGGACGAACTCGATGGGAGTAGTGGGAAGGCGCAAGAGAAGAGCTAATGATGAGGACATCACTACTAGAGATACGATCACACCTGGTTGGACCAACTCCAACACATCATCCTTGGGCCAAGGAAAGAGAGATATCAAATCCATCACGTTTTGGAATCCAATTCGGCCTCCAGATACCAGCCTAAAGTAAAATGAGCATAACGTTTGCATACGGTGTCCAATTGGAGAGTTCTTGCACTTGATTAAAAGGTTACTTCGAGATCTTTCCAACAGATTTGACCCCACCCAAAACTTCCTTTGGAGTACTCCGCAATCAACAAAACAAGTTGGTTAACTTTCAAGTCCGAGTCAAACTTGGGCCTTGGGCCTTGCAAGAGTCTTATTCGGCCTTTCCTTTGTGCTGGTCGAATCCCGTTTCAATTTTACCTATATATAGCTAGAGAGTACCCCAAAATTACTTGTGTTTTGTTTAGTCATAGTTTTCCTTGGTGAAACTATTTGGTATTCTCTTGTTCGGCGAGATCAACAGCAATACCATGCTTCGGAACCCCACATCAATACTTCAATTATATTTGCAATTTCAAATTACTTTTGCTTTGTTCTTACTTGTTCTTCGATTGCTTGCAAGAATTGATCCTCGTGATCAGGTCAATCGGGTTTAGGCACGGTTGATAACAATTCGGAGTTTGGTTCAGCGATTGCTTGGCGTCGGTCGTGTTTCAGTCATAGCCTGATCGTGAGGGTCATCTCTACTAATCGATAGTTATCTATCTCACCGAAAGATCGGGCCTCCATTAAGCCTCATCAGCTGAGATCATCTAAGCGCTAAGAGAAAAAGGCATTGAAAGCATCCACACTGCTCCTGACCTCCTGAACCATCTGTCGTGTTTGAGCCTGATATTCATCAATTCTGGTGAAGTGGCTCTCCATCTGAGCTTCCTCAAGATCTAGTATGGCAAAAAGATCGGCACGAGGACTAGTCAGACTTTCGAGAACAGCATCATGAGAGGGCGCTGGGGCCTGCTAAGCTTGCTGCTGCTGCGCAAAATGACAAAGAACTTGTGGAGGAGCCTCTCGAGGCTTGTATGGCTTATGAACACTTGGTAGAGGTCCTCTGTATCCTACCATCCTTTTGATGAGTGCCATAATATAAGGAGCGAAATATATCCATTTTTGATCCATTGAAGATGAATCTATCTCCCGTAGCATGAAGTCCACCACATCAAACTTTTGTCGCTGCATAATCTTACTAATGAGATTCCATGCATATCCTCTGATTTCGTCGAAGTTCCCACTCTTGGGATGAATGGTGACTCGAACGATCTTGTTTATCAATTGATGTTGGCGTAGAAGACCAGTGAGCTTCCCAGGCTTTCTCACTCTAGCAGCTGGATCATAAAATGTGCATTGCTGAGCCAAGCTAAGGGTATTGTCATCATGAACCCTCAGGTACTCACTGAAAAATCCCCAAAGCATGCTCAAAATCACTCTTGATAGCTGTGATGATCTCTGAGCCTGTCATCCAAGTGATTTGGTTCATATCCTCAGAGATGTGAACTGTGGCATAAAATTGTCTGATGATGTCTTCATGATAATCACTCTTTCGGCTCAAAAACTCCATGATCCCTGCCCAATGAAACAGTTCTGGCATACCAACAAATAATGGCAATTTGTAAATATGATCCCAGTTCACCCATTTTTGATCTGTAAAGTCTTTTTCTTTATATATCTCATAATAAACCTTCTGTTGAAATTTAGTATGAAATCTATCCTCTGAGGCATTCTTTGCTTTTGTATATTCATTTTGATATCTGAGAGTGAAATAATCGTCACCTTTCATTTGGCGCAGATCACTCCATACTCCACTCTCTGGTTGCTGGGCTTCTTCTTCTTCACTTTCAGTCTGCTCATTTTCTCCAGACTCGGTAGCAACTTCCTCTTCCTCACTGGAATCTGACTCCACCATTGGATCTTTCCCACTCTGACCTTTAGCCCCTTTGGCGAGAGTGCAGTGAACCACAAGCATGGTTTCTTTGACTTTCAATGTAAGTTGTGGAATCCTTGCTATTGCTACTAGCGGGAGCTCCTCTATTCTTTGCATATTTGCGCACACTTCCTCCACCCCGAGGAGTTTTGGAGCCTCTTGTTCTTGGCATGATGACTAAAGCAAGGAATACGAGAATCAAGGATAAATAAGCCAGATGAATGGATAAGGGACTTAGTTTAAGATCTTAAGACAACGTGGAAGTTAAAAATATACGAGACTCGGCATTTACAAAAAATTAGGTAGTACCACTCAAATAGAGTCAGTGGTACTGAGGTTCGGTACTACCACTTAAGGGATCAATAGTACCGACCACCGGAGCTACCGATGGTGATTCTATGGTACTACCGGACCTTCTGCGCCGAAATACTTGGAGATGGAGAAATGAGTACAAATGCTTGATTGATGACAGATAAAGTGTGAGATAGCCTTTTGAGGATACCAATCAACCATTTCTACCATTTATTTTCCTTTTACTCGAAAGATTTTGCCACATTTCTTAAAACCCTAAAATCAGTCTGAGAGGCCCTAAGGAGCAAGGAAATTTAAGAGAAATGGAAGAAAGGGATTACCTTCGGAGGGGAGAGGATGAGAAGATGAGGATTGGTCTGAGAGCAACCAAAAAATCGACGAAGATTTGAGAGGAGCCGGCTAGGGCGCAAGAGATGGAAGAGAGGAAGAAAAGAGGATGGGAGGCGGTATTGCCGGGTTGGGTAGAAGAAGACCAACGGCCATGAAAAGAACCGCTTTAAACCACCTCACCCGAGAGATGCGGTACTACCGCTCCTATTGAGTCGGTAGTGCCGACATCCAGAGCTACCGGAGAAGACACACCGGTATTACCCGTTCGACTGAACCAACAAAAGACAACCAATCCAAAATAGCAAACAACTCATATGTATTGAATTTAAAGATAGAATAACACATATATGAGTATTTTCAACCCACTAAAACATCAAAACACTGATTTGACCTATTTTCATGTCAAAATATACTTTTTAGGGATTTTTAGAGACAAGTTTTGAAAAGAATACACCAAAATATTTTGAAAAGCAACTTAATTGAGTTGCTTTAGTTGAAACTACCTTTTAGAAGACTAGAAACCTCAGGATTCTAGTTCCAAGGGTAATGACTCAAAGACTGCATTAATTAGGTCAATGTAGACCATTTTGGATTTTGAGGAAATTTGAGAGAATCAAAGCCTTTTCCAAGGTGTTTTTGGTTATTTTCAATCATAAGGAAGACTTATTAATCATAGTATATCCAAAAGATGAGATTTACATATTTATACTTCGACAATGAAGATTTTTGAGAAATCAACACTTTAATACTCAAAATAGGATAGTTTGAAACATTTTGACGTAATATGATCTAGAGTCTCCTTTTGAAAGATATTTGCACTCATTTGGTATATTCATATTTTGGGGATGTAGAATACATAAAGGAAGTATAATACTTCTCCTAAATGTGTTACTCATCAAGAAAACAAGAAAATATATGATCTAGAGTCTCCTTTTGAAAGATATTTGCACTCATTTGGTATATTCATATTTTGGGGATGTAGAATACATAAAGGAAGTATAATACTTCCCCTAAATGTGTTACTCATCAAGAAAACAAGAAAATCAAATAAGAGCCAATCAACATGTAATAAGAATCAACCATGGTTCAAGAGTTCAAGCAACGTTTGAGATATCTATGACATTTAATTCATTCCTCAATTTGCAAAAACGGGCTTCATCTAAGGGCTTGGTGAGGATATCCGCTAATTGATCTTCGGTTCTAATGTGACTAATCACAATATCACCTTTGCTAACATGATCTCTTAAGAAATGATGGCGAATATCTATATGTTTGGTTCTTGAATGTTGGACCTGGTTGTTGGCTATTTTAAGAGCAGTTTCATTATCACACAAGAGAGGCACATTTTAAAGTTAATTCCATAATCCATTAAAGTTTGCCTCATCCACAATAATTGAGTACAACAACTACTGGCGAATATATATTCGGCTTTGGCGGTGGATAGGGCTACGAAATTTTGTTTCTCGGAGAACCATGAAACAAGGGATCTACCTAGAAATTGGCAACTTTTTGAGTTGCTCCTTCTATCCACTTTACAACCCGCATAATCTGAATCTGAATATCCAACTAAATCAAATTTAGCACCTTTAGGATACCATAACCCTATATTTGAGGAATGCTTTAAATATCTTAGAATTCTCTTAATGGCCACTAAATGGCACTCTTTTGGAGAAGCTTGAAAACGTGCACACATACAAACACTAAACATAATATTGGGCCTAGATGTGGTAAGATAAAGTAAACTACCAATCATGGAACGATAAAGCTTTAAGTTTACCGGTTTACCTCCCTCATTTAGGTCTAAATGCCCATTGGACGCCATGGGAGTCTTGATGGGCTTCGCGTCTTCCAAGCCAAACCTCTTAAGAAGATCCTTTATGTACTTAGTTTGACTCACGAATTTCCCATTCTTGAGTTGCTTTATTTGAAGTCCAAGAAAGAAGCTCAACTCCCCGATCATGGACATCTCAAATTCTCTAGACATCATATCACCGAATTCTTTGCACAATTCTTCATAGTAGAACCAAATATGATATCATCAACATAAATTTGACATACAAAGAATTCTATATCTATTATTTTAGTGAAGAGAGTTGTATCAACCTTCCCAATTTTGAACCCCTTTGAAAGTAGAAAATCTCTAAGTCGCTCATACCATGCTTTGGGAACTTGTTTGAGACCATATAGCGCCTTAAAGAGTTTGTCAACATGATTTAGGTATTTAGAACTTTCAAAACCGGGAGGTTTTTTGACAAATACCAATTCGGATATTTGTCCATTAAGAAATGCACTCTTCACATCCATTTGAAATAAATTAATATCAAAACAAGATGCAAATGTAAGCAAGATTCGAACAGCTTCTAATCTAGCTACGGGTGCAAAAGTTTCACCAAAGTCTAGTCCTTCGATATGTGTGAAACCTTGTCCCACCAATCATGCTTTGTTTCTTACCACAATACCATTCTCATCTAGCTTGTTTCGAAATACCCATTTTGTGCCAATGACATTGTGACCCTTCGGTCTTTTAACTAGCGTCCAAACATCATTTTGAGTGAAATTCTTGAGCTCTTCATGCATTGAGTTCACCCAATCCGAATCATTTAAAGCTTCATCTACATGAGTAGGTTCAAGAGAAGACACAAAAGAGTAATGCTCACAAAAAGAAGTGACACGAGATCGAGTTAGAACACCCTTACTGACGTCACCCAATATTTGATCAATTGGATGATCTTTGGAGAGTCTATGATGGATTTTTTGAGGTAGAGTTTGAACTTGTTGATCACCCTCCTTCTCATCCACATCAATTGGTTGAACTTGACTTGGCATTGCGGAAGTAGAAGGTTCAACTTGAGTGGATGAGGGTTGATCTTCTTTATCCTCCTTTGACTTGATGTCTCCAAGCATCACGTTCTTTATTGCTTCTCTTAAGCCTTCATCACCTACATCTCCCAAGTTTTCTTACTCTTCTTGAGAGCCATTAGTTTCATCAAATTCAACATCGCAAGTTTCTTCAACAAAGCCTTTGTTTTTATTAAAAACACGGTATGCTTTACTATTTGAAGAATAACCAAGCAAGAAACCAACATCACAATGACTTTTAAATTTTGAAAGTTGAACACCCTTTTTCAAAATATAACACTTGCAACCAAAAACGCGAAAATAGGAGATGTTCGATCTTCTTCTAATGAGAAGCTCATAGGAAGTCTTTTTCCAAAGATGATGCAAATAAAGACGATTTGTTGCATGGCAAGTGGTATTTATGGCTTCCGCCCAAAAACTATCGGAAGTACCATATTCATTAAGCATAGTTCTTGCCATTTCAATTAATGTTCAATTTTTCCATTCTACAACTCTATTTTGCTTCGGAGTGTAGGTAGCGGAAAGCTTGTGCTTTATTCCAAATTCATCGCAATAATCTTCAATTCTTGTATTTTTGAACTCGGAACCATTGTCACTACGAATTTTCTTTATTTTGAAATCAAATTCATTTTGAGCCCTTTTTGCAAAACTTTTGAAAATATCGGAGGCTTCGAATTTATCATCCAGAAAGAAAACCCATGTATATCTAGACTAGTCATCTATAATGCCCAAACAATAAGAATTTTCCCGATGCTCTTATAGGTTGTTGTGCCAAATAAATCCATATGTAAGAGCTCCAATGGTCTAGAAGTGGACATGATACTCTTTGAAGGATGAGAACTAGCCACTTGCCTACCGGCTTGGCAAGCACTACAAACTTTATTTTTCTCAAAATTCACATCTTTCAAGCCCACAACTAGATCATTTTTAAAAAGCTTTTTGAGTTGAATCATCCCAACGTGAGCTAGTCTTCTATGCCATAACCAACCTAAGGAGGTTTTTGCAATTAAACAAGTTTGAAGACATGACTCATTTGAGGTGAAATCAACTAAATATAAATTTCCAAATCTAAAGCTTTTGAACACCTAATAATTGTCATTTTCTTTAGAAATAACAACTCTATCTTTAGAAAACATACAATTAAGACCAAGATCACAAATTTGTGCAATGGATAGCAAATTGAAATTCAACATTTGAGATAGAAAGATCATTTGAGATAGCGATTTTACCCAATCCCAGTACATGTCCTTTGCTATTGTCGCCAAAGGTGATCTTGTCGTGTTCACCGCTCCCAACTTCAAATGTGGTGAACATTTTCTGGTCGCCGGTCATGTGTTGAGTGCATCCACTATCCAACACCCAATGCTATCCATCAGTTTTGTAGTTTACCTACAAAGGAAGATCAAGCCTTTTTAGGTACCCAAATTTTTTTGGATCCTTGAAGGTTAGTGACCAAGGCTTTGGGCACCTAAATGGCATTCTTTCTTCGGCCAAGTATAGGAGTCCCAACAAATTTAGCAATAATTTTAACATTGCTATTTTTCTTAAGGACATAGCATGAATCATAAGCATTATTTTTATATGATTTTCCCAAGAGACAATCATTTGCTATATACCCTACATCATGACACTTATAACAAAGCTTCCCATTTGATTTTACAAATCGAGGAGCTTTGTTACTAATTTTCTTACCCTTATTGGGAATATACCCAAGACCTTCTTTATTGTAGGAGCACCTTTGATTATTCAAAATTTTATTTAATGTTTCCTTACCTTTAAAGCATCTATCTAAACTTGCTTTTTAAGCTCATTAATCTCAACAATTAAATTTTTATAACTAGAAATAGAGCTAGAGCATGAACTTGAAGTCATATCAAATAAGCCATCACAAGAAGTAGATATGCTATTTTTTGATGTATAACAAGAATCAATTTCTAGACTCAGCATATCATCAATAATTTTGCAACTAATGCCAACATCAATTTGAGGCTTCGAATGCCCCTTGGCAAGAAGAGTCTCATGAGCTTCCTTTAGCTCCCCATAAGAGTCTTTGAGAGAGAGATACTCTTTTCTCAAAGCCTTATGTTTAGACTTTTCTTTGCCAAGGTATTCATTCAAGTCCTCAAGCATCTCCATTGACTCATCATATGTAGGTTCATCATTTTCATTTGATTTTACCTTATGCTCTCCTTTTTCCATAAGACAAAAAGGAGTGACGAAGGGTGAAGAAGCCTCCTTGATTGCAACACCGACGAGACCCTTCTTCTTTGAAGGTGTGTCATCTTCGGAGGAGTCAGAATCTGAATACTCTTCTTCGGAATCCCACTCTCCAATGCGGGCTTCGCCTTTGCCGTCCTTGTGAAGCTTCTTGAAGTGCTTCTTCTTTCCTTGAAAGAACTTCTTCTTGGGCAACTTGTTCTTGTCGTCCTTCTTCTTGGGATAATTAGAGGCAATGTTCCCCTTCTCATCACACTCATAGCACCGAATATTTGCATATCGGTTGGTGCTAGAGAATTGTCCCTTCTTGAATTTATGAGGGGCGCTTGAGCTTGAGCGTCTCTTCATAAATCTTCTCATTCTTCTTACGGGGAGAGCCATCTCTTCCTCGGTGTCATCTTCTTCGGAGTCCTCAAGTGGCTTATCGCTTGACTCCGCTTTCACCTTGAAGGCGATGTTATTCTTCTTTGAAGAACTTTGCTCCAATAGCTCTTCTTTGTCCTTCTTGTAAAGCTCATTCGTGATGAGGTTTCCAAGAAGTCCGGTAGGCGTCATCCTTGGCAACTCCGGTGAGTTGAGAAACAACGTCACCAAAGTCTCATACTTGTTCGGACAACATCAAGATCGGTTAGTGATGCACCAACAATCTAAGTATAAGCAAGATATAATTCTAGATACAAGAATAATACACTTAAATTGTTAGAAATGTAAATTGTACTCAAGAATAGAAAATTCAAACCACCAGAGAATGAGACACAAGTATTTATCTCGTGGTCTCGGAGACTTGCCGATCTCCCCTAATCCACGTTGAGATAACTTGAACAACTTCAAGCCGGCTTCAATCACTTGAGCCTTCCTCGATCACTAGGTAGTTCTTCCCCACTCCGGGTTGGTGAACTCTAACCTTCGAAAACTTGTCGGGGCTTCTCACAATCTCCGTCGAGAAGCTTACCGTACACAATTGCCTCCAAGCCGTCTAGGAGGCGGCAATCTCCAAGAGAATAGAGTAATGATGCTTGCTTGAAGATAAATCAAGTGTCTAAATAGCTCAAATCTATATGCAACATTTGAATGCTTTTTACTCACTCAAAAATGAGAATTTAATGCACTTGTGAGCAAAGGAGACTTGCTAGAGCTCAATATGTATTCAATGAGTCACCAAGAGCTTCTACTATGCAAGTGCGGAGGTATTTATAACCCCCACCCACTATTCCAACCGTTGGGGGCAAGATCTTGAAAAAAATCAGGAAATCTGGTACTACCGGCGTGCAAATCCCGATAGTACTGCCTCTGTCTCAACGGTCGGTTTTGAGCATTGAATGCGGTGGGAAAGACCATTGGAAGAGGTCCGGTACTACCGCCACACAAAGTGCGGTAGTACCGACTTTTTTGGAGAGATCGACTCAAAATCGACTCGTTCTGGAAAAAGAGTACCGCATCATAAAGCTTTGTACTACTGAGATTACGGTAGTACCAAATTTTGCCTTGCGGTAGTACCGCTCAAAGAACAATGCTCAAAATACCCCTTTCTAGAAATAAGCTACCGATCATGCATGTCGGTACTACTGCTCTTGCGGTAGTACCACACTTTTATCGTCGGTAGTACCGCCAATGAAAACCAGGGGATTTCTATAAATGTGCTTCTCTGGAAAATAAGTACCGCAGTACAAACTGCGGTACTACCTCCCTTGTGGTACTACCATGAATATACTTATGGTAGTACCGGATTTGCTGAAAATGCAAATTTTGTCTTACAGCTTAAGTTCTAATGCAATTAGAAATGATTAATCTTCAAAAGAATGAGCCATGTGATACTTTAATCACCTTCAAACTACTAGTCATTATTCCCCCTTAATAGTACATCATTTAACCTATTAACCCGATCTTTTTACTCCTGGCTCCAAGATTGGTAAAAGCTAAATAAAATATCCTTAAATCACACATACCTTGTCCTTCATCTTTTGGTTCCTTTCAATGAACATCTTTTCTTGCACGAACTTCAATCTTTCTTAAGGTGCCAACGCGAGGACTAACCTATTCTTACAAGCTTAACAGAAATTGTTAGTTCTTTAACACAATTGTCATTAATTACCAAAACTTAATTAAAATAGGGGCCTAAATGCTTCACCATTCCAGACATGTGGTTGCATGTTTGACTCAGGTCAAATGATTGCAAGGTTAAGTCCTTAGGTTGACCAAGGCAAAACTAACCAAATATTCACCATTACCATTATACCATCCATTACCATTATCAAAAATAATGTGACCGTCCAAATGCCACATTGGCCCACCATAAAATCACAACTCTTGCCACTTACCTCAGTCTAAATCATTTTACCACCCCAGTTGATTACCATACACCACGTGCCATCAATAACATTGTGTGACAACACCTGACACATATTTTCATAAACACGTTCCATATTCTATTAAGCAAGATTAAATTTGCTCACATAAAATGATGTCAACAACTCGTTGCATGGCTAAGCAAACTATTCATGTTCCAGATAACCCACATTGGCAATTAATAGTTACCAACATATAAAGAACCATACTAGGGTGACAAATGAATCCACTACTATAGAAAATCTTATCACAGACGGTTCGGAACAGTCATCACAAACGGTTTCCCGAACCGTCTGTAACCATGTGTCAGTGATGTTACGGCATATCACAGACGATTTAGAAACCGTCTGTGATAGAATATATCATAGACAGTTTAAAACTAAAATCGTCTGTGATATTATAAAATCACAGACGGTTTTATTTAAAAACCGTCTGTGATGTGATGACATCACAAACGGTTTTTGTTTGAAACCGTCTATTACATCATTACATCACAGACGGTTCTAGTTTTAAACCTTCTTTACATCTTTATATCACAGACCGGTTTTAATTAAAAACCGTCTGTGATAAGACTTCCAACAGACAACTATTTTTCTATTTATTGGCTAGCCTCAGGAAATGCTAGCTACGCCCTCTGGAAAAAAGCAGATTACAGAATAACTAAACTCATGTTACAAAAACATTACAACCATTTCATATTACAGACATTACATCCAATTCATCAATCAACTCAGATTACATCACAGCGCGAAGCATATTACATATAGATTAATATTGCTCGACACATCTCTTTCATAAATGAACTCAGATATATTAACCAAATGTAACTCAATAGCATTAACCAATTAATAGAATACACAACTACAATTTACAAATCCACAACACAAGTTTGACAATTAACCCAAATGATAATTCAGAAAAAATATGACTCCTCAAGTTATAAGGCAACGTGGAACTCGCCTTTTTTGTTTAAGACTTGATTGAGCAAGAAGGCACAAAGCTGTCCTCGAATTCGCTCCAGATCAGCCTCTTCCAACGCAGTTGTTACCTGATTGGGCGTTTTCTTAGTGACAAGGAGTTCCATGTTGTGGCAAATGTAAAATCCACAACGGTTATTTCCCTTTCCCTGCTGGTGGCACTGTAAATATAGATTTGGTTAGTTCTAGAATCATTATTACATAGTTTACGTAGGATTATTGTGTACAGCGGATACCGAAAAGTTAAAATCGTGATTCAGCTTCGCCCTGTCCTTGCCAGAAGGCCTTCCATAAGCTTTGTACACTTTGAACGCGCTACGTGATTGCAAGAGATTAGCCTCAGCTATGACAGGAGAAACATACACGTTGAACAACCTACATGACCATGTTATCTTTGGAGGAAACGTGATTAATTACCTGGTGATTAATTTTGTGATAGGTTGTAAGTCGTGGCTGCCACTCTATAAGGAATCAAGGTAAATAACCCAATTCGTCGATGGATGAATTACAATGAGAACCCAGTGAAACCTACACAGGTATGTCGACATTGTCAATTAATAAAACAGAGTTGCGAGCATAGTGCAAATCAAACTAGCACTTACCCTGGGTTGTGGGGTAAAAGTATGAACTCTTTATCTTTTTGAGCCGCCAAGGCCTCTCCGACGTATTTATCGACAAATCCTAAATCTCTGTCCATTGTTTGCTTGGAGACTATGTGTGGGTCTAGGAAACCCACCGGTTGCTCGTTCTGTCTCGCTTCCCGGATCATGTATCTAAATATACGAAAGCATTGAATCATATATATATATGACATTTATCGATATTACATGAATGTAGACTGTGAATGCACACACTTACAATGTCCAGCATCTCAAGAGCGCGGCGTCGAGGGCGTCGAGGTTGAAGACGTCAAAAAGGTCCTTGAAGTCGGCTGTGAAGAATCCCCCCGATGACTCGTTGAATAGATGCTCAGGTTTGAAGCTGACCGAGATACTCGTTATGCGGTCTTGCACTGGCTTCTTAGCTTGTTCCATGCACCAATTCTGCAATCTAACGCAAGTAATAGAAAGGTTCTTCATGCGCTCTCCTGTTACAAAAGGCTCTCCTAGCTGGTATACTCGGGCCAGCGGGGCAATTGGATAGTCCAATTTTGTTCGTGATCTCTTTCGTTTTGCTCTTGATTTTTTTTCTGCCATAAGGAGTCTGCATGGGAGACGAGTGGGCACCATCCCACTGAATGTCCTTTGATGCAGGGGCACGGGAGCTGATTTGGTGCCCTGCTGAGGTGCAGCATATGACTCAGGCAGTTGGGGAAGCTCCGGTGATGGAGGATGGGCGTCGAGGAGATGTCATTCTTTGGGCCCTTTGGATAAAAGTGCGAATGGCTTCCCCCAGTGTCAAAATCTCGTCGTTTGGGGGCATCGGTAGTGGGACGGTCTTGAAATTATCATTTACACCGTCCACACTAACCTTCGTGAATCCCGGTGCCACAAGGGTGTCGTGCACCAGCGCCCCTTCAATAAACAGATACGTGACCCCCGAAGCAGCCAGAATAAGAATGGCACCATGGACTGCACCAGCGCCCCTTCAATGAACGGATACGCGACCCCCGAAGCAGCCAGAATAAGAATGGCACCATGGACAAGTCTCACTTGGAGAGTGCACCGCGTGGCCACCTACATAACGGTACACAATTAGCTATTGTCATATATCACAGACGGTTTTATTATAAAACCGTTTGGGACAATACCTGATATTATAGACGGTTTTATAAAACAACCGTCTGTGATATCTTCTCATACGGTTTTTAACTAAAACCGTCTGTGACATTGATTTATATAACTGACGGTTTTTGTAGAGTACCGTCTGTCATAATGTCACTAACGGTTTCAATATAAAACCGTCAGTGATGTTTATCATCACAGACGGTTTTGACGAACCGTCTGTGATGAGGCGTCTAATATAAGCCTTTCTGTAGTAGTGATCATGGCATATAAATGACAAGGTTGACATAACACAAATTGGTTTAATAGCTAATACCAAATTAATTGAAACAAGTATTAATTGAATTAGCATGCAATAGTTTAAAACAATATAGCTTTTAAAACATGGGTTCGACATGATTAAAGCACAACTTACCTTTAAAAAGTTTTTGATCCTGCTCTGGACCTTGCTCTTGAGTTGGCTTCTCGCTGATGTTACCTTGGGTACTTCAACGTCTACGCGGACGATTAAAGAAATCAATAAATACAAAAAATAGAGAGCAAAATCAAGTCCAAAAATTAAATCAAATTCACCATTAAATAGAGCTCAATTTTACAAATTTTTAGAAACTAGAATCACCTCAATCGAAGTTCGAATGAGGGAGAACAAGCTATTCAAAGTTTGAAATAAAAGAATAAATCAAAAAATAGAAAAACCGAATTAAATGAATTATTTTTCTACTGGAAAACATATTTATGACATCAGTAGACACGTGGATGAATCACACGCTGACACGCGTCATGGCGTATAGACTCGGTCCACGAAACATTTCTGGTTCACGGTGACCCCAGTGCACAACGCCTCGGTTCCTGGTGCAACACGCGGCGCAATGCGACTAGGTGCGGCGCCAGTGCGATCTCGGTCACCCATCCTAGATCGGATGGTCGCCATCTACTGATGAGGTTAGGATATGCGGCGCATTGCGGGTTTGATGTGTGGCCAAATCGTGACCATTCGTGCAAGATCCGATGGCGACGACAAACAACGACAGCGACTACGTGGCTGCCCCGTTGCACAACACGTGGCCTGATCTGGGCTGCACATGCTAGATCTGACGATTATCTATGCGACGTGATCTCTCAGCGGTGCGAACACGCGGCTAGGTCCAAGACGTTGTTTTCGAATTCGACGACTGAGGTTCTACGGTAGAGCCAATGGTGACGCGACGACGAGGTCTTACTAGAGACAAGGATGAAGACACAGCTAATGGCACTTCAGCACTTCCCTGGTGACGTTTCTTGGTGGGTTCGACGCGTCTCGGCACGGGCAACTTGGTTCCGCCCTCAGACACGGCGGAATGGAGACATATCACGGTGAAAGACGGCAAAACGACGACGGCCTCCTTCTCGAACTAAGGTGAGCTCACACAGGAAGATGGCGGTGCTACAGAGGGCGGCGGTTAGGGCGAAAGGTGCGGCTCTGTGTGGGCTACACGATGCACAAGGCGGCGCATTAAATAGCCCCTCAACGAGTGTGTTCGGTGCGGAAACTGCGACGAAAATGGTAGTGGCGACGAAGTCTATTGGTATATGGCGAAGGCTACACGAAAGGATCACGGCTGTCCACGTGTTACTCATCGTTAGAGCCACGTTGCGCAAACCACTCGAGCTGAACTCATCCGTCAGATTGAAATTCGACGACCCACATTCACTGTGAGCTAGGGTTTTGAGAAAGCGAGCTGCGTAGGCTGGCAGCGGCGGGAAAATAGGGTGAGCCCGTTGGGTTTTGGCCCAACACTATTCACGAGCTTTTTAAAACATTTTACGAATAAAAATAATCCCAAAAATTCAATAAAGCCAAATAAAATAGCAAAAATACCTGAAAAATTGTAGAAAATATTTTGGGCCATTTGGAACTCAAATAAAATATTTTCAGCAAAACTTTATTTAAAATTTTCCAGATTTCAAAATTACTTTAACAAGAGACTTAATTCAAATAAATTCAAATTAATTTTTAATAAATTCCAGAAAATCCACAAAATTATAAAATGCATATTAAATCAATAAAATGTAAAAATCGGGATGTTACAATATCGAGTTTAGAAAGAGTATTGTAAAGGCTTTGTCGTAATCTCTCTACCGACACACCAAAGAAAGTGTGTTAATTGCATAGCAACAAGAGACTATCATATTTTGTGGGTAAAGCAGTACAACCTCTGCAGAGTATAAAATTATTCAAATATCTATGTCCTCAGTCATAGACGTGCCCAGGAATTTCTCATAAGGTATATAGTTTGTTTCATAAAATGTTGGAAGGTGGAATTGTTGGGATGTGAACAGGTAGTTCACTATCGTTTTTGTTGTCTAAAGTTAATACTGATGAATTTAGTGGTTTGACGATGGTTTTAGATGGTGTTGGGTGAAGCCTCACCATTCTGTTAATGTTGTCTACTATTGATTTACCAGTTATTTATTATATTTTCATAAATATGCTTTGAATCTATTTATTGTATTTAAATTCAAGTTATTGCTTTCTGCAAAAAAACCATATGACTATCCTTTGTCAAGCCTTGCATGAATATATTGCATCATTTCCCTACGACTTGCTGAGTATGTTTTGTACTCACAGCTATATGGCTTTGTTGATCAGTTGCTGAGGAATGACCAAGAAATACAGAGTTCTATGAGGAGTATTATGAAGACAACGTGGATTAGGAAGGCGTTCCCCAAAAGATTGCATGTGGCATATCGAATGGCCCAAGTTATTTTATTTTTGCTGCAATAGTTTATTTGATTCTTAAGCCCTTAAGGCATAGTTGCGTAAACTTGACTATATGGTCCATTGCTTTATCTAATAATAAATTGCTACTTTCTTAATTAATTCATTGTATAGAATGGTATTTCGTCGATGTTGCCACTATGTGCACTAGTATGATCCTAGACTAGTGCGGTATACACAGAGGGTTTTGGATTGGTAAATTTAGGTCCCGACAGTGTATGATTGTGATATTTCATCTATGTTGCTATTGTGTACACTAGCGTGATCCTGTACTAATGCGATATATATAGAGGGTTTGAATTTGCATATTCGGGTCCCGACATGATCTCAATTCGATGAAAATCTCTAGCAGCCTGGAATATGGTCTACAGGCCAAAAAACAGGGGAGGAATAGGAATTTTAAACATCAAAATTCGAAATAGATCTCTTTTATCCAAACATTTACATAACTTCTACAACAAGAAAGACATCCCATAGATTAAAATTCTATGGAATACCTATTATCATAATAGAGTACCTCACTCAGCAAGATAGTGTGGATCTTTTTGGTGAAGAGACATCATGAAACTGGTTACTGAATTTCGTAGCATAGCAACTACAATCGTGGGGTCTAGAATGATAGTTATCTTCTAGAAGGATCTTTGGAATGGTCATATACCATATCATAAATTTCCAAGGCTTTATTCTTATGTCAAAAATGAAGATATCTCAGTTTCAAGGTTTTTCAAACAAGCCAACTGAGCAGAACATTTCGACTACCTGTATCGATGGAAGCTCACACCAAACTTCAGGAGTTGCAAAATCTATTGGGAAACTTCAGTTGCAGTAGCTATTCAAATGATCAGTGGACATATATATGGGGTGAAACAATATTTAGGTCAAGTAAATATTACAGCTACCATTTCCAAAATTTACGTACTCAAGCATATCTTAAATGGATTTGGTGAAACAAGTGCATACCAAAATTACGAGTCTTTGGGTGGCTACTTTTACAAGATCGGTTGAACACAAAAAACATGCTGACTAGAACAAATTGGTATACTAACAATGACAATTACAGTGTTCTTTGCCAAATAGCTCATGAAGAAACAATCATGCATCTTTTCTTTACTTTTCTCTTCAGTAAAACCTGTTGGTAGAAAATTGGGAGTTTATGGAACCCCACACTGGATATTATGGAAATGATACAACCCCATAGGAGACAATCAGGTTTGGAACCTGGTCGATCCGCCTGATGATGTAAAAACCATTGAATGCAAATGGGTCTATAAGAAGAAGATTGATATGGATGGAAATGTTCACATATACAAAGCTAGATTTGTCGCAAAGGGTTTTCGACAAGTTCAAGGAGTTGACTACGATGAGATTTTCTCACCGGTAGCGATGATTAAATCTTACGGGTCATTCTAGCTATTGCTGCATATTTTGATTATGAAATATGGCAAATGGATGTCAAAACGGCTTTCCTTAATGAAAACCTAAGGGAGGATGTGTACATGACACAACATGAGGGTTTTGTCGATCCAAAGAACACTATTAAAATATGCAAACTTCAAAAATCCATTTATGGGTTGAAGCAACCATCTCGGAGTTGGAATATTCGTTTTGATGAGATAGTCAAAGGATTTGGCTTCATCAAGAACGTAGAAGAACCTTGTGTTTACAAGATGGTTAGTGATACGAGGGTGCACCCGACCTTCACGGTGTAGGATCTGAGATACTCGCGAAACCTGACGAATCTTGTACGGCCAACCGTTGCAAGCGCAACAACCTGCAGCACGGAGTTCGCCTAACCTCATGTTGTCCACTCAACCAAGTCAAGCGGATTACAATCCTCGATGCAATCACAAAGGTGTTTGCAAGAACAACGGGAAGGAATGCACAATCCTCAGGGAAGTTTCAGCCTGTCGCTAGAAAACCCAAGAACATGCATAGCATATTTGATTTCAAATTCAAAATAGTCTCTATTCACACAAGGAGGTGCTTCCTACATATAAGAGGGGTGGGAAGGAAGACAAAAGGTCTATTAGACAAGCTCAGGACGTAGCACAAAGTACAAGGGCCAAACATAATGGTGCCGCAGCACTCAATGCATAGGAAATAGTTTATGGCCGTCATACTTTTTGGACGATATCTTCGCGCTCAGATTGAATTTGAGGGTGTGGTTGGATCCGTTGGAAAGCTTAGCTCGTTAGCTTTCTAGGCTGTTGTCGAATACCTCAATCAGACTCCGTTTGCATCCTCTATGCGCGTTTATCTTCAGACTGGTCATTGGAGGCCGAGCTGAACTCTTTTGCATTCACACCTTGCTTGTTGACTTGTCCATGCTCCTCTTGATCTTCCCTCAAGTGTTCACACCTCCTCACATTGTCTTCATACCTGAGAATAATTAAATTACTTGCATTAGGTAGCAGCTGACTCTCACAAGTAATATTATTCTTACTAAGGAGCGAGTTCACCTGTTGGTTTATTTGTTTAGCACGAGCACGGGTAGTTGGTCCTTAGAAATGATTCTAAGGCTCTTTAGCAGTGGTACGGGAAGGAAACGATGATGGTGCTATGCTGCCCGTATCAGTTAGTGGGAGAACACTTGTAATTCTAATCTTGTATGTGGATGACATATTATTAATTGGGAATGACATTCCTATGGTGGAATCTGTTAAGACCTCACTGAAAAATAGTTTTTCTATAAAGGACTTAGGAGAAGCAGCATATATCTTCGGCATAAAGATCTATAGAGATAGAGAAAAAAGGATAATTGGATTAAGCCAGAGTACTTACATCGACAAGGTGTTGAATCGGTTCAACATGCAGGATGCCAAGAAGGGGTTCTTGCCTTTGTCTGATAGAATAAGTCTTAGCAAGACGCAATGTCATTCGATTATTGATGAGCGAGAACGTATGAGTAAGATTCCATATGCTTCAGCTATTTGGTCTATCATGTACGCTATGTTATGTACTAGACCAGATGTATCATATGCTCTAAGTGTTACGAGAAGATACCAGTCTAATCTAGGTAAAGGTCATTGGACAGCGATTAAAAACATTCTTAAGTACTTGATAAGGACTAAAGATGTGTTCCTAGTTTATGGAGGTGACGAAGAGCTCATTGTAAACGGTTACACTGATGCAAGCTTCCAAACCGACAATGATGATTGTCGTTCGCAATCTGGATTTGTATACATTATAAATGGAGGGGCAGTGAGTTGGAAAAGTTCCAAACAAGACACGGTTGCTGATTCTACGACGAAGGCCGAGTACATTGTGGCTTCTGAAGCTGCAAAAGAGTGTGTTTGGATAAAGAAATTCATTTCTGAATTGGGTGTGATCCCTAGTACCTCCAACCCAATGAATCTCTATTGTGATAATAGTGGAGCCATTGCGCAGGCTAAGGAACCAATGTCCCATCAAAAGTCCAAACACATACTCAGGCGATATCATCTTATTCGAGAGATTGTGGATAGGGGAGATGTAAAGATATGTAAAGTTCAAACGGATTCAAATGTTGCTGATTCGTTGATAAAACCCCTCTCATAGCTAAAGCTTGAGGCGCACACAAGAGCTATGGGTTAATACCTGAATGATTGACTATAGTGCAAGTGGGAGACTGTTGGAAATATACCCTAGAGGCAATCATAGAGATGATTATATTTCCATAAATGTTCATGAACTATGAGATTGTTCTTTGGATAACATCATGGATATTGATTAACAAAGTGCGTGATTTGTTTGTGAAACTCTGTATTCATCTTTATGATATTCATTCTAAAAGGTGTTCCTAGTCGATAATCATACGAGGACACATATGAGTAGATTAGCATATGTATTGGTCGATGACTATATTTCACAGGTCATAGATATGGAGATATCAAACCAATATATGGACACATGTTAGAGAATATGGTGTTGGACATCAACCCACTATGAGACACTGTGAGTACGTTGTATTCTTTCATGTCATCAGTTGGTATCATATACGATATATATGCTATATCCTTTGACTTGAGATCGTCGTATGTTCTCGGGATGCGTAATGGCTTACTTAGGGGTCGTCAAACGCTACTCTATAACTGGGTAGTTATAAAGATGACTTTCGTGTTTGTTATGAAACATGCTGCATGGTCAATCAAGGTAGGATTCGCCCCTTCATACAATGGAGATATATTTAGGTCGGATTCCAAAAAATGTATGGCCATGCTACTCGAGTAAAGAGTTACTCGAGTTATCGAGTTAAAAACTTAACTTGAAGTATTTAGAGATTTCTAGTCACGGCATCGAAAAAGAGTGGTCCATCCAAACAAGGATGACAACTCGCCTTGGGTTTGATCGACATCGTGAGGCAAAAGGAAATGCATATAGGACATTGTTGAGGTTCATCCGATCTTTACATATATTCGGGAGTCGGTAATTTCTGCTAGGGGCCGATATCGATTATTGGTCGAATACTCGATAATCGAGTAGGAGTACTCGATGATCGAGTAGGAGTACTCAACGATCGATAGGGGTACTTCAGCCATGCCCAAGTGCACGTGAACCTATAGGGTCGCACGCTTAAGGGGTTGTAACAATTTCAGATAGGGATCCGAGTTGTAATGGGCTTAGAGCTCCTAATAGGCTTCAAGGGTTGAAATCCATTAGGGACATCTATATAAAGGGATGAGGTGGTGGCTTTGCGAGGTGAGAGAGAGATACACAAAGAGACATATCACGAATTTAGAATTCCCGAAACCTTAGCTGCCACCCCTCCTCCGCTCAGAACTGCGCAGCTGGCGCTAGCACTCCAACGCGTGGTGTTCCTGCCCTGTACGTGTAGATACCTTGGAGGTGTTGTTGCGAAGCTTCAACGCAAGGACGATCCGCAACCTGCGACAGTCACAAGGAGTTGTTGGGGAGGCGCGAGGCTAGTACGACAACATCTGCAGCACCGCGCTACATCGACTTTACTTCTGCTATGGATCTGCGCGTCTAGTGGTAATTCTATGATCTATAACTTGCAATGGTTCCTTGATTTCGCGATAGAAATTTTTTGATTTTTCGCTAGAGTAGCCTACTCGTTCCCCAACAATTAGGTCTCTTGAACTTGATCTTCTTGCCTTGCTTCTTCTATTTGTATTCACATATTGAGGTGATGTGACTCTTCTCATTACACTCATAGCACATGTGCTGGCAAAGGGGTTATTTGTGTTGATGGAGTAGTTTGAAGATGATCTTCCCCTTATCGTCATAGTTGACATCATTGGTGTTCATTTTCTTGAGGAAGCACCTTGTCTTCTTAATAAGCAAAGTCAAGTCATGCATGTCTTCAAAGTCATCGTCATCTTCATATTCACAATCTTCACCTTTGGCATTGAGAGCAACGTTCTTCTTGGTGCTTGGATTATCTCCATATTCCTCCAAGAAGAGTTCATGTACGGTGATCTCCACATAAGCATTTTGCCATTTGAAATAGCGACAAATACTATCACCGTTTCAAATGGCTGCAGATATCTATTTTTGTAAATTTTTTTGACGAATTATTTCTGTAAAATTAATAAAAAACTGTATTAGTAAAAAATAGTTTCAAATGGCTATAGTCTATTTTTGTTATTTTTTCAACAATTATCTCTGTAAAATTAATAAAAACTGTATTATTAAAAAATCCTCCCTCTATTACACTCCATAGAATCCCTGGCCTCACAACGCTTTCAGCCGACTCGGCTCGCAACTCGAGCTGAGCCGTGAAAAAAATTACGCTTAGGTTCTTTTTTCGAAAAAAATTACGTTTAGGTCCTTTTTTGAAAAAAAAATACGATTAGGTCCTTTTTGGAAAAAGAATATATATTGCGTTTAGGTCCTTTATGCGTTTTTAAGCATTGTGCTCGGGTCCTTCTTTGGAAGATCAAAATTATGTTTAGGTCCTTTTTCGAAAAAAATACGTTCAGGTCCTTTTTATAAAAAAAGTATACATTGCATTTAGGTCCTTTTTGCATTTTTTTAGTATTAAGTTTAAGCCCTTTTTTGAAAAAACAAAATTTTGTTTAGGTCCTTTTTCGGAAAAAAAAATTTAGGTCATTTTTCTCCATTTTTCGTTTTTCCCGAGGCGGACCTTCCGTTCCAGCGAAATCGCAGATTATATCCTTTCAACCGTTCCACGTGTTTTCTCGATTTGCTCGCGTAGGGAACGACAAGTTGCACATTTTCTCGATTTGCTCGCGTGGGGAGCGACGGTCGTGACGTGACACGCCGCGCTCGATTGTCTAGTTTCACATTACAGCTCTTTCCATCGGGCGATCGAAGGCTCGAAGCAGCTCATGTTCAGCGGTGATCTGAGTATCTGACCGCACCACACCAGGTTCGTTCCCCAGATCTTCTCTCCCTAGTCTCAACATCCAAACCCCCCCAACCACTCCAGATCTCGCGCCTCCCCGCCCCCCTCCCTCGCACAGCCTCACCTCGCCGTCGGCACGATGAGCCGCAGCAGTGCCCGCCGCGGCATCTTCGATGGCCTCCCCATTTCATCCGACAAATTCGTAAGCTCCCTTTCCCTTTCCTCGCGCCGAATTCTTGACCCTATTGTCATCGGAATCTGGAATTTTGGTCCTGGGCGTGCAGTACCTGAAGGAAGGGCTGTCGCGGATCGACGAGGGGTGGGCGGCATCACGGTTCGACTCGCTACCGCACGTCGTGCACATTCTGACCTACAAGGACCGCGAGGGCGAGATCCAGTTCCTCAAGGAGCAGAGCGATCTCATCGAGGATGTCGTCGACGAGGTCGTCCACGCCTACCACCACGGCTTCAACAAGGCCATCCAGAATTACTCCCAGGTCCGGTCGGCTCACGAGGGCTTTTGTTTTCCCTAGCCGGTGCTTCATTCTTGTTCATTTGTGGAGTGGAGCTTGATGAGGATATCAACCCGAAGGATACGACCGCTGCCACTACTTCCTCTCCGACTGCGCCGTCTTCATCGCCTACACTCGACGCTGCGACATCTTCATCGCAAAAGGGCCTTAATACAGAAGCTCAGCGTTTCAAGCCCACGACAAAGAACCAGAGCCTCAAGCACACACGCCAAGGACAGCCCACATGCCAAGGAAGACTCGTATGGAAACCCAAGATGCCAAAACACCCGGTTCGGCCATCCAGCAGCATGCCAACTTCAAATGGGCGTAACTCGAGTTTCCGGACTCCGTTTTCGGCGTGTGACCACCCGTTGGAAAGCTTAGGAGATAAGCTTTCCAATAGATCCAGCCTCACCTTCCAATTCGTACCAGATAGACCGAAAAATGCAGAACAATATCACGAACCAAATCTGTCAGGTGCTGCGTCACCGTATTTTTGGGGCCATGGCCTATGTATGGTAAGGGTTGCGTGGTGGCCGACCCTATTTTGGACACCCCAAGTCTGGTCTCTACCCTGTATAATACCCCTGCCGTCACACTTTGGGGTTTAGGTTTTGTTGTGTTTTGGTAGACCCCGTGTACGTCCTTCCTCAATCTTGCGTGTGTCGACTAGACCACCCGAGTTGAGAAACAGAACCTCACCCTTGTTTTCTTTGAGATTATTGGTTTGAAATTGCTATCACCTTGTTCTTGCATGTTCTTGGTTGTAGCAGGTACAAGGATCGACCGGGTCTTTGATTCTGTTGATCACCTCGTGTGGTGACATTGCGATTGTTTGGTTGCTGATCTTGTGGTTCTAAATCATCGTATGGTTCTCATCAGAAGGTCGGGACAACCTTAGTGCACATCAGAGCTGTTGTTAAGTTTAATGCTTATCTTTGTGCGGTGTGACTGCAGATCTTGCGACTATTCAGCGAGTCCGCGTAGAGCATCACCGGCAGGGTTCACAAAACCAACGAAAACCGCTCCCGCTGAGGTTCGAAATCAAAAACCGTTCGGTAAACCGGTCCATTCAAAAAAAAAATTAAAAATTTTAAAATTTTGAAAAAATTTATACGCTCGGTTTTTAATCAAAAACCGCTCACAAAAACTATTTTGCGATGAACATCTAGTTGGTAGCGGTTTTTCTATTTTTTTAATTTATTAGAAAAAATTTGATTTATTAACCCTTCGGTTTTTGGGCGGTTTTTGCGGTTTTTGTACCGCGAATTTCGAAATTCGGTTTTGTGAACCCTGATCACTGGGCTCAAGCGGGAGATGGCGGAGGCAAAGAAGCTGCTTGGCAGGAAGAACAAGCACCTTGGACAGCTGTGGTACCGGTCCCTCACGCTGCGCCACGTGCTCTCCCTTCTGGATCTGGTCGAGGATGTTGTCAAGGTCAGTGCGTGCGCTTCACCAGTTACAGTTGTGTGCCTCTTGGCAACAATGTTATGTCAAACAGAAAATGGAATTTGTACATTAGCTGCCAGAAAAAATCTTGTTTGGTTGCTACAGATAGAACCTATATAACAAACTATGAATTAGCTTCTTAGCTTTAAACTTTTAAAGCGAGTCTTGTCAAAAACATCTTTTCCACGTTTTTCACAAATCGGAAAAGAAAAACTTGTTTCAGGCAAACAGTGTATACCCTGATGCTAAGGTTAGTTACAATTCACGAGATACAATTGTGTGCCTCTTGGCAACAATGTTACGTTAAAGGGAAAATGGAATCTGGACATCAACTGCCAGAAAAAAATCTTGTTTGGTTGCTACAGATAGAACCTATATAAAAATTATAAATTAGCTACTAGCTCTAAACTTTAAAAGCGAATCTTACCATAAACAGCTTTTAAATGTTTTTTCACAAAACGTAAAAAAAACTTGTTTCAGCTAAACAGTGTACACCCTGATGCTATCCTAGTTGACTTAAGAAAATTAAACCATTTTTTTCTCAAAACACCCACCGAAACATGTTTTGGAAGTATAATTTAGCAAATCCACCATCCAGAAAGCCATTTAGTGTTCTTGATGTTGTTGGGTGTGCTGTTGGATGTTTGCATATGTATGTAAGTTGGGTGGAGAATAACTCCTATATAAATATAAGATTATGCTCCAAAAAAGTTTTGTTGAACATGCAGCTGTGTATTGCCCACTACATATCTCTTGTGTATGTAGTATATGATTGTGATATGTAACATCCCAATTTTTTCTTTCCATTAATCTATTGTGTTATTTGTGCAATTTATGGATTTTCTGAATTTATTGGATTTTTTTGGATTTTATTTGCATTTATTTTAATTAAGTATATTGGCTTTTTGTGAAAACTAATTAATTATAGATAAAATTAAAATTAAGTTTTGTCAAAAATATTTTATTTAAGTTCAAAATGCCTCAAAGTATTTTTGAGATTTTTCTCGGATTTTTCCTGGAATTTTTGCTGCTTTAAAATAATTAGTTGAATTAGTTGAATTATTTTAATTAGTAAAATCCTAGAAAATCATAAACAGTATCGGGCCGAAGCCCAATACTGTTAGCGCGTGGCCCGGGTTAGATGCGGCCCGTTAGCCTGCTTTCTAGAACATGAAGCATCCGTCGTTAGATCTTCATCCGACAGTCGCGATTGAGTCGAAACCCTAGTTCATCTCGGACGTTCGTTCCGTGTCCGCGTTGGTCGCATCCGTGCCGTCGTTAGCGCCATGTCGACAGCGGGGATGACGCCTAGTTCGAGCCGCCGCCGGAGTCTTGGGCTTCACGCGTTTCCGCCGCCGTGTAAGTCTTGGTGTCTGTGTAGGGCACGAATCCCAACGCTATAAATGCTGAGTGTGCTTGCCCAAGGTTCCCCGTTGAGCGCTGCATCTTTTGGTTCAAGAATCGCCACTTGAGTCGCCGTCGTTGCCGCACAAGAGCTCGTCGTTGTTCCTTGCTGCTCTGCCATCGGTTTTGCCATGTTTCGTCGCCATCTGGTGTTCGTTCGCCCCCGTTGAGGACAGATCAGGAATCCCCGCTTTGAGACGCATTGGCTCCGTGTGCTTGCGCCATCGGTTGGTCGTTAAAGTGCCATCAGGCTCGCCTTCGTTTTGGTCTCCCGTAAGCCGCCATCGCGTGAACTCACCGTCGCTTCTCGCTTGTTCACCACCGTCAAATTCCTTGCAAGCCGTCAGGATTTCGCCACGTCACGTGAAATCGCCATCGTTCGATTCAGCAGATCTTGTGGATGCACGCCGCGTGTCAGTCATCGGCTCGGGCGGCGCTGCAGCCAATCACGCCCCATCGCGTGGCAGGCACAAGCGCCGAGGGGTTGTTGACCGGGTCCACGGTGGACCAACGCCGAACCGTGGACCGCATCCATGAACCAAGGCGATGTGTCGGCCTCTCGTTGGTCAAGCTCGGTGATGACGTCATGCTGATGCATTAATTAGATTTTTCTATTTAAAAATAATTTGGTTTGTTAATTTATTTTCCAATTTTCTGATTTTTAGATTTTTGAATCTTCCGAGAGCCTGTCCTCCCTCATACGAGCTTCAATTGAGGTGATTCAAATTTCTAAAAATTTGTAAACTTGACATCTATTTAATGGTGAATTTTATTTGATTTTTGGAGTTTGTTTGCTCTCTATTTTGGTGTTTATTTGGTGTTCTCTCTCATTATGCATAGACGTTGAAGTGTTCGGAGCATCTCAGGAAGATCGTTGACTCAAGACCAAGGTCCGAAGCAATAATAAGGGCTATTCTAAGGCAAGTTGTGCTTTGATCATGTTGAACCCAATTTATAAAATTGCTATATTGTTTTACTTTATGTATTTTATTTTATGTGTATAAATGTTTCAAAATAGATTGGGATCTAGTTAATCTACCTAGTTGAACTATACCCTACCTTGTCATTTGTATGCCATGATCAATTGTCACCCTAGATTGGTTCATTACTAGTTAGTTAGTATTAATAATCAACATAGGTTGGTTAGAACATGTTAGTATGCTTAGCCATGCCACGTACATCACAAGTCTCATGAGATATCAAAAGTTAATATTGACTAATGGAATATGAAACATGATTATGAATTGATGTGTCAGATGTTGTCACACGATGATATTGAGTTGTAGTGACGAAAGATGTCACGCAACGATGTTGACTTGTTGACAGCACGTGGTGCATGGTAATCAACTGGGGTGATAATCATTTAGATTGGGATAAGTGGTAAGGGGCAGTGCGCCAAAGTGGGCAGAACGGCAGAGGGTATGTGAAAGTCTTGCCTTGATCATCTTAATGACTTAACCTTACAAGCCTTTGACCTGAGTCAAACATGCAACCACATGTCTGGAATGGGACGGACCTAGCTGATTAATTTGTAATGTCTTAGCTTTGGTACTACCAATGGTGGTGAGATTTGCCTTTTTAATGAACCCAGATGACACAAGAGGGGGCCCTGTTATGGTAAACAATCCCTTAAATATTGAAACCTTAACGGGTAGTACTGGGTTAAGAAAGAGCATTGTAAATGCTTTGTCATGATCTCTTCGCCGACACACCAAAGGAAGTGTGTTAATCGCGTGGCAATAAGAGATGATCATGTCGTGTGGGTAAAGCGCATAACCTCTGTAGAGTGTAAAATCTATTCGGATAGCCGTGCTCGCGGTATTGAGCAATGCTTGGGAATTACAGTTAAGAGTTAGATTTTATAAAATGAAAACTTGGATGGAAAGGGCTGGACGCTATTGGAAAGTTGGAATTTGACTTAGATCTCAATGCCATGTTTACTTGAGAAACAATTGCAAAATTATTTATTACTGTTATTTGTTTTACTGTCTTTCAATCTACTTATTGTATTCAACTATAAATGCTGCTTTATTGCAAAATAGCTATGTGAGCTATTCCTATGGAATAAGCCTTGCATATAGTTATGTTAGAAGTTGCATTCTGTGCACAACTTGCTGAGTGCTTTAAGTACTCACCCTTGCCATCAACATCATTAGTTGATGAGTCTACATCAGCTCTTGAGGAGTACCAGGAGGAGACGAATGTTTAGGGTGCGAGCCTTGTCAGTTGCCTGTGGTATACTGAGGTGTTTTTCTACGTTTTCATTTCGCTGCAGTTTAATTTGTTATTCAGTGTTGTGAGACATAGTCATGTAAGTTTGACCGTAAGGTCAGTCAACAGTTTAATATTTAATATATAATGTCTTTCATAATGTTTTCGCTATGTATGATTGTGATATTCATCTATGTTGAGTCTGTGTACACTAGCGTGATCCTGGACTCGTGTGATATACACAGATGGTCTGGATTTGCATATTCGGGTCCCGACATGATACAAGTAGATTCTGTAGGTATTATGTATTCAGACGTTGACGGTAAGAAATTATAAAAGTCTATTTTTAACATTTATGGGAAGAAAAAAGAATTTCCTATTTTAGTATGTGGTGCCATTTTTTGCATGGTTCAAAATCAGTAATTCAGTATTCCAGTATATTTCAAGCTAAACAAATGAGCCCCAATTTGTTGCGTACTCTAATTAGGCAAATTTTAATAATCATACTAGGACCATTTGATTGATCTATATTCTACAAAGTTGTAGTCTTTATAGGCTGCTACATTATTTGGATTACAATGTTCTGAGAAAAGTCTTTGACCAATCGCAAAAGAAAAAAAATTGATTCTAAGTTGTTTTTTCTTGTAAACTGCTTATTTTGTTGAGAATGTTGCCGAATCTTCTTAAATACTATGTGTATGTTTTGGAGAGGCATCCAAAGGAACTATATTCTTGAAATCACATGAACGGTGACACTTTCGGATGCATTTGAAGTTAAAGTCAGAAGTGTACAATTGAAGTCTTTTGATGAGCGCTTAGATAATTTTGTTGATTTCTTTAGTCAACTGGGACACAAAATCCAGGGGTAAAATGGATATGTAAAGAAACTTGTATCTTTGCGGTGGTTTGTAACTGCGTCTCCTTATATGATATCCTAGCTGTTATGGATAGCACTTGTATTCGTCACGAGGCCAATAGACCATAATATATACATGTACAAGAAGGTACAAAACGAAAGCCTATAAGGCAATATGTATACAAGGCAATACAAGATACTAACAATCTCTGTCAAGGTAATCTAGGATACTAGCAATCTCTATATAAGGCAATCTAGGATACTAGCAATCTCTTTACAAGACAATATAGGATACTGTCTACACCCCACTCAACTCATCACTACAAGAAACAGAGACAAATTCGTGGGTTTTTTAAATTCGTGGGCCAAAAAAAAAACCAACGAATTTATTTATTTAAATTCGTCGGTTTGTATAAAACCCACATTTTTAATTAAATTCGTGGGCCAAAATGAAACCCACGAATTTATTTATTTAAATTGTGGCTCAAATAACACCCACAATTTAATCATTTAAATTTAATGTAAGAAGTTACCTACAATTTAAACATTTAAATTGTGGGCCAAAATTACCCACGGTTAAACATTTAAATTGTGGGCCAAAAATTACCACAATTTAAACATTTAAATTGTGTGCCAAAAATTACCCACAATTTAAAAATTTAAATTGTGGGCCACCAATTACCCACAATTTAATTTTTAAATTCGTGGGCGGCCTTCCCACGAATTTAACACGGACCAAAAAACCCTACGGGCCCGCCGCGCCACGACGCCGCCTCCCCCCATGCCACGCGCGCGCCGCCGTCCGTGCCCCGCCGCCCATACGGCTGCGCCGCGCCCGCGTCCCCGCGTCACCGCGCGCCCTGCGCCGCGCCGCCCGCTCGCGCCGACGAGCCACCGCCCTGCCGACCTCCGCCGCGCCTGCCGCTCGTCGCCGAGACCCGCCCGCCGTGACCCGCGCGCCGCCGCCGCCGCCCCTCGCGGTTGGCGCTACGCCTGCCCGCCGCCCGCCACTTTCGCCGCGCCCGCCCGCCCGGCCGCCCCTCGCCCCCGTCGGCGCCCGGCGCCCACCCAGCCGCCCTGCGCCTTCGCCAGCCGCCCGGCCATTGCCGCCGCCGCTGCGCCCGCCTCGCGCCCTCGCCCGCCGGCGCCGCGCCGCATGTGCTTGCCGGGCGACCATCCGCGCCGTTGCCGCTTGCCCCCTGTGCGCCGCCCGCGCCGCCCGGCCACCCTCCTGCCGTGCCACCGCCCGCTCGATGCGCCGAGACACCGCCCGCCCCCGCGGGCGGCGCCCCCCACCCGCCCGCTGTCGCCGCCGCGCCATCGCGGTGCCTTGCCTTGCCTTGGCGCCACCCGCCCTCCCGGACCCTCGCGACGCCCACCGGCGTTGGAGAAGGTATATTCGTCTCTTTTAAATTCGTTTATAGTTATTTCATATCATTTTATATTCGCTGCATATGATATATATATTTTTATTTTCTCGCTGCCGTTGTATATAACGTTAGAGTTTAGAGTTTGTGTCGAACAGTAGAGAGAATAGGCGTCACCCGTTCGGGAACGGCGCATCTCACATTTGCTTGTGAGGTGCGCGGTTCCGGAATTGTCCAGCGTATTTTGGACAGCCCGAGAATGTTGGTTGTTGCATAGGGCCTGTGACGTGCGAGCAATCCGAACGTGATTTCGGCCATATAACCCTATTGTTCTCCGACGCACCAGCATCAGGCGTGCGTTTGGAGAACGGGGTTATCTTTGCGAAATTCGGTCGGTTCGTAGCGCATGTCACAGGTCGCATGCAATAGCCTCCATTCTTGGGTGGGTTTAGAACACATCTTTCCTAATAGGGTTGTCTTTGTCACCTAAGCCACGGTCGGACATGCGTTGACATTGTTTCATTTGTTTAGCTTTGATAATGGGTGACGATCGAAGGGCGATGTATGACAGATGGAGGAGTGATGGGGGGCACTCAAGGGAATGGGGGTAGATCACGGATGCTTTCTTGAAGCAAGCATTCGCTAGAGGAGCTGAATATGTGTATTGCCCGTGTACCCTTTGCGAGAATAACAGCTACTACAGCAAGGATATAGTGCAGTATCACATTTGCAAAAACGGGTTCATGCCTAACTATTTGGTATGGCACCGTCATGGAGAGGCCGCAGGGCAGGCCATTGAGATGGAAGAGATCTTTGGACCATGTGGAGGATCACGGCCGGATGGAAGAGATCTTTGGATGATCTTGGCGGGGGATGAATTTAACTCGGGGAGGGTCACAAAGGAGGAGGTTAAGGAATTCTATAGGCTACTTGACGCCTCGGACGAAGTCGCATGACTTGACCAATGTGACCGTCAAAAAGCGGTTACACGGCTTATGTCGATGAAGTCGAAGTTCAACTTTTCGAACAAATGCTTCAACGCTTAGCTTGAACTAATGAATGATGTCCTTCCGCCTAACCACAAGATGCCAAAGGATTTGTACCAATCGAAAAGTTGATGGCGGCCTCGGGATGAATTACGGAAGATTGATGTGCGAGAATAATTGCATCTTTGTCGGAAGGATCATGACAAGGATACCCATTGTATGCATTGCGGTAAGTGCGATTCGTTGAGGTGGTAGATGAGGAAGGGGTATCGGTGACTACAAAGGTCGCGACTAAACGGCTTGGTACATGCCGATCATGGATAGGCTTAAGCGGGTGTACATGTCAAAAGAAGCAATGAAACATATGCGGTGGCACAAAGAAGGTAAACATGAGGACCAAGACCGGATATGATGGTGCATCCGTCGATGGCGAGGCATGGGAGGCATTGGACCGATTCGATCCTGCATTTGCAAGCGACCTAGGAGTGTCCGTCTTGGTTTGTCCACGGACGGTTTCACACCTTCAAAGACAAGCGCTAGCCCTACTCTTGTTGGCCGGTCTTCATCATGCCATACAATCTTCCACCTGAGATTTGCTTGAAAGAGGGGTTCATATTCCTTGCTCTTGTCATTCCAGGTCCTAAGCATCCAGGGAAGGATCTCAATGTGTTCATGCGGCCCTTAATTGATGAGCTGAAGAAGTTGTGGCGAGGGGAAAAGGCATACGACAGCGTTGGTGGGAGAGAATTTACCTTACGAGCCGCATACCTGTGGTCGGTCCATGATTTGTTGGCATATGGCATTTGGGCCGGCTAGTGTGTTCATGGTTGCCTGTGTTGTCCAATTTGTATGGCTGACTCTGATGCATTCAGGCTCACGCACGGTAAAAATATCACATTCTTCGATTGCCATCGACGATGGCTTCCGGCGAGGCACCCTTTTAGGAACGACACCAAAGCATTTGGAAAATGACAGAAAGTTAAAAAAGGGCCGCCGAAGCGACTCACAGGAGAGGAGATAGCTGAATGGCATAGTCGGCTTGTACGATCTACGGAAGTGGGTTTCACTGGCAATGGAAAGGAGCACAACTGGACTCATATTTCTTTTCTTTGGGAGCTGCCTTACGCGAAAGCTTTGATTTTGCCGCATAACATAGATTTGATGCACCAAGAGCGCAATGTGGCAGAAAGCATCATAAGCATGGTGTTTGATGTAACCGACAAAACAAAGGATAACGTGAGGGCTAGGAAAGACATGGGTGATCATTGTGCTAGGCCGTGGCTCGAGGTTAAAGTTGGTTTAAATGGAAATGAGAGTCGGCCACAAGCTCCATACTGTGTGAAGCAAGAAGACCGTAAACAGATTTTGAGGTGGTTGAAAACTCTAAAGTTTCCTGATCGCTATGCATCTAACATAAAACGGGCTGTGAATGTCAGCACCGGTAAGCTAAATGGGCTAAAGAGTCATGATTACCATATTATCATGGAAAGACTTGTTCCGGTAATGTTTCATGGCTATTTTGATAATGAGTTGTGGAGGATGTTAGCCGAGCTCAGTTACTTCTATAGGCAGATATGCGGTAAGGAAATCTCTAAGACGTTGATGCAGAAGTTAGAGAAGGGAATTCCATTGCTTGTATGCAAGTTGGAAAAAACTTTCCCACCTGGTTTTATGAATGTGATGCAACATCTGCTGGTGCATCTACCTTGGGAAGCGAAGGTTGGAAGTCTGCGTGATTCGGATGGATGTATAGTCGGAAAGGGAGTTGAAAAGCTTAGAGCTACGATGCGCAACAAGGCTAGGGTAGAGGGGTTGTATCGCAGAGGCTTATGCAAGTAAAGAGATCACAAACTTCTCAACAAAGTATTTCGCACTCAAGCACAACGTGAATGTCCGTAAGAATCGGTACCGTGCCGCGGAAGAAGAACCGTTGAGCGAACTTAAGCTTTTTCAATGCAAGGGTCAACTGTTGGGTCGTACCTCGCACACCATGTTGAGTATGAGGAGTGGAACATGGCCATGCTTTACATGTTCACTAACATGGTAGAAGTTGAAAAATATTTTGAGTAAGTGACTTTCTGAATTATGTTTTCAACATTTCAGTGTAGTGTCCTTTTTAACCCGAGAATAAATGACGAGTATTTGACAAAGAAAATTGGAAGTCAACTCGACAACCCACAACTAAGCAATTGGATAACCTACGTCGTGATGGGTTGAAAGGCGGCCCAAGCTTCGTGCAATGGTTCCGTCAGCATGTAATTTGACTATTTATTCATTTTTCTAAAATGAATTGTTGTAGTAACTTAATATTAGACTAACAGTGATGAATGTTGCTATATAGTGTATGCGTGATGCCTCAGTCCACGAGGATCTCCGACAGCTCTCACATGGTGATGTGACGGCAAGGAGCTATAGTCATTTGTGATGTGAACGGGTTCCGTTTTCGAACAGTGAAATTAGAAGCTAGCCGTCCACTTGCGGCCACTTCAAACAGCGGAGTAGTCACAACGTCATCCGATTCCAGCGGCGATATATTAGACTACTACGGTGTTGTACAAAACATAATTGAGTATACCTTTGGGGGTGGCAAAGAACTGAAGGTTGTGTTTTTTGATTGCCATTGGTTCGATCCACACAACGGCACACGTGTCGATGACTTGGGATGGTGGAGGTGAAGCACAGTTCGCGGCTTCAGGGCCATATCAATAACATTGTGCTTGCACATAAGGTTGAGTAGGTGTACTACCTGAGCTATCCTCACCGTAGCTTGAAGGCTTGGTGGGTTGTATTTAAAGTTAACCCTGAAGTATATCCTCCTGGGGATGTTTCGTATGTGGCAAGTAACGTAGAGGATGATGTGGGTGATGTGTATCAAGAAGAAGCTATGGGGGATTCTTTCCTTGTCTCCGACGGGGTAGGACTCGATCAATTACCTACCGATGCCACAGACGTAATAACAGATGAACCCGGCCCGTCACGGAAACGCCCTCAAAAGTCAGTAAGGATTGCACGTCTTCAAGCACGTCTCAATGAAATACGAGTCGCAGAAGCAGATTCCGACGCCGACGACTTTTGATATGTATATTTTGTAAGATTATTATTGCCTCGTTCATTTCTACAAGTCATTGTTGTCTCCTTCATTTTTTACATGTTATAGTTGTCTCATTCTTTTTTGCAAGTTATTGAAAATTATTTGTAAACCAGTATACTAACTCTTGTCAAATTTGAACAGATGAGTATGTTCGGGCATCAGTTGACAAGTTTAAAGGCAAGTTCGGTGGGTCGTCCTCCGTAAGGTCGAGGAGCAAGGGTTACGATGGTCGGGACTCAACGGCAGCAGCGCCATATTTCTTTGGGCGACGCAGATTAGGCAATGGCGGAGTAGCTCCAGAGGTGCTTGATGGCGAGCACGAGCGAGCGCGCAGGAGCAGCCCACAGGATGACGAGGCGGTAGGGGTTGCGAGAGGAGGCGGTTGGGATGTGAGCATGATGACATGGGCGAGGCGGATGACGAGGAGGTCGTTGGGGTGGTGGCGGTGGGGCAGCGACATCTGATGGACACCGAGGCGAGGCAGCGTGGCGAATCAGAGTTGAGGCGACCTTAGAGCCGATTGAAGAGGGCGGGTCTTCTTCGGGTACCATCAGGTATATGTGTTGTATTGGATTATCATTTAATCTCCATATTTACATTGTAATATCTATGAACTAATTATTTGCATTTTAGGTTTCGTAAAACCGTCTCAGTTCGTCCAAGATGCAACCCGGCCGATAGGAGGTTGATAGAGGTACACGGGAGGAGGTAACAGTTATATCTTCTCTTTTAGCATTAGCTAAGTGACAACTTATTGTTTTGACGCATCTTTGTCTTGTATTTTGTTGTAGGCACTAGAAAGAGCCGGGTTGGACTGGGATGGGCCACATTACAAAGGTTAACGTTGTGCTGGGAGCCCTTGGCCGGTACTACTACCCTGGCATGGTTGAGTCAGGCGGGGATAGATTCGCGGCCCACAACTGGAAGCACTGGGCATTGAAGGAGAACGTGGAAGGCGGCGAAGACAACCAAACATGTCAGGGCGCAGTGTGGGCTGGCTTCTGGGTGAGTTTGCATTATGTATTTACTCTATTTGAGTATTGCTTTAAATGTAAGTACAATTTGACAGTGTGTGATTATATGCAGGAGAGGTTTCGGCTTGAGAACGAAGACGATTACAACGCCTTGAAGAAGGCCAAAAGCGTCTTTAATAAGGCGGCACAAAAGGTTGTCGGAGATTCGTTCAAAGAATGCACGATTCAAGCTGTCATCAATTTTACAAGAGGGTGAAGAAGGTGAACATGAGAAGAGGACAGAGGCGAGGAGGATACACCGACAGAACAAGAGTATCTCGAGCTCGGTCGATTGGATAATGAAGGACATGGAGGCTTGGAGGTGGATGTGCGATCTTGGGGTCGGAGGATTTTCAAGAAAAATCAAATAGAAATCGAGGGAATGAAGAAGTAGATTGGGAAGCACAAGCACTGTGTGACGGACACATTGGCTTAGAGCAACGCATGGTAAGTATCGGTATTATAATTGTTAGTGAATTTGTCACTATGTTTATAACTTTGCATCGTAGGAGGCTGAAAGTGGGAGTACTCCCACTTTTGTGGAAGTTTACATCCGGGGGCACCAAGGCGAGGATCCACAGAACCCGGATGTGTTGTGCGACGACGGGGCTAGTGAGAGGATGGTAAGTATAAATGACACAATATGTTTTGTGCAAATTTACATCCAGGAGCACCAAAATGCTGTTTTGCAGGCATCATATGCAGAACAAATGACACAACGTCATGGGCCGGAGGTTGATTGGAGGGCCGCACCGGTCGATGTGGAAGCGTTGTACCACGCTGGAGGGGGCCTAAAGCATGGGACGTTCGTTAATAAAACTGATTTTATTTGTGTTCGCTCTACTAACGAAAAAAAATGTTGCATGGTCACATTTCAGTGTTAGTGTTATGCCCTTGAGGCAATCATTTAGATGATTGTAACATGACTATGTTTATGAATAATAATATGATTATTGGTCCAATGAATGTATATCATTGTATTGATCAACAAGTATGTGACTTGCTTATGAAGCTCTTTACTTAATGATGTAATTTGATAAATATCTCTGATCAGATATCATCGTATAGGACAACGATGAATAGATCAGCACATGTAGTGATCGATGATCATGCTTCATAGATCATGGGATATGGAGATATAATCTATACATTGTGGACGCATGTTGAAGAACATGGGTTAGATAGACCCGCAATGGGACACTGCGAGAATGTTTCATTCTTATGTGTCATCAGTGTATCTCATACCTAGAAGATGTATGATCCTTAGACCTGAGATTGTCATATTCCCTACATGTGTAATAGTTTTCCTTGGGGCTATCAAACACTACTTCCTAACCGGATAGTTATAAAGGTAGCTTTCATGTTTACTATGAAAGCGTGCGAGAGAAGTAAGTGACCAAGATGGAATTTGCCACCCAATGAAACGGAGATATATGACAAGGCCACTCGTGTGATATGATTAAGGAAGTGCATGGCCATGCCGTGATTGAGGAGTCAATCACAACTTATTAATATATCACGGATACGAGAGATGGATTGAATCATCAAAGGATGACATGCTTCTCGCCTTGAGATCAATCTTCATATACTTGGCAAAGGGATTATTACATGAGTACTTTTGATAGGTTCTGTCCGATTTGATCATAGTATGTTTGGGAGTTGGCATACTTTGCAAGAAGCCACTACCAACTATTGGATTGAAAAGGAGTTTTCCGAATCCATGTCCAAACGTATGTGAACCTGCAGGGTCACACACTTAATGGGCTGGGACGCATTAATTTGGATTGGATCCGTAATTAATGAACCTCGTGGGCTTAGCACGCTGATGGGCCCTAGTTTAGGGTTTCATCTCGTGGCTATATAAGGAGGGGAGGAGGGAGGGTGCAGGGTGTGCTTTCCCACGGTTTAGGAGTGATTCACTCGAAACCCTAGCCTACTCCTCTCGCTGCCCCTGCCGAGCGACCAGGTGCTTGCACACCGACGCACGACGTTCCATCTCTGGACGTGTGGACTACTGCGGTGACGCTGCTGCGACTGCGGCGTGGGAGGACGATCCACGGCAAGGCGAGGACGATCCACTACATCGACGCAACGACTGCGGCGAGAACGATCCACTACATCGACGCGCGAAGGATTCCGCAACTGCGCGTCTAGTGGTAATCTTATCTATGATCCCCTTCTTGCGAGTAGCTTTCTGGTTTCGCGGTAGAATTTTTTTTTGTGCTAGCGTAGCATACCGCGTTCCTCTTCAGTGGTATCAGAGCCATCTCGTATAGTTTTGTGATCTGGATGTTGCACATATGATGTGTAAGGTTAGTAGATTGGATCTATTACATGTTCAGCCAGTTCATGTGATGAATTGGTGACGGCAGCCATCGATGAGATCGATCGGTTTAGGGTTTGAGGAAAGTGCAAACCGACTCAATCTTGATTTGGGTGAGTCCGTTCATGGTACGACGTTACCCTTACCGGTCGGGTTACCGCCATCAGGGTTTCTGAAACGTATCCATATGGGACCAAGCCAATCATATTAGATCGGATTGGGTCAATCTGGTTGATCCATGGTAAGCGCAAACAGATTCAATATTGATTTGGGTGAGTCCGTTCATGATGCAGCGTTACCCGGCCGGGTTTCGCCATCGGGGTTTCAAACGTATCCATATGGGACCAAGCCAATCATATTAGATCGGATTGGGTCAATCTGGTTGATCCGTGGAAATTTTGAGGCGTTTTCCATATGGGACCGCCGCGCATGGCGCGCCTTGGACCCGCCAGGGCGCCGCCTCGGACCCGCCGACCGGCCGCCGAGGACCCGCTGTGGCGCCGCCCGTCGGACCCAGTCGTAGGGTTGCTTTTGTTTAACTCGTTTTGCAGGAATTATGTGAAATGGTATGGCCTATGTGTATGTGATGCATGTAATTTCCACATGGCTGCGTCTTCGTGTCAAGCCATATGGCTATTTAAATTGTATAACGACTGCGTGTCGACTTGTGATGCTTCAAACCCTCATGTAAAATTCATTATCAAAAGTTGTAAGGAGTTGCATCCATAATGATGAAGACGATGGTATCAAGCAAGATGGCTAGGTGAACAAATCAAGCAAGGTGGCTAGGTGAACAAACAAGCATGATGATGGAGATCTTAATGCTAAGGGCCATGCTATTTCACACTTATTTTGATTTTACGTGGATGTGTGTTTAATCCTTGCTATTTTCTTTATGCTCATTGCATGTGATGCCATGTTCATAGTAATCTTTGTTCATCCCTATAGTTAAAAATTTTAAATCAAATTGTCCATCCAATTGTTGCACCTATCAAGAATTTAGATCGTTATTGATATGACTGCCAAAGTAGTATATCAATGGCTATCTCAATAGATGATAGGGATGTGTTGGACACATCACGCATAACAATGGTAGATTTAATCAAGCTATCAAAAGCGGTTTTGGGCTTGAGGACATAAGTGGTTGGGATTTGATTTCATAATGAAGGAACCTATACAAGACAAGTGGTGTCTAGGAAAACACACATGAGGCGGGTTTCTTAATTGGCACCAGATACGGAAGTGCTCCTCCTCATGTGAGCCCTTGGGGCAGGTTGACTGGCCATGAGTCAAATTGATGGAGGCATTCATTACTTGTTTTCATACTCAACAAACAAGAGTTACATATGATGTAATTAGCAAAGGTGTTGCTTACCTATGTCATTAAATTTCTAGCAGTGATGCCAAAGCTCACTAGTGTTTGATGAATATGGATCTTGAATACTCACTATGTGTCTATAAAGGGACATAAAATAGAAGTGTCTTTAATTAAAAGTTTAATAAAAGTTTTACATAAACATAGTGCTTAGAATCTTTGCATGTTTTTGTTGTAGTTCAATGGCACCTTCTCCTACTCCTGCTACACTGGTTTTGCTTTGAGATCGGTTTTGGAAAGGGAAAACTGAATGGAACTAATTTTGTTGATTGGTATCGCAACCCGAGAATTGTTCTCAAGCATGAAAGAAGGACTATGTTCTAGAGAATCCAATTCTGATGAACCGGTAGAAAATCTTGCTCGCAATTTGAAGGTTGAATATGAAAAGCATGTTAATGCTTCAGAGAGGTCATTTGTCTCATGCTAGTCACCATGGACTCGAGCTCCAAAAGCAATATGAGGACAGGATGCTTACAATATGATTGTAGGCTTGAAGGGCATGTTTGGGAATCAAGCAAGAGCTGAGAGGTATGGTATCTCAAAGCTTTTATTTGCTTGTAAGTCGGGTGAAGGCGTCCGGTCGATCCTCATGTGATCAAGATGATTGGTTACATTGGGAGATTGGAAAAACTTGAGTTTCCCTTAGCCTCGGTTTGGCCACGGATGTTATTCTCCGTCTATGCCTCGAGCTTTGAGCCATTCATTATGAATTTTCATATGAATAGCATGGAGAAGAGCCTAACCGAGCTACATGGGATGCTCAAGGCTGCCGAGAAAGCATTAAGAAAAACCCAATCATGTGATGATGGTTGGAAAACAACCGCTTTCAAAAAGAGGAAGGCTAAGGTTGGGGAACGGAAAGAGCAAGGGCAAGGGCAAGGGCAAGGCTCAAGATGAGATCGCAAGCCTCAAAACTAAGCTTCAAAAGCTTAAAGTTGGCCCTCAACACGATACCCAATGCTTCTATTGCAAGAAATCGGGGCATTGGAAAGCGGAACTACGAAAAGTACAGCGATAAGAAGAATGGAAATGTGGTTTCCACTTGAGTATTAATGTTATAGAAATTAATCTTGCTACTTCTTCACTCACTCATGGGTATATGATACCGGTTCGGTTGCTCACATTTGCAATTCATTGCGAGGGTGATAAAGTAGAGACTTGGCAAAGGAGAAGTGGATCTTGGCGTGGGAATAAAGCAAGAGTTCTTTGGTCTTGCCGTTGGCACATACCCATTGCATTTGCCTTCAGGATTAGTTTTAGAACTTAATAATTGTTATTTTGTTCCATCTTTGAGTAGAAACATTATTTCATCTTCTTGTTTGGAACATGAAGGTTATGATTTCAGAATAAAGAACTTTGTTTGTTCGATATTTTTGAATGATATGTATTATGGTCGTTGCCCCATGGTGGATGGGTTGTACGTCCTTGAACTCAAGAAAAACACATCTATAATATTAATGTAAAAAGGCATCGGCCTAATGATTTGAACCCTACCTTTTTGTGGCATTGTCGCTTAGGTCATATAAATGAGAAGCGCATGAAGAAGCTCCATGGTGATGGACTTCTAACCTCATTTGATTTTGAATCATTTGAAACATGTGAATCTTGTTTACTTGGCAAGATGACAAAAGCCCCTTTCACAGGTTTTAGTGAGAGAGCAAGTGAATTATTGGCCCTAGTACATATAGATGTATGTGGACCAATGAGCTCGACTGCTAGGGGTGGGTTTCAGTACTTTGTAACTTTTACTGATGACTTCAGTAGATATGGATATATCTATTTAATGAGGCATAAATCTGAAACTTTTGAAAGGTTCAAAGAGTTTGAGCGAAGTACAAAATCAACTTGGCAAAACAATAAAACACTTACGATCCGATCGTGGTGGCGAATACTTGAGCCAAGAGTTTGGTGATCATCTAAAGCAATGTGGAATCGTTCCGCAACTTACTCCGCCAGAACGCCTCAATGGAATGGCGTGTCCAAACGAGCGTAACGAACTTTATTAGATATGGTTCGGTCAATGATCGACCAAACAGATCCGCCATTATCCTTACGGGTTTCGCTCTAGAGGCAGTGCGTTCACTTTGAATAGGGTCCCATCAAAATCCGTTGAGAAGACGCCATATGAGATATGGTGGGAGAAGACCCATGTTGTCATTTCTCAAGATATGGGGATGTGAGGCTTATGTAAAACGTTTACAATCGATAAACTCGCACCTAAATCGAGAAAAATGCTTTTTGTGGGGTATCCTAAAGAAACAAAAGGATATTACTTTTACAAAAGAAACGAGAACAAAGTTTTGTTGCTCGAAATGGTGTCTTTTGGAGAAAGAGTTTCTTTCAAAAGAAATCAGTAGGAGTGATGTGTATCTTGATGAAGTTCGAGAATCACATGAATATGTTCAAGCTACCATGAACCTTCACAAGATGTACAAAGTGTTGTACAACTTTGTGGAAGAGACTCCACCCCACGTAGGTCGGGAGGCCACGTCATGTACCTATAAGATATGGGAGTGACATATTATTGTTGGACAATGATGAGCCCACGACTTATGAAGAAGCAATGATGGACCCAAACTCCGAAAAATGGCTTGAAGCCATGAGATCCAAATTCAATCCATGCATGACAATCAAGTTTGGAACTTGGTCGACTCTCCCGATGGTGTAAAACCATTGAGTGCAAATGGATTTTCAAGAAAAGATAGGCGTAGATGGAAATGTTGGATCTATAAGGCACGGTTGGTGGCAAAGGGTTTCAAACAAGTTCAAGGAGTTGACTATGATGAAACTTTCTCACCGTAGCCATGCTCAAGTCCGTCAGGATCATTTTAGCTATTCTGCATATTTTGATTATGAAATATGGCGGATGGATGTCAAAACAGCATTCCTTAATGGGAATCTTTACGAGGATGTATACATGATACAACTGAAGGTTTTGTTGATCCTAAATATGCTAAAAGGGTATGCAAGTTTCAAAGATCCATTTATGGGTTAAAGCAAGCATCTCGGAGTTGGAACATTCGTTTTGATGAAGTAGTCAAAGGTTTTGACTTTATCAAAAATGAAGAAGAGCCTTGTGTTTACAAGAAGGCTAGTGGGAGCGCACTTGTATTTCGATTTTGTATGTGGATGACATATTATTGATCGGGAATGACATTCCTATGCTTGAAGATGTTAAGACTTCATTGAAAAGGAGTTTCTCAATGAAGGACTTGGGAGAAGCATGCTATATCTTGGGCATAAAAATCTATAGAGATAGATCAAAAGGTTAATTGGATTAAGTCAGAAACGTACATTGACAAGATATTGAAAGGTTCAATATGCATGAATCCAAGAGAGGTTTCATGCCAATGTCACATGGCATCGATCTCTGCAAGAATCGGTGTCCTTCGACATCGATGGCGAGACAGGATGAGCAAGATTCCATATGCTTCACTATTGGGTCTATTATGTATGCCATGATCTGTACGCCCTGATGTCTCATATGCTCTAAGTGTCACGAGCGGATACCAAGCGGATCTCGTGATGGTCATTGGATAGCCGTAAAAATATCCTGAAGTACTTGAGAAGAACTAAGGGTATGTTCCTTGTTTTTGGAGGTAAGGAAGATCTGGTTGCAAAGGGTTACACCGATGCAAGCTTCCAAACCGACAAAGATGATTTCGATCGCAATCCGGGTTTGTGTTTACACTTAATGGAGGAGCGATGGTGGAAGAGTTCCAAGCAAAACACGGTGGCCGACTCGATGTAAGCGGAGTACATTGCGGCTTGGAGGCCGCAAAGGAAGCGTGTGGATTAAGAAGTTTATCACGAGCTTGGTGTGGTCGCTAGTGCCTCTAGTCCAATGGACATCTATTGTGATAATAGTGGTGCCATTGCACAAGCTAAAGAGCCTAGATCACATCAGAAGTCTAAACACATACTCCGTCGCTTTCACCTTATTCGCGAGATTGTGGATAGAGGTGACGTGAGAATATGCAAAGTACATACGGAAGCCAATGTGGCCGATCCGTTGACAAAGCCAATGCCACACCCTAAGCATGAGCGCACACAAGGTCTATTGGTATTAGATACTTAATTGATTGACTCAAGTGCAAGTGGGAGATTGTTAGTGTTATGCCCTTGAGGCAATCATTTAGATGATTGTAACATGACTATGTTTATGAATAATAATATGATTATTGGTCCAATGAATGTATATCATTGTATTGATCAACAAGTATGTGACTTGCTTATGAAGCTCTTTACTTAATGATGTAATTCGATAAATATCTCTGATCGGATATCATCGTATAGGACAACGATGAATAGATCAGCACATGTAGTGATCGATGATCATGCTTCATAGATCATGGGATATGGAGATATCATCTATACATTGTGGACGCATGTTGAAGAACATGGGTTAGATAGACCATAATGGGACAACTGCGAGAATGTTTCATTCTTATGTGTCATCGTGTATCTCATACCTAGTAGATGTATGATCCTTAGACACGAGATTGTCATATTCCCTACATGTGTAATAGTTTTCCTTGGGGCTATCAAACACTACTTCCTAACCGGATAGTTATAAAGGTAGCTTTCATGTTTACTATGAAGCGTGCGAGAGGAAGTAAGATCAAGATGGAATTTGCCACTCCAATGAAACGGAGATATATGACAAGGCCACTCGTGTGATATGATTAAGGAAGTGCATGGCCATGCCGTGATTGAGGAGTCAATCACAACTTATTAATATATCACGGATCGAGAGATGGATTGAATCATCAAAGGATGACATGCTTCGCCTTGAGATCAATCTTCATATACTTGGCAAAGGGATTATTACATGAGTACTTTTGATAGGTTACGTCGATTTGATCATAGTATGTTTGGGAGTTGGCATACTTTGCAAGAAGCCACTACCAACTATTGGATTGAAAAGGAGTTTTCGAATCCATGTCCAAGCGTATGTGAACCTGCAGGTCACACACTTAATGGGTGGGACGCATTAATTTGGATTGGATCCGTAATTAATGAACCTCGTGGGCTTAGCACGATGGGCCCTAGTTTAGGGTTTCATCTCGTGGCTATATAAGGAGGAGGAGGAGGGTGTAGGTGTGCTTTCCCACGGTTTAGGAGTGATTCACTCGAAACCCTAGCCTACTCCTCTCGCTGCCGCCGCCGAGCGACAGTGCTTGCACACGACGCGCGGCGTTCCATCTCTCGGGCGTGTGGACTCTGCGGTGACTGCTGCGGCTGCGGCGTGGGAGGGCGATCCACGGCAAGGCGAGGACGATCCACTACATCGACGCAACGACTGCGGCGAGAACGATCCATTACATCGACGCGCGAAGGATTCCGCAACTGCGCGTCTAGTGGTAATCTTATCTATGATTCCCTTCTTGCGAGTAGCTTTCTGGTTTCGCGGTAGAATTTTTTTTTTGCTAGCGTAGCATACCGCGTTCCTCTTCATTCAGTATATATCGTTTGTAGGTGGGCCATGGGGGATGGAGTTGTGGACTGCGATCGTCCTCCACGAGGCTCGGTTTCCTCACAGGGGTGTGCTCGCTCGTCGAGGTCCATGACGGAAGCACAAGCGCACGAGGAGGCTCGTGAAGCGCGAGAGGAGGCTTGTTAGGCGCGAGAAGAGTCTCGTCAAGCACGAGGAAGCTCGCAGGAAGAGAAGACTCGAATACATGAAAATGTATCTGCAGGTACAATCTCAACTTTGAACAAAACGCTCAAGTTTACATTCGTGATTAAAATGTAACAAACAATCTATATGCAGCAACTGTCACAATCTCTTGGACCTAACGTGCGGTGTTTCGCCCTCTGTTCATGAGTAAAGATACTTGAGTTCATTACTCTTTAATTCGCTTAGCTCGTAAAATCACGAATTCACAAACTGGACTATTATGTCATAGGGCTCCCAGCCACCTCCCTTCTACATGTTTTCTCCGCACATGCAGCCACCACCACAAGGAGAAGCATCACAGGGTGCTCAGCCTCCCCCAGCGTCCTTCATAAACCCTCTTGGGATGCAGCACCACCCTTAGGAGATGCACCTCAGGTTATATGATATTCTCATGCATTCTTTATTTTCAAAAACTCTATTATGTGTACTTCATATCACAAACTATGATCCACAGAGCTCCCAAACCTCCTCCTCCTTTCTACATGTTCACTCCACGGATCAGACCACCTTCTACAGGAGAGGCACCACAGGTAAAGACGGATCGGTTCAATTCGTTATTCAAAATTTGAATGAATGATTTATATGTGGCGTAATGTACCTATCTATACCTTACAGGGCTCCCAGCCTCCAAACCCGTTCTACATGTACCCACCACCTATGCCAAGCCAAGGAATGCCTATGTACTTCAACCCGTGGGCCCTGCAGCCACCTCAGACGGCACCACAGGTATGGATGTCGAAAACATTCTAAGTTTGCGACACGAGCTAAGTTTGTCAATTCTTGAACTTACAGGTTTCTGGGTCACGCCCAAAGACGCGTACTAATGGCGACACCATAGAAGACATCTTCAACAGCGCCGGCGGTGGTGGTGGTCATTGCGTACGTAGTTTACAAATTGCCGTTTTGGATGTGTGATTGATTATCTAAGGATCTGCTAGAATGTCTCTTTCCGGTTTGAGAGATTGATATATATATTATAACTGCAAATGCTTTTTTGTCTGCTGAGTGGATGTCCTATTTACTAGAGAGGTCATGCCGAAATTTTGAACATTTCAATGACTTGGTTTTGAGCCGTTTTTAAAGAGTTAAAAGGTTGGTTTCGGTCTTTTAGTAGAGGTAGTAGGTTTGGTGTCTCGTTTGTTAATTTTTCATTCGCTTGAACTTTGTTGTGGAGTTTGATGAGTTGGTGAGCTACCTGCCCCATCCCTTCCTTTCTCTTGCTCAAATTTAGGAACATTAGTTGCAATTTAGTTGAGATTACATATGTTTCGTAGGAAATTTAGTTCATTCTTTGAATATGAGAATACATGTGAGATTACATATGCTTCATTGAATATGAGATTACATATGCTTCCGTAGGAACTTTAGTTCATTCTTTGATTATGAGATTACATATGCTTCATTGAATATGAGATTACATGTGCAGCGGATGGACATATACTTCCGTAGGAAATCTAGTTCATTCTTTTAGTATATATCAATCTGAGTAATCTGTTGCAAAAGTGATAATTTTTGTTGAAATGCATAACTTAGTCGATTTTAGGACATTTAGGCAACTCTTTCTTAAACCTTGAACAAATCATCTCAATGTTCATACTTCAAAAGGTTTACTTGTGTGCTTATGAAAGTTCATTGCTGTGCTCCTGTAGAAAAGTGATGGTTGACCGAATTATTACGTGCTATTTGATTTTTTCTTTCTGTCAATAACTTTTTGATTTCGAACCTTACATTGTGTTGACTTCTTGGAATTGAAAAGTTATCTTAAGACAACTTGTTCAATTGTGAACTTATGTTTTAAATGTTTTATATGGCATCCTTGTAGAATGTGTTGTTTGCCCATGTACAATCTGATTGTTTATCCTTGTAGAATGCTTTACATTTGTACTTTGTATATTGAACTCTTAAAATGACTACCAAAACTCTTAATTGCTTCTTTGAACTATTTTCACTGTTTGTTATCTTTTGAATACTCAGTGATGCAATTGGGGTCTTTGGAAGTTGAATTAAATAATTTTAGTTATAATCTTGGCCTTATGTTAATACTACAGAGTATTACTTTGATGCTTCATTGAATATGAGATTGATGTTCATATGATTATTGCAGCATATCTTGACTAGTTAAAGACGTGTAGTTCTTATATATAGTATCTATTCTTGTTTAGCTTGACCTGTCATATTGATATTCTCATATTGTGTCTTGGTTGAATAGTACTATTGATATTCTCATATTGATATTCATGTGAATCAGCATAATGTTACTTGTAGCACAACCTAAGTTAACCTTGAACTTGCAGGTTTCTAGGTCACGCCCTCCAGCACGTACTAACGACGACATCATAGAAGACATCTTCAACAGCGCCGACGGTGGTGGTAGCGCCCACAACTCCAACAACCCCGAGGCTGAATTCCATTGTGAGCTCGATTGGTGTATAAACTGTTGTACTTTATAACTTGTTGTGATGGATACGTTGTGATCGACTTATTGTGATGGACTTATTTTAATGGAATGTGGATTGTATCTATTGCGGTTGTAATGTGTTGTACGTCATTGCGAAGTTTACAAATTGCCGTTGGATGTGTGATTGGATTATCTAAGGATCTGCTAGAATGTCTCCTTCTGGTTTGAGAGATTGATATATATATATTATAAGCGCAAATGTTTTTTGTCTCACTGAGTGGATGTCCTATTTACAAGAGAGTTCATGCCGAAATTTTGTACATTTCGGAGACTTAGTTTTAAGCCGGTTTTGAAGAGTTAATAGGTTGGTTTCAGTATTTTAGTACTGGTAATAGGTTTGGTGTCTCGTTTGTTAATTCTTCGTTCGCTTGAACTTCATTGTGAGTTTGTCTTTTGTGTTAGTGTTTTTGATCGATTTGAACAAAATAGATGATCCTTCTTATTTATTCTTCGCTTAGCAATTTTTAGTTTCAATTTTCTTTTGCCTTTTCTTTTCTTCTTTAGTTGTTATATGTATTGAGTGCGATACATATATATATAAAATACATACATTTGGATATATATATGGATATATATATATACATTTTTGTAAAATGAGTGATAAATTCGTGGGTTTATTAAACCCACGAATTTAACAGATTAAATTCGTGGGTTTATTAAACCCACGAATTCATCAGATTAAATTCGTGGGTTTAATAACCCACGAATTTATCAGATTAAATTCGTGGGTTTATTAAACCCACGAATTTAATCTGTTAAATTTGTGGGTTTATTAAACCCACGAATTTAATCTGATAAATTCGTGGGTTATTTAGCCCACGAATGTAATCTATTAAATTCGTGGGTTTAATAAACCCACGAATTTAATCTGTAAACCCACGAATTTAACTCAGATTCCCAATTAAATTCGTGGGCTTGGCAGAAACCCACGAATTTAGCTTAAATTCGTGGGTACCCACGAATTTAATTAATTAATTTCGTCGAGTTAAATTCGTGAACTAAATTCGACGGTTTGCTCACGAATTTAAATTAAATTCGTGGGTTTTAGCTTAAATTCGTGGGTTTTTGGCCCACGAATTTTTCCCTAATTCTTGTAGTGCTTGGTGGATCAACAACATTGAGTTTGGAGAGATAAAAGCTGTACTGAGCTCTAGTATGTGTCTTTGTGAATAATTCTGCCAACTGAAGTTCTGAAGACACATACTGAAGAGTTATGACCTGATCCTATACCTGTGACCGCATATAGGAAGCATCAACACCAATATGCTTGGTGAGCTCATGCTTCACCGGGCGTGGAGCAATGCTAATAGCACCTGTTTTGTCAGATAAAAGAGGAGTCATTATAGAAACAGAAACACCAAAATCCTCAAGAAATCACTTTGCCAAGTAACCTCTGCTGTCAAAAGAGCCATAGGTGCAACTTAGCCTCAGCACTCGAATGACAAACTGATGTCTGCTTCTTAGTCTTCCAAGCAATGAGATAACCATCAAGAAAAATACAGTAAGCATAAAGATATCGATGATCAGAGTGATCACTAGCCCAGGTAGTATCAGAGTATACTTGGAGCTATAAGGAGCTGGAGTATGGAATGAAAAGACGGCGAGAGATAGTTCCACGAAGATATCACTGAATATGAAGAAGGTGACTATAGTGGAACTGAGTGGAAGCAGAGACAAGATGACTCAAGATATGTATTGGATATGAAATGTCAAGACAAGTGACACCAATGTAAATAAGACTCCCAACAAGATGGGATAGCGAGTAGAATCCTCAAAAGGTTCACCATTAGTAGGTCGAAGGTGAACATTGAGCCCCATGGGAATCTCGGCTGTGTACTGATCAATGAGAGAAGCACGATCAAGAAGATCTTGAATATACTTCTCTCGGGATAGGAAGAAACCGTCAGGGGTAGAAAAAATCTCAATCCCAAGGTCAGACATGAGAATCTACTCACTGAGACGTGCCTTCACAAAGGCAATATATTGAGAATCATCTCTAGTGATGATCATGTCATCAACATATAGAAGAAGAAGAGTTTGACCACAAGACCAAGTGTGAACAAAGAGCGAAAAATCATGAGCACTAGCAGAAAAGCAAGCCGCAGTGACCACAAAAGAAAAACGCTCAAACTAGACATGAGGGGCTTGCTTAAGCCCATAAAGAGAGAGGCGAAGCCGACAAACAATGCTCTCAGGAACAGAATACCCCGGTGGTGGTTGTATATAGACCTTCTCACACAGATTACCATTAAGAAAGACATTCTTGACATCAAGCTGAGAGATGGACTACTCACGAACATGGGCCATAACAAGAAGAGTGCGAACAATGGTCACTTGCTTTGAAAGCAGAAAGGGAAGTACAGGGTCGACGATCGACAACGCGATGTAATATTGGAGGCTCTTCCACGTCCAAGTCAGTCCAGATCCATACCAAGGCATCATCTTCCATACCTGGACGTGTACCTACACCCGCTGTTCCAACTACTTCGACATCATCACGCACTCCGGAGGCAAACAAGTCAGTCACACTTCAAACACCCGCCAAAAGTGGTTCCTCAGTTGCCTCCACCGGTCGAACGCGGGAAACACAATGCTTTCGATGCAAAGGAATGGGGCACGTGATGCGAGACTGTCCTAATCAACGTGCTCTAATAATCAGAGAAAATGGTGAGTACACTAGTGATAGTGACATTGATGAAATTGAATATGCTCTTGTTGCCACTAATACTGCAGAGCCAGCAGAAGAGATTATCACTTCTGTAGCATCCGATAAATATCCGGCTCTAGTTGTCGCACGTATACATAGCGCACAGCCTGCACGCGATGAATAAAATCAACGCCATAATATCTTTCAGACAAGGTGTGTGGTGAATGAGCGCGCTGTGCATGTCGTTGTTGACGGAGGTAGCTACAACAATTTTGCGAGTGTAGACATGGTCGAGAAGGTTGGCTTGACCACAAATCCACTTCCTCAACAGTATGAAATTGAATGGCTCAATTCCACTGGTAAGGTTCAGGTAACCAAAACCGTTTGAGTACCTATCTCGATTGGTTCTTATCATGATAATATTATTTGCGATGTTGTACCCATGGATGCTTGCTCTCTTTTATTGGGTAGACCGTGGATCTATGATATGGATGCTACACATCATGGTAGGACCAATGAGTATACTTTCTTGTATAAGGAAAATAAAATTATTTTGAAACCCATGAGCCCTACAGAACTAAGAAACATTGATGTTAAAAGAGCTCAAAGAGAAAAAGAAGAGAGTGGAATTAAAAGTGTAGCTACTAAATCAACCCATTCAACTACACCAGTTGCTCAAAAACCTGATCTTAAGTTGAAGGGTAAAGTATTGTTGGCTGCAAAAGTTCTCTCACAAGATAACATGGATAGTATAAAACCATTGCCATTCTCTATTGCTTTGTCTTCTGTTATTACTAATACTTTAAAGGATAATGAGATGGAGTCGAGGACGACTCCAATTCAAGAAGGGGAGGATGATGAGGGCATCCCAACCAAGGATACAACCGCTGCCCCTTCTTCCTCTACGACTGCTACTTCGTCCCCGACCGACGCTGTTTCGCCCGCTAATTCGTCTACGACGTCTGGAGGGCTTAATCCGGAAGCAAGTCCTTTCCATCCACCTTTGCTGGACCAGCACGCCAAGAACATCCACCGAGGACAGCCCACGCGCCAAGGAAGGCCCAAGATAAAGCCCAATTCGTCGCCGAGTCCGGTTTGGCCATCCAGGAGCAGCAGTACTTCAAACGGATGCCACGGCCACATCCGAACTCCGTTTTCGACGTTCGACAACTCGTTTGAATGGTATCGAGATAACCTTTCCAATGGATCTAATCCCGAGGCCAAATTTCTCCTGGAGCGAAGGGAAATCATAGAACAATCTCACAGGATAGAAATTCCAAGTGCTGCGCCACCTTTCTTTTGGGCCCAAGGCCCATGTACTTTTAGGGTTCCACTCCTCCTTTGGCCGACGCCCCTTTCCTGGCTGCCGCACCCCTCTTGGGTGCCCCCCTGTGTGGGTACCCCTTTATATTGGGTTCTCACCCCTGTTCTTCAGTTTTCAGGTTTTGTTGTGTTTTGGTAGACCCCGTGTGCGTCCCTCCTTGTGTTTGCGCGTGTCGACTAGACCGCCCGAGCCGAGAAACAGGACATCAACTTGTTCTCTTTGTTTGATTTCAATACTACCTTTTCGGCTTGCTTCATACTTTGTTCTTGCGGGTTCTCGTTTTCTTGCAGGAACTACTGATCATTGGATCTTGTATCTGTGTGGATTTGGCATTGTATTGCGTAGCTCCCAACCTGTTTGGTAGGAAGCCCTAAATTCGGTGCCATCAACACCTCCAAATCGACGTATCATCATCTCACCGAAAGATCGGGATCACCGTCCCCATCAGATTGCAAGACCTCTTACACAGTTGTTAAAAAAGAGAGAAGAAGTTTGCATGGATGCCTGGATGCCAATGTGAAGAGAGTCTTCATGAGTCGAAGAAGCGTCTGATGACAACGCCTGTGTTAGTGTTGCCAGATATGCAGAACGGTTTTGATATATACTGTGATGCCTCAAGACAAGATCTTAGATGTGTGTTAATGCAGAAAGGCAAAGTTGTTGCCTAGCGTCCGGACAGTTGAGGCCACATGAAGAGAACTACGCTACTCATGAATTGGAATTTGCTGCCGTAGTGCATGCTTTGAAGTTAGTGTGTCATTATCTCATTGGAAATATGTACAGATCACAAGAGTTAAGATACATCTTGTCCCAGTCAATTTTTAGTTGAGGCAGAGGAGATGGCAGAAGTCGATCAAGGATTATAATTTTGGAACTTATTATCATCTTGGTAAAGCTAATGTGGTAGCCGATGCCTTGAGTTGAAAGAATCATAGTGCAAATATGCTAGTAACGGAAGATCAGCCAGAGCTGTGTAAAGAGTTTCGAAAGCTGAAGTTGGAAGTTGTTCCACAAGAATTTGTAGCTGCCTTGGAAGTGAAGCCAACACTTGAAGATCAGATCAGAAAAGGTCGGAAGGATGATGAGAAAATCAACGGAATCAAGTCAAAGAAAGTTGAAGGCTTATTTGAGGATTTTGTCATGGATAAGCAAGGTACCATGTGGGTTAAAGGTCAAATCTGTGTATCAAGCAAGATAGAGCTTAAGCAGTTGATTTCGGAAGAAGCTCATGATTCTAAGAATTCAAATCATCCATGAAGTGCCAAGATGTATCAAAATCTTAAGGAAAGGGTTTGGTGGTCTAATATGAAGCATGAAGTAGCTGAGCACGTGTCGGGACCCGAATTTGCAAATCCGAACTCTCTGTGTATACTGCACTAGTCCAGGATCACGCTAGTGTACACAGGCTCAACATAGATGCTATCACAGTCATACACAGCGGAATATAGCATAACTTTCATAATTAATAGTAACTGTTGTCTTACATGATTATTGCCACACAGGGCTTATAAAAGAAATAGCAAATAGGCAGCAACGGAAAAATAAATAAGCGTAGCAGCTCCCCAGTTCACCGCAGGCAACTGACGAGGCTCGAACCCTAAGCATTCGCATCCATATAATCCTCCTCCTCGAAAGGCGTAGATTCTTCCTCTTCTGAAGTTGTTGTTGTTGGGGTGAGCACATAAAGCACTCAACAAGTTGTGCACAGCAATGCAAGTCTAATATTCTATATGTTGGCTTAATCGTGTGGATTAGGCCACGTCGCCCCGTGCCGCCGACCGGAAACCCTAACCCTAACCATCTCGGAGTTCCGCCACCGCACGCCGTCGCCGTTCGGTTTCCGTGTTTTGCGTGCCTCCCTAGGCTATAAAACCCCAAGCCACGCACCCTCCGAGGTTCCCCTCTATCCGCCGCGCCCGTCGCCCGCTCTCCTGTCGCCCGAGACGCCCTCGTCACCAAGATCGCCCTCGCCGGAGTTCTCCACCTTGGCTGCAGCCTTGCGCCACCTCTTCCTTCCCCGTTGGACCCTCTCCGCCGCCTCCGTTTGTGTCATCAAGTTCGTCGCATCATTTTCTTCCCGATCCGCACCAGGCGGCTATCGATCCTTCGCCGCATCGCCGCTGGCCGTGTCGTCTTCCTCAGCTCCGGTGGGTCGCGCCATTGCCCTCGCCGTCGATCAGTTTCGCCAAACCGTGGCCGTCCGATTGTCATTGTGTGCTCTAGCTCTCGCCACATCGCCCTCGGTTGCCTCTAGGCTTCGCTGCTACCCGATCCAGTGCCACCGCTTGATATGCGACATGCGGTCGTCCGCGTCAGCTACCTCGTCACATTTTTGGCTGAGGTGGCAGTTGTGTGGCTATCATGCAGTGCATTGCGTGGACATCACCGTGGCGCCAAGTGAGCAAGCGCGGGGCCCGCACGTAAGAGAGCCAGATTCGTGCGGACCAGGTCCATCGTGAACCCGAGGAGATTCATGGACTAAGTCCATGGACCGAGGGACACGTGTCGCGTCCTGGCTCGCTCGGGTCAGGGCTGACGTCATTTGATGCAATAAATCGTGTTTTTCAATAGACAAATAATTTGATTAATTAGGTATTTTCTAATTTTCTGGTTTTTATGATTTTTGAATCTTTCGCGAGCCCGTTCTCCCTCATACGAGCTCCGATTGAGGTGATTCAAATTTCTAAAAATTTATAAAATTGAGATATATTTAATGGCGAATTTTATTTAATTTTTAGAGTTTGGTTTCTCTCTGTTTTGGTGTTTATTTGTTGTTCTCTCTCGTTTCGCGTAGACGTTAAATTGTGCAACGTATCCGAGGAAGATTCATCGACTCAAGACAAAGGTCCAGAACGAAGAATAAGGGCTTTTATAAGGCAAGTTGTGCTTTGATCATGTTGAACCCATGTTTATAAAATTGCTATGTTGGTTTACTCTATTGCACGATATTTCAAGTATTCAATTGTTTCAAATTAAATTGGGACTTAGCTGTTATACCAATTTGATCTATATACCTTACCTTGTCATTTGTATGCCATGATCTAAATGTCACCCTAGGATGGTTAACTAAAGGTTGGTTAATATTGATAATCAACATGGGGATGGTTAGACCGTTGTAGAATGCTTAGCCAAGCCACGTTATCACATGTTCAGGAATCATCAATGATTAATCTTGACTAACGGAATATGGAACAATGATGTGAACTTGTGTGTCATGTGAGATCACACAGTGAGATTGAGTTGTAGTGGCGAATTATGTCACGCAACGATGCTGAATTGTTGATGGCACATGGTGCTTGGTAATCAACTTGGGTGATAATCACTTAGATTGGGGCAAGTGACAAGGGGCGAGTATGCCAAGGTGGGCCCAATGGGCAGAGGGTATGTGGGTGTCTTGCCCTGATCACTCTAAGGACTTAACCTTGCAAGCATTTGAACTGAGTCAATCATACAACCACATGTCTGGTATGGGACAGCCTAGCTGATTAATTTGCAATGTCTTAACTTTGGTACTATCTTGGTCGGTGTGAGTTCCCGAGTTATGAAGTAATTCACATGGTGCAAAAGGGGGGCCCTGGACGTGGTAACTAGTCCCACCAGTGTTGAAACCTTAGCAGGTGGTACCGGGTTAAGCCAGAGCATTGTAAAGGCTTTGTCGTGATTTCTCTGCCGGCACACCAAAGGAAGTGTGCTAATGGCGAGGCGCAAAGAGAATATCATGTCGTGTGGGTAAAGTGCATAACCTCTGCAAAGTGTGAACCTATTCGAATAGCCGTGCTCGCGGTATTGAGCAATGCTCGGGAATTACATTTAAGGGTTAGTTGAATTAAAATTGAAAACTTGGTTGAGATGGCGGGATTGCCATATGGACGGTTGGAACTTGACTTAGAATTGGAAACTTGGTTTATTTGAGAAATGCTGAACCTATCTATTATTGATATTTGTTTTACAGTCTTTACAATCTATTTATTGTATTTGTTCATAAATGCTACTTTGTTGCAAAATAGCTATGATAGCCTATCCTTTGGAATAAGCCTTGCATATAGCTATATTAGAATTGCATTCTGTGCACAACTTGTTGAGTGCTTTATGTACTCACCCTTGCCAACAACAACATCACCAGTTGAGGAGTCTGCATCAATGCTGGAGGAGAGGTTCCAGGAGGAGACGAATGTTTAGGGCGCAAGCCTTGTAAGTTGCCTGTGGTATACTGAGGGGTTGTCTATGTTTTCATTCCGCTGCAGTTTAATATGTTATTCAGCCTTATGAGGCATAGTCATGTAAGTTGACCATAAGGTCATTCAACTAGTAGTATAAATCATATGATGTCTTTCATAATATTTCCGCTATGTATGATTGTGATATTTACTGATGTTGAGCCTGTGTGCACTAGCGTGATCCTGGACTAGTGCGGTATACACAGAGGGTCCTGATTTGCATATTCGGGTCCCGACAAGAGGGTACTCTATGCCTCTCATCAATTAGAGGGAACCACCTCAGAATGGTCGAAAAACTTCTGTGCATTGCACGAGGATCCTCAGGGTATCTCATGGGAGGAGTTGACAACAGCCTTTCGCCAATACCATGTGCCAGAGGGTATCATGGATCTAAAGAAAGAGGAATTAAGGAATCTCAAGTAGGGTGGCCAATCAGTGGCCGACTACCTGAATAAGTTTACTCAGCTGGCACGCTACGCACCAGAGGACGTAGCTACGGACAAAGCAAGACAATCCCGCTTTATGAAGGGATTGAATGCTGGGTTACAAGTGGGACTGATCACCCACACATTTTCGGACTTCCAGGAGCTGGTTAACAAGGCTCTTATTTCGGAAGACAAGCGTCGAGAGTTGGATGACAATCGGAAGCGCAAAATGGCGCAACAAGGAGGTCGTTCGGGCCAGCAGAGGCAGAGGACAGCACACGTCAACAATTCGTCCGATTCCAACCCCGAAACAGTGATAGAGCACCACTGCCGACAAACCGTCCAGTGGGCCAGAATACTCAAACTCCGGCCAGAATGGTGGTACAGTCTGGAGGAAACTCGCAGGCAGCGGGAAGATGTTGCTATCACTGCAACGAGATAGGGCATTTCGCCAACAACTGCCTTAAGAAAGGAGGTGTCACCCTAGTTCGTTTTAACTTGGGAAACACACCCGCAAGGACTCCAGCGCCGAATGTGAGTCACGGGGCATCATCATCAGCAACTCCGTCTCAAGCAACTGCGAGAGGTCGAGTTAATCACATCACCGCGGATGAGGTTCAGAATGCAACGGACGTTGTACTGGGTAAGTTCCTAGTAAATTCATTACCAGCTACTGTTTTATTTGATTCTGGAGCTTCACATTCATCTATTTCCCGAGATTTTGCTGTTCAAAATGATATGGATATAGTGAATCTTAAATGTGTGCTTATACTCCAATCCCCTGGATCAGAACTCCAATCAAAAGTAGGATGTTCTGGGGTAAGACTAATAATTAATGGAGTAGAGTTCCTAGCGAACTTAATCGTCTTTAATGCCCAAACCCTGGATGTTATCCTGGGAATGGATTGGCTAACTAAGCACAAGGCAATGTTGGACTGTGGAAGAAGAGTCATATCAGTCGAGAGCTTAGAAGGGCGAAGGATTGAGTTTGAAGCGACAGCAGTGCGAGATGGTCAGTTGATGGTCAACAGCTTGAAGGCCGTCAGCTTAGAAGATGTTCTAATAGTCAGAGAGTATTCAGATGTTTTTCCGGAGGATTTACCTGGAATGCCGCCGGATAGAGATATCGAGTTCGTTATAGAACTTGTTCCAGGAACAGCTCCGATAGCCAAGAGACCCTACTGAATGTCCACATATGAGTTGGTAGAGATGAAGAAACAGATTGAAGAGCTGTTGGACAAAGGTTTTATCAGACCTAGTTCATCGCCATGGGGAGCACCTGTCTTGTTCGTCAAGAAAAAGGACGGGAGTTTTAGGATATGTATAGACTATCGTGCACTCAATGCTGTGACGATGAAGAATAAGTATCCGCTACCCAAGATCCATGATCTTTTTGATCAGTTGAGAGGACCAGGAGTCTTTTCCAAGATTGATCTCCGATCGGGGTATCATCAGTTGAAGATCCGCTCAGAGGATATACCGAAGACTGCATTTTCGTCAAGATATGGACACTATGAGTTCACAGTTATGTCCTTTGGTTTGACAAATGCACCAGCATATTTCATGAACTTGATGAATAAGGTTTTTATGGAATACTTGGATAAGTTCGTCGTCGTGTTTATAGATGATATCCTTGTCTACTCCAAGACGAAGGAAGAGCATGCCGAGCATTTAAGGCTAGTCCTTGAGAAATTGAGGGAACAACAATTGTTTGCTAAGTTTATCAAATGTGACTTTTGGAAGGATAAGGTGGAATTTCTTGGACACATAATGACCGCAGAAGGAGTCGCAGTAGATCCAAGTAAGGTGGAGACAGTTTTGCATTGGGAGCAACCGAAGACGGTAACTCAAATCCGTAGTTTCCTTGGAATGGCGGGATATTACCGTCGTTTTATTGAAGGATTCTCTACAATTGCGAGACCCCTTACGCAATTGTTAAAGAAAGAAAAGAAATTCTTGTGGACACCTGAGTGTGAGAAGAGTTTTCAGGAGTTGAAGAAACGATTAACATCAGAACTTGTATTAGTTTTACCTGACGTTCATCAAAGCTTCGACATCTATTGTGATGCATCGCGTCAGGGATTGGGATGCGTGTTAATGCAAAATCGAAAGGTAATAGCATATGCATCGAGGCAATTGAGGCCACATGAGGAGAACTATCCGACTCATGGTTTGGAATTGGCCGCCGTAGTGCATGCACTGAAAATATGGCGTCACCATCTCATTGGAAATAGATGTGAAGTGTATACAGATCACAAAAGTCTCAAGTATATATTCACGCAAGCTGACTTAAATATGAGGCAGAGAAGATGGCTAGAGTTGATCAAAGATTATAATGTTGGAATTCATTATCATCCTGGCAAAGCCAACGTGGTGGCAGATGCCTTGAGCAGAAAGAACCACAGTGTAAATATGCTGTTGGAAACAAGTCGAGCATTGTGTAAGGATTTTAAATTGGAATTTGAAATGGTACCAGAAGGATTCTTAGCAAACTTGGAAGTAAAACCTACCCTGGAAGATCAGATCAGAGAAGAACAAAAAGATGACGATAAGATCAAAAGAGTCAAGTCTAAGATGGACGAAGGCAAGGCGAAGGATTTCAAACTGGATGACCAAGGCACCATGTGGTTTAAAGGACGCATCTGTGTGTTGAACAAAAAGGAATTGAAGTAGTTAATTTTGGAGGAAGCCCATGACTCCAAGTACTCAATTCATCCAGGAAGTGCAAAAATGTATCAAGATTTAAAAGAAAGATTTTGGTGGCCAAGCATGAAGAGGGAAGTTGCTGAGTATGTCGCATTATATGACATATGTCAAAGAGTCAAAGCTATGCACTAGAGGCCAGCAAGATTATTACAACCCCTGAAAATACCTGAATGAAAATGGGAAGAAATTGGTATGGATTTCATAACCGGTTTACCCAGAACTCAAAGTGGATATGATTCCATCTGGGTCATAGTAGATCTGTCGGCGTTTCGAGCACCGGCGAGTGAATTATTTAGTCAAGGGGCCGCGTGTTCCCAATTGTTGAATGGTTAGACTCAAGAAGCCTAGGATGTATACTGGTTCGGGCCGAATGTCCCTACTCCAGTTCGTGTGGTTGTGCTATATTGCTTCGGATGCACATGACTACACGGTGTTACAAGCGAGAGTTAAGGACTCGAACCCGTGGGAGATGGAACAATTTTTCCCGTAAGAACCGAGAAAAAAGGATCCCACTTCTCAGAGAACCCTGCCTCCCTTTATACAGTAAGAGGGGGCAGGTTACACGAGGAGTTGGGAGAAGGAAGGATGAGGTGTCCTAGGCTAGGAGTCCTGGCTCTTGGTCTTGGCGATTTGACCGGCGTCCACTTACCCCAAGCTGGGTCAGTGGACTCATCGAGTGGCACGGTTTTCTGTGTAGTTAGGGAATGGCGCTCCTACCCTCCTGTACTTCCGTCAGATGCTGATGTCTCAATGCCTGACTCCTGTGCTGCCTCGGGGGGGAGCGCATCCTTACACTGCGCATGACTAGATGATGAGACTGGAGCTTTGACTTTGGCGATCTCCTCGCTACCATGGGAAGGAGCCACCTGCCCTTGTGCGTTCTTTCCGAGCTGTTGTGTCCGTGGGGCAGGTGGCCAATGGCCCGCGGCGGCCTGGCACTCGGCCTTTGGCGGAGATCGCCTCGGCTTGGTCGGAGCTTGCGGGGAGTCCGACCCATGGTGGGGGTCGAACGCCCCCTGGTTGGTTTGGTCGGGGACGAGTGTCCTTCGTGGCCCAGCGGGGGCCTTTGGCCAGAGCCGGGCTCGGGGCAGCCCGTTCGTCATTCCGGGCCACTGGTGGTACCCGTGGTACGAGTACTCGTCAAGATCGATTAACTACAGTGGCACATTTTATACTAGTAAAGACCACTTATTTCGGAGACCGGTTAGCAGAACTTTATATGGCAAGAATTGTCTATTTGCACGGAGTACCGAAGAAAATAGTGTCTGACAGAGGTACTCAATTTGCCTCAAGGTTTTGGGGTAAGCTACATGAAGCAATGGGGACTCGTTTGAACTTCAGTACAGCATACCATCCGCTGACAGATGGTCAAACTGAGAGAGTTAACCAGATATTGGAAGATATGCTGAGAGCCTGTGCCCTAGCATATGCTACTTCATGGGACAAGTGTTTACCTTATACCGAGTTCAGCTACAATAAGAGTTATCAGGCAAGTTTACACATGTCTTCATTTGAAGCTTTATATGGTCGATCCTGTCGAACACCATTGAACTGGAGTGAGACTGGCGAACGACATGTTTTTGGTCCGGATATACTTCAGAAAGCGGAAGAGCAGATCGCCATGATTAGAGAGAGACTGAAGATTGCTCAGTCAAGGCAGAAGAGCTATGCCTACAATCGTCGCAGGGAGTTGAGCTTTGAACTTGAAGATTTTGTGTACCTCAGAGTCACCTCTCTCAAAGGAGTCAGAAGATTCCATGCAAAAGGGAAGCTCGCAGCCAGATATGTCGGACCATTCAACATTCTGAGTCACAAAGGTGAAGTTGCGTGCCAACTGGAGTTACCGCAGTCATTGGCAGGGGTACATGATGTATTCCATGTGTCGCAATTGAAGAAGTGTCTCCGAGTACCGGAAGAGCAAACACCTTCGGAAGCAATCGAGCTGCAAGAAGATCTGACTTATAAAGAGCATCCGGTGAAGATTCTGGACACAATGGACAGAGAAACAAGGAACAAGTCAACGCGCTTTTGCAGAGTTCAATGGAGCAACCATTTGGAAAGTGAGGTGACTTGGGAACGAGAAGAAGATCTGATGAAGGAGTTTCCTGACCTATTCCGTAGTCAGCCCTGAATCTCGGGGTCGATATTCTGTTAAGGGGGGAGGTATGTAACACCCTAAAATTTGCTCTAATTTAAATTTTGTAGTATTTTTTATTTTTGATAATTTTTGGGAATTTATTGAAATTTATTTGGATTTATTCAAATATGGCCTTTCTTGAAATCAAATAATTAATGGAAAATTTTATGTAAAGTTGTATTGAAAATATTTTATTTGAGTTCCAAATAACTCAAAGTATTTTCTAGAATTTTTCTGGATTTTTTTGGGTATTTTTTCTATTTATTTTGGCTTTGTTTATTTATCTAATTTATTTTTAATCAGAAATATTTTAAAAACCGGGTTAATAGAACTGGGCCGGCCCAGCACTGTGCTTAGCCCGGCCCAGTTCGTCGAAACCCTAGAATCGCGCAGTCCGATCTTGATTGAACGGTTGCCATTGCGCCTCGTCGCTCGCGCGCGTGCGCCATCCGATCGAGTCCACGCGGACACCTGTGATGGAGCCACGTCCCTCCGCCCGCGTAATTGTTGGAGTTAACACCGCCGAGCGTTTTCGCTTGTTTCGCCGCCTGCAGCGCGCACGTCGAGGCTCCTTAAAGTGCACCGAGTAGCGCATCTGGCAGAGCTCCTCTCGCTGCATCTTTTGACTCCTCTCACGCCTCACGAGCCACCGCCGTTTGCCCTCAAGAGCTCGCCGAAGTTCGCTGAAGTCTTCACCGCAGTTCTTTGCCCTTTGCTCACCATCCGTTGAGGTTCTGCCGTCCCCAAGGTCTCCGTCGAGTTCGCCATGCCAAGACGCGTCGACCCCGTCAGTTCTTCTCGTCGGTATCACCCTCCAGCACCGCCGACCGTGTCGTCTTCCCCAGCTCCGGCAGCCTTCTCTTCTGCGCCACCACCGACCTCGCCGAACCCCGTCGACCGTTCGATCCACATCGCACGCTTCTAGTTCGTCCACGTCTTTCCCCTTCTGTTTTAAATCCTAGCGTTAATCTGGACCGTTAGATATAGATTGAACGGTGGTGATTAGATTTAGTTTATGTGCTTGTTTAGATCTCAGCCGTTGGATCGTTAGTGTACGCGTGAGATTGCGCCGCGTAGTTAAGGTGAACAGTAAATCGCTCGGGTACCGTGGGCTGTTAGATTAGATCTAAAAGGTAGTTGTGGGTTGAGCGGTGATGCGTGAATCCGCGCCGTTCATATTTGAACGTGCGGCGGAGATGACACCACACCTCCACCGAATCAAGTGCAGATGCATGTGCGCGATGACCGGGACGGAGACCAGATCCGACCGTTGCTTTCGGGCGCGCCGCTGTGATCTCGCAGCGTGGCTGCGCGTGAACCGAGACACCGCCGAACGTGCGCGAAATCCAGCCGTTGGATCCAGGAGTCCCGACGGATGTGCAACGCGTGGAGGCGCAAGACGCGAAGCGTCACCGAGTCGGCACGGGGATCTGACCGTTGGATCTGAGCGATCGTTGGATGCGCGACGCGTGTTGCGTAGATATCGAGGCAGTGCGGTGTGGCGCATGGATCTGACCGTTGATTCAATGAACAGTTCAGATCTTGCCGTGTGGATGCACTGTTCTGGTGGACTGAGTCCACGGTAGACCAGAGCCGAGCCGTGAACCGAGCCCATAGACCGAGGCGACGCGGCGGCACCAGAAGGCTGCCACGTCTCATGCTGACGCCATAAATATTTTTATATATAAAAATAATTTGGCCGAGTTTCATTTCGGTGCTGACGTCATCATTAGGTCATGCTGACGTCACAAATCCCAAGTTTTCCGCATAAAAATAATTAAAACAAATCGGATTTTCTGATTTACATTTTATTTAAAATTTTGAAAGGCTATAACTTTTGCATTTGAACTCCGATTGAGGTGATTCCAGTTTCTAAAAATGTGTAAAATTGTTCTCTTTTTAATGGTGAATTTTAATTGAATTTTTGAGGTTATATAGTCTACTGTTTTGGTTGTTTATTGCATATGTTATTTTTTTACGCGTAGACACAAATTTGCCGGAAAGTGTTGAAGGAGAGTTCATCACTTTAGATTAAGCTTTGGATCAAGACCAGCAACTCTTTGAAGGCAAGTGATGCTTTGATCATTTTGTTCCCAGATTTTAAAATGTAATTTATGCTTTGAAATTGTGCATGCTAATTTATTTAAATGTATTTAAATTGACTTGGGGTATGTAGCTAATCAACCCATATTGTTATCACTACCTTGAAACTACTATTTGTATGCCTTTAAATCATCGTCCACCCTAAGGTTATTCGTATTTGTTGGATATTAATATGATGCCAACACGGGAGGCTAGACCGTGATTAGATGCTTAGCCTTGCAACGAGTCTTGGATGATCTTTCGGAAAATGTATCAATGTTGACTAACGAAATATTGAATGCATTTTGAAAGTGGTGTGATGATGCCACATGATGAGATTGAGGTACCGAGACCTGTGTGGTTCTGTACCGATGTTGAGTTATTACTGGCATGTGTTGCACAATAATCAACGGGGTGGGAAATGATTTAGACTGGGGCAAGTGGCAAGAGGCTTTGTGCTAGGTGGGCCTGTGTGGCAATGGGTTGATGAGTGATGTGAGTCTGTGTGCCACATTGGGCTTTGTGCAACTGTTGAGTGTTGGAAGTCTTGCCTTGCTCAGTTAAGGACCTCACCTTGCAAGCCTTTGACCTGAGTCACCCGTACAACCACATGTCTGATATGGGACAGACCTAGTTGATTAGGGTTCGACATCTTTCCTCCGATACTCGGGGTGACAAAGACACGGGGTGTATCTGTGTGGGGAGCGACTGTCTTTGCGGCTTGGTGCCCATCCAACGGTGTTGTCTTGTCCTATACTTCGGCTCTGTGTGAGGGAAGTGATAGTGAAGGTAATACCGAGAGGTTCATTGGTTAAGGTAGAGGTTCTGAAAGGCTTTGTTACGGCAATCACTGTGTGGTGAGCGGTCAGATCTTGTGGGTAAAGTGTACAACCTCTGCAGAGTGTCAAATCTATTCGAATAGCCGTGCTCGCGGTATTGAGCATTGCTCGGGGATTACAGTCAAGGGGTAGATCTTCAAAAATAAAATGTGGGAAGGGTGGTTGTGTGCCGGTGCTAAGAATGAACTATTTAAGGCTGTGTGCTGAGAATCTTTGAAGAAAATCCATTTGAAGAACTTAGCATTATATATAACTATTTTCACTGCTTTTAATCTAAATAAGATGCTAGTTTAAAAATGTTGTTTGATGCAAAAGAACCAAGTAAGCCAATTCTTTTGAATAAGCCTTGCATGTAGTAATAGCACCGCATTCTGTGCATTACATGTTGAGTGCCTTGAGTACTCACCCCTCTTTGCCTATCAATCCCAACATCAGTGGAGGAGTCTACGCTGGCCTGGGAGGAGGAGTATATTGAAGATCCAGACAATTAGGGAGCAAGCCCAGTCGGTTGCCTGTGGCAAGATGAAGGCTTCCACGAAGTTTATTTGTTTTCCGCTGTTTCCTGTTTACTCTGATAATGTAAGCCCTGCGTGCATGATTTATGTAAGGAGACCATAAGGTCATTCAATTCAGTTTATATAAATGTTTGCACTATTTATTATGGTATCGTTGTGAATGTCTGTGATGTTCAACCCTGTAAAAACTGTGTGTGCTAGCGTGATCCTAGACTAGCATAGAATACACAGAGGGTCCAGATTCTCAGAATCGGATCCCGACATATACCCTTGTGCGCTTCCTAGTTCAATTTCAAATTCCGAATACATAAAGTGGCAAAGAGAACATTCTACCTCGCAATAAACAGTTGGTGTGGGAGTGTGGATACAGTACACCCCTGTCACCCAATTTCAAGTCCTCTTTCACACGAATTTGGATGCCTATTTTCTTATTGAAAAAAAATACTAGTTTCTCTTAGGTATTCCTTTTTTAACGGAATTGCTAAAAAAATGTCAAATGTTTTTTGAGGGAAAAACAGTCGAATTTCTGACATTACGATTTTGCTTTGAGATTTGTGCTCTGACCGGTGGGTTCTTCCTCTCCTGCGATGGCGGCAACGATGAGTTAGGAAGGTGCTTCATCGGATTACGGTTAGGGGTTTGAGTTCATCGAGACTCGAATTTAGAGGGAGGCTAGGGCAACAGAGGCACAACAGTGGGCCACGGTGACGCTACCAGTCATGTGCTTAGGAGGGGGTGGTGGGCGACGGAGGGTGGCGTGGCGAGAAGAAAGAGAGTGGTTAGGAGGTGGCTACCGCCAGTACCAACCCCGAATAGGGGAGGGAGGGTGGGTGTTGGTGCCGAAAAATATGACGAAGTATTGATGGGCTCAAACACACACAAACGCCGGGTTCAATTCTGGTTCGAGACGTGCCAGCCGATTTGATCCTGTAATCAGCAAGATAGATGGAAAATACGCTCAAAGCCGATCTAATGTGATAATCGGCAAGTATCTGAATAGCTATTCAAAGCCAATTAAATCGAAAGTAACGATAAGTCTAAATAGCTTGTTAGAGTTGATTAGGTGGTTGATAAAGGTAGATTTTCCTGAAAAGGTGATGCGCAACAAGATCTGGGAAAAAACGAAACCTGGAGTAATCAGAGAAGATCAACAATCGGTGATGCACAACTTTATTAATCAACGATAAATTACAAGAAATCTGAATTACAAGACTATTCCTAGTTGACATGAAAAGGTAGATAAAAAGTAGATGCGAGTTGTTTAATTGATTGTTGTTATTTCTACTCGCCCTTGATCCCCTTTTATAGTGTATAGGCCGATCGTATCCTTCTCCGATGCGTTGCAATTCACAATCCGCATATGCCTCCATCTTCTGCAGGTAAGACTCTTTATTTGGACCGACATTGGCTAGATATCCAAATTTAACTCATTCATCCAAATCGGTCATGTATTTCTAAATGTCATGACTTTAATTTCCATATTAAAATGATCCAGATTCGAAAATCTTCTTTCCAAATCGGCTAATCTAGTCAAATCTTGGTGCTTACAGTGGGGTAGGAGAGATTCATGCATACAACAACAGTGGTGGAGGGGAAGAGGTGGGTGACGGTAACACAAGGGAAGGAGGATGCAGTGCGGCTTAGGAGGATATACTCAGCGGAGGGCATCATGGGCCTTAGTGCGCAATTGAGCTCATAGGACACGTCATATTTGAGAGCGACTACTTGGTCTTAAAGCAAGCCTTGAATGATATTGAGTATTATTTTGCTGAGCATGGTGCTATCGTCATGTGAGTATGATTTTGCTGTGCACTGGTGCTATCTTCAGGGAAGCAAGAAAATATGCTTCGTCATTATTTTATTAGATGTAAAGTTGTTTTTTGCCCTCGAGTTTGTAATAACTTAGCTCATGTTTTAGGTGCGAAGGGTGTAGAGTGAAACTATCTTAGTCAGAATTGGCTTGAGGGAAAAGAGATCCAATGCAGTTCCTCAGAGATTGTAACTTAAATAGTTGCATGGGGACCATTGGATCAGAATGCGATGGTCCAGATCTTTCGAGAATACTGTAGCAAAACACGTTCGCTCGATCGAACAATTCTGATATACAGGAACCGCTTAAGTTATAGTTGGCATAGAGATTTTCGGCTCGAGGGGTTCCCTCTTCAGCTCTTGAAAGCTAGCTTCACATTCCAATGACCACTCAAACTTCTTTTCTTTCTTGAGAAGTTTAGTCATCGGTCTTACAATCTTCGAGAGCACATCATGGACTTTATTTAGGTCCACTTCAACTCCTCCAGACAGAACATGACAAAGGAAGGTGACTTCCCTATGCCAAAATTCACATTTATCGAATTTTGCATTGAGTTTGTGCTCTTGGAGCTTTTCGAGCATCATACGCAGATGTTCCTAATGCTCCTCTTTGTTCTTAGAATAGATAAGAATATCCTTTTTCGAGCATCTTGAATTGGAATCGTCCTCTACTCAAGCTCATCTTCTTCTCACAAGTATGGCTTCAAATCTGCAATGTTAAATGTGGGACTAACCCCGAAATATGTAGACAAATCAAACTTGTATGCATTATCATTAATCTTTTCAATAATCTTAAAAAAACCATCAGCTTGTCGGGGATTGGTAACCACTGTGCAAGTAAATACCCCTCAAACACAAGGGGTGTATCTCTCGAGTTCAAACACGAGTTCCCGGGCTCGAGCAGGTGCTTCCCGAGCTCGAGCATGCGCTTCCCGAGCTCGAGCATGCGCTCCTCGAGCTCGAGCTCTTGACCAATGAGCTCGAGCTCGAGCAGAAGAATGAGAGCCCAGCTCGACCTAGCAAAATCGGACTGGGCCAGGTTTAAAGAAGCCGACGGTTACCAAGTCAAATAAAGGTCTTTAAAGACGGAGTCAAGGCAAACGTGGAGATGACATTTTTGGGGCAGTTACCACCCAACTTTACTGCACCCAGATCCGAGTTTAACACCACATTCCCGATTTCTCTGGACAAAGCCATTTTTTCGTAACAGTCTGTATTAGGAGTATAAGACCTTCCCCTTAGTGGGACCAGAGGAGGACAAATATAGAGAGAGAGATACACACACACCCACTCTCGAGTATTACCGAGCTTGGGCAATCTTGTATTCAACCGCAGCACATCATCGACTACCTTTCGCCTCCGGGCAAGACTAGAGTAGAGCTGTTACCCGAATTAGGGGCTCGAACCAGTATAAGTCCTCGCGTCAACCATCTCTTTCTCTGACCCTCAAAGCGGCGATCAGAGTTCTTCCCTTCAGGCAAGCACGATCTTGGGTTTCACTCCTACATCACTCCCCCCTTCTTCTTGCGGTCAGGCGATCTCGATCATCGACACAGCTCTAGGCATCAACTTAGACTTTCTGAAATTTGGAAATCTATCTTTTCTTAAATGAAACCAAACAAGATCACCATGTTCAAAAAGTATTTCCTTTCTACTTTTACTATCAGCAACCCTATATTTCTTATTCATGCAATATATGTTTTGTTTTGTAGTCTCATGCAACTTAAGAACAAATTCAACATGTTTCTTAGCATCTAGATTTTCCTTGTTCGAAGATGGTAGAGGTAATAAATCAATTAGAGCGTGAGGGTTAAAGCCATAATACCTGAAAAGGGCTCATCTTTGTGGTTGAATGCAGCGAGCGACTGTAGGCAAACTCTACATGAGGTAGACATTCTTCCCATAACTTCAAGTTTTTCTTCAAAATAGCCCTTAACATGTTGACAATGTGCGGTTGACGACTTCTGTTTGTCCATCAGTTTGGGGATGACATGTGGTATAGGATAGCAACTTCGTCCTCCACTTGTTCCATAAGGTCCTCCAAAATTGGCTCAAGAACTTCGCATCTCGATCTAAAACAATTGTGGTTGGCACACCATGTAATCGAACGATCTCCCTGAAAAATAAATCAGCAACATGTATAACATCTTCGCTTTTATGACAAGGAATAAAATGTGTCATCTTAGAAAACCTATCCACTACTACAAAAATATTATCCTTTCCCCTCTTTGTCCTAGGCAATCCTAAAACAAAATTGTAACGACCCCCATTTCCACATAAATGCAAAAATAGAAATCTAATGCGCATACAGTACTAGTCCCATGATCAGTGGCTAGTACGCACATTTTCAACAAATGGAATCACATCCATACATCATTTTTTTCAAGTGGAAGCTATTTGTACAATATATTCTTGCAACTCAGAGTATATAAATATAGCAACAGAAGAAGCAAAGTCTTGTAGTGTGCCCATCCAATCCCTCAGGCAACTGACAAGGCATAATCCCTAGAAAGGTCGCTTCATTGGAAATCCCGCATCCTGCGATGAAGAGAGATCTATCGAAGCTACGCTATCTTTTTCCACCTAAAACAACATAGTAAGCAAGGGTGAGTACTTTACGTACTCCGCAAGACTTTAGCAAATCCTGTAATATATGCAAGCCATTTCTAAGGAAAGGCTTCTACCATTAATTTGCATAAAGCGAAATTGAATTTGTAAATCAAGTTGTCATTTGCAAGCGGAATTTAATAAAGCAAGCTTGACTGATAAGAAATAAGTAAAGCATAAGTAATAACTCATAGTCCTCCATGACGTGAGTATCGAGATGTCCAATATCTTGCCAACCCGTGGCATAACAACAATCTTTGCCAAAACAAGGCATATTAGGTGAAAATCATCCCATTTCGAAAATAGTAAAACATTTAGCTATGTGATGACGTTACCAAGTGCCTTTGACCGTAGGCGCGGCTAATTAATTAGATTTACACTCTACAAAGGCGTACAACTTTACCCGCAAGAAATGATCATCTCTTTGTGCAGCGCAATTGACACACTTCCTTTGGTGTGCCGCATAGAGATCATAGCATAACCGTTAAATTACCTAGACCTAGCTTTGCACCAGCCCGGTGACGTGAAACCCTTGTTATGGAGAAGAAACATAAATAAGTACAACATGGCAGTCCATCCCTGCAGTAAGATCAAGAACATAGGGAGTCCATCCCAGTAATAAGGGTTTCTTCCCATAACAAGGCGTACACTGTTGTACCGATATGCATTTACCCACACCTCGGTGTGGAAGCCCCTCATAAGCAAACCTAGAAAGATTGCTCATACTATCTCCCGCCTACCAATGTGCAAAGCCAGACCTAAGTAACTTAATAGGTTAAGGCTGTCCCATACCAGCACTCGTGGTTGTATGATTTTCTTGGCTTGAAAAAACCCATAGCACGGTCTTTAATTCAACACGGTCAATAATCTCCCCCTACACTACGTACAAGTCCATCTCTTGCACAACCGGCTATTGCCAATAATTGCCCGCATCCGAACCATAGTTTTATTTTGGGGTTTTTAGTCAAAATACCAACAACTGACATCATGTCAAACCAACCTTTTTCAATTCTCAAGAATCAATTTTGATCTGATCATATTCAACGTTGGTTCTATAGCATGGCTAAGCATGGTTAATATTTGCATATACCCAAGTTGACATTATGTATTGTCTAACCCATTTATATGGTTATCAAGGTTCACATGTCCATATTTATCAAGGAAGTTTCATGAGACAACAGGTATATCTACCAGTACCACAAAATAGCGTATTTACAGAAAATAAACGCATGCATGAAACATTTTGATAAACACAATGAAAATTAAATACTAGGATCAATATGATCAAAGGGGTGCTTGCCTTGCTTAATTGTTGTTTGTGACGAAGTCGCGGCTGCTACTGGCGTAGTTAACAACGGAATTAGTGACGTCGGGTTCTACACGTCGTTCAATGGAAATACAGCGAAACAACAATTTCAATAAGGGCAAAAAGAAGACAGACAGTATATCAAATAAAGACTTGCTATAAAGAACGGATGCAGATTCTTTTATAGATTATTTATTCTTGTTTTACGAATTCAAGAGGCTAAAATTATGTATTCTTGTATTTATAACTTCGAATTATAGATGCTAAAATTATTTGAATTAATGGGATGAAAACTTTAGTCATCATGTCATACATGAATGGTACTACTTTGCATAAGTATTCATTTTGAATATATATATACACTCCAGACTTGTTAGGTTGGGCTATTGGTTACATATTCTGGTTTTCAACAAAGTTTTGGTTAAAACAAATATCTTAAGCATTGAATTCTTATTTATTATTAAAGCTCGTTTATTCATATTACGAATATGGAGATCACAATATTTAGGGTTATTTGGATCACAGGATTTATATGCAAAACATGATAAAACAATATTATTTCTTTATAAGAAGGTAGTATATACTTTGGGGAGCAATCCTAAGCTAATTTCATAGATTTTAGGATTTAGACGAGATGCTTTCTTCATTGCTGAAATAGCTTAAATGGCATTAAGGTATCTAATGACTATAACACTTAAGGGTTTTGATCTAACACGATTCAGATGCAAAACAAGATGTAAAAAGAATATTTTTGCCAGTTTATCGTAGTCCATATTTCAAGGATCATTTCTTGGCTGTTCTTCACAAAATTTGCATTTAGACGAGTTGTTTTATGAGTTGCCGAAAAGGCTTAAGCGTTTCTGAAAACATAATACTTAAGGTTATTTTGCTAGCAAGATTTATACGCAAAGTATGATGAACTGAAATTATTTCTTTAGAATATGGTGTTATGCACTTTGGAGAGTATTTCTAAACTAATTTTATAAATTTTAGTGTTTAGACCTGATATTTTATTTGCTGCAGAAATAGCATAAATGATCACAAGGTTAACGTTCTAACTAGACGGATTTCGCTTTTCGTTTGCGGCTACACTATACATGATTTTTCATTCATTTTTCTGGTATTAACAGGGTATGATCTTAAAAGAGTTTCAGATATTGTTTGGCATTATTTTGATTTTGGCCGAGGTGTTTTGTATGCATATGAAGAATATGGTCTTTCATAAGTTGTATTCAAATTAGTTCTTTTTGCCTATTAGCAGGGTCTAATCTTTACGAATATGCTAATATTGGTTCTACCAAAACTTATACTTAATTTATGAGTTGATCTTAAAACACTTCTGATTCTTAACCATATATACATCATATGAATACATATATATATATATATATATATATATGTCTTTTATACTAGGGTCTCATTCTTATTCATGAAACAATTCAAGTCAAGATTATTTCTTAAATATTTTAGCATATTCAGATAATCTACTGTCATATTAGTATTTGGAAATCAACTACTCTTATGTTGGATTTCTTTTGTACAAGGAATGCATTCTTGAATATATATAATGCATTGAAAACAACCTTTAATAGAAAATGATTTAAACAAAGATGATATTTAAATATTTTTATATTTTTGGGTTGCTGGAAGTCTATGATTCCAATAAAATTGGTTTCATTCAATTCTCAGTTTATTTGTAGAATTTTTATGTGAAACATATCTTTAGGCCCTTTCTTTAAAATTTGAATTTCGAATTTATCCATTACTCTTATTCAAAATGTTTTTGTATAATCTGAAAGAACATGAGTTTAGATAAATATAGAAATTTGTTTCATATTATTTGGATTAAAGATGCGAAAGATATTCAAGTTTGAATTTGGTTCGAGTATGAAAATCTAGGAAAATCAGAAAATACGCTTTCAATACTTTGAAAGCGGCTTTTCATTTTTCGCGGGATTTCTTTAAATCTAGCTAGCTGACTAGTGGGGCCGACCGGTCAGAGAGAGGGCGTGGCTGTGAGGCGCGGAGGCTGACAAGGGGGACCCACATGTCATCAGCACAGAACAGGGGTCTCACCTTCGCTGCTTGCCACCGACGAACAGCTCGGGGGTGGTCTGGCCGACGGCGCGATGAGCATTTGGGAGTTGAGGGGCACTCGGGGGTGGTACTGATTCATCCGGTGGTGAGTCGAGGTGAGCTGCCACCGAGCTCATGCGGCGAACGCCATGGCTACATAGGTGCGAGCAAAAGTGGTGAAAGATTGATTCAAAAGAAGTATTGTGAGAGCATCAGGGACATTACAGCGTTCCATTTTGCCGGTTGATTCGATCGGAAAAGCGCTGAGTTGGGCTATCACCATGCAGCCGGATCTGGGAATGAAGGCGTCGGTGGCGGCAAGCTACGGATGTGATGAGCTAAAAATGGCAGTGGTAGAGTGGTTTAGGAGGTATGAGGATGCTCTATGCACAAGGAATTGAATTGATTCTTACTGGATTGCTTGAATCGAGTTTTTGCCCCTTTTCTGCATTCTTTTGGCAATGGGTAGCAGTGGGGATGAGCTTAGGCAAAGAAGAAATGGAGGCTATGACCGAAAGTTAGACAAAAAACAACATGAGACCCAAATTGAGGTTTGCTAGTTGGGGAGGAAGGACTAAGGAGTAAGTTGGTGACCATATTTGTGGCAGATGAAGCTTGGGCAGAGAGGTGAGGCACGAGAGGAGATGCAAGAGAGTGGTGAGCTCTCATGGCATGTCCTGGATGAAATGAAGCTGCCAAGTGCGGTCATCTACAGGAATTGCATTGATTTACTGACAAGAGATAAAACTACCTTATCCTGATCATGATGAGGGCTGGGTTAGATTCAATGGTTCAGTTAGCAATCTTGGTGTTATTTAATGGGGATTTTATGGCGTGTACAACAGAAATGGTTGAAGCTACTGTTAAATTTTCAGAATTATCTCATGCATGTATGATTTATAAAAATTCTAACAGTGCACTGTGAAGAGATTTCAGTTTTTGGTATTTAATTTATCTGGGAGTCCATAACTTATGAAATGTTTGTGAAAATTTTTGTGCAGGTTTAATATGGCCATAATAGTCTCCTGTAATATTATAAACTTCAAATTCTGCATATTTTATTTACTAAAATTCTGACACTGAAATTACCAGATTTTTAGCCTTTCAGTTTTCGAATTTTTAAAATTATGATATATAATTATTATTTCCTAATATTTTTAATTTTCGTATCCTCATCCATAATGAAGATATTCAGGTCGAATTAATGCATTATTATTTTTATTTAAATCTAACAAATTCACTGTTTGTGGTCAAGAATTCATTAATTGCACTCTTAATTGCTTTGATGTGACTTGTAACTTCCTAAAATATCTTGATCTGACCTTTAAATTCCAAAATTATTTTTGGAATAATTTTATATGTTTAAATAATTTTTTTTATTTTTCTGTTATAAACTTTTTACTCTTTTCTTTATCTATTATTATGGTTATATGAAAAGATTTTTTCCATTGTAACAAAAATCAAGGAAATTCAAGAAAATCAAATAAATTCATAAAAATCCATAAAAATCATAAATAAATATATTGTAATATTTAAATTTTTTCTCTTTTTGTACTATAAGTTTTGTATTGTAGAGAAAATGAAATTAGTACCAATAAAGATTCTCTTAAGAACCAAAATTCAGTAAAATTTTAGATTAGTTTGGAATTTCAATAAATTTTCATTTCCAACTTATTTTCAAGTTTTTTTTATTTGAAATTTCATTTTCCAACTCATCCTTTTATTATGGTTGGATTTCAATATATTGAAATAGAAGATAATATTTTAATTCATTCTTGATATTCTAATTAAAAATTCTATTCAATTTTATTTTCTAATTTTTATATTTATATTTTTATTATTTAGAATTTTTGGGATGTCACAGATCTACCCCCTTACAAAAATCTCGTCCTCGAGATTTGCAAGGACTAGATGGGTTTAAGGAATTATTTCTTGGAGGAGATCTTGTCGTTCTCATCACTTCATCTTCTGTGTAGCTGCTTCACTGGATCTTCTTCTTGTGATTCCGAAGTCATGTGTCAAGAATAGAAAAGACTTATATTTGGGTTTCGTATATGTAGATGAGAGGTATTAGCACTTCTTATATATATCTTTTGATTGAATAACAAATTTTTAATTATTAGCAAGGTTAAGCTATTTTTAAGGAGAGGTATGGAATATGATAGAAATGAAAAGATGAATAGCAACTAGAATTATTTGAGAAGAACTGTGTGTTGACATCAAGGAGAGTATTTAAATGTGAAGGCTAATTTGGATAACTCAACAAGGGTTGATGATTTTAGTTGCGAATAAATTTGGTTTGGGCTTACTTTCTCAAGCATAAGTACAAGTTAGCTAAAGTCAAGGTGTTTGATTTTTCATTGATTAGGGAATAGATGGAGGATTCATCGGGGAATGGTTAAAGGTGAAAATTGAAAGTTTAGAACTTGTACTTTTACCAGCCTTTTGGAAGGATCAAGATAAGATATATTTTGATGAGAGTTCAGTTAGATTTATAAGGCAACATTCCGCTTATCAAAACATTACTTTTAAGAATAGTTTTTAAATGAATATTCGGTTAACTTCAAGTAGGTCTAAAGAGACAAGATGATTACAAATTAATCTTATTTCAGGTAGAAACTGTATCATAAGGGATGTACCTGGCATTGCGTCAGGTGTGATATAATTGAAGTCTTGAGTTGGAGTAGATGGAGAGTTAGGGGCTTGTTGGCCTTCGAAATTGCTGTATAGCTTCATGAGGTTGAGCATAAGGTTGATTTTGCTTCTTCTTTGGGCACTTGTTGGCATAATGCCCACGTTCACAACAGTAAAAGCAAGTAACGTTGGCTTTCCGATTTTTAGCATCAGATAGCTGATCATTGGTGTTGTTGAAGGAATGAGCAGATGGTGATTGTGACTGGGAGTGGAATTGAGTATTCTTCTTCGGGCAAGCATCTTTGTTCAATCGCCTCTTCTTTAACTGATTCTTCGGGTGACTTGCTGCAATTCTTATTCCTCCTACTCTTGGAGTTATAATCTTGATTGTGGTGATTTCTGGCATGACTATGGTGTTAGGAGATGTTTGTTCTCTTTGGGGGCACTGATTAGCAATATGGCCCTTCTTATGATAGATGAAGCACTTCTGTTTCTTTCGTGACGCTTTGTTGGGTATAAATGCCAGTTCCATGATGTTCTCCTTCAGAATCTTAACTTGTTGATGATTAGGGCATTCCCTTCCCAAATGACCTTCTTCACCACACAAGAAGCATGCTGTTGGCGATGGCCAATTACTGCTTTCTTGATTATGATTGACAAGGTTGAAATGATGTTTCTCTAATTCTTCTAATGATATTTCTTGTGCAACTTCTCTTCTATTTGCCAATTCTTGAGCAACTAAGGCTCGGAGTTTTTCTTGTTGATGCTGAACTACAGCAGTGACTAGAGGATCAAGGGGGCATTGGGATGGGCAATGATCTTAACTTTCGCAAAGGTAACAATTGATATTATTCAGGGGACATTTTCCGGGAGAATGATTTCCTTCAGAGCTGGAACAATTGATTGCATGCTCATCAGCAGAATGACCTATTTCTCCACAGTGAATGCAAGCACGATCATCAGATTGGTTGGGTTGACAACATTTTAAGGAACAACGTTTAGGTATTGAGTAAGTTGTGGGAGCAGGTTTCTGATTTGAACCATTTTCTCTTCTGGTGAGAATTGTGCCTAGGGTGGAATTGATCTGCACTAGAAGCTATAGAAGGAGAGTGTGCGTTTGGCGATTTTGTCTCATTAGGGCGAGCATTTGCGCGACGATTGGAGATTTTAGCAATTGCTCTTCTATGCTAGATTCTTGAGAACCTTGGGGAGGTAGGGAGCTATGATTATTGTTATGCTAAAAGTGGAGAGCTTTAGCTGAATGCTAAGGATTTGGTTGAACTGGGGTAGGATTATCATCTCTTAGAGGTTGAGAGTCTTGCACGATTTTACTTTTCATGATTTTGCTGAGAGACCTTGTCACAGGCATCCTGCAACAACGATTATAAGGTTATTAGGATTAGAGAGAGATGGTCAGATAGGGGTTAACCAGGCCATAAGATAACATTTCGTTCATTAAAATTTTCTTAATTAAAATTTCTTATTAAAGAAGCGTTGGCACATCGTAAATTTCAACCTCAAGGTTTAACATTTACGAGAGTAACCCGGGAAGCAATACAAAAGATTTACAACAAAAAATCAATAGAACATTAAATCTATATATTCAATATAGTACTTAGGAGGGATGTCTTAAGGTTTTTCTTATACTAGCCTAACCATAAGTTTTTCTGCACAAGAGCTTGCTATATGACTAGAATAAGGTATAATTTGGATAATACTATTTTTCAAAATAAGCTATTTAGCGATGAGTTTCTTTTAAACTTTACACCTCTTACTGAGATTAGCATTTCAAGGTTTCTAGTTAACGTTGTTCATCTATCATCTTTTAAAAGGAAAGAGGTTAGAATGATGATTTAGACAGGAAAGAGATTTAAACGAGAGGAAAGGAGTTATCATAATCATATTTGTGCAACATATAATGTCTTTTGAAGGTTCATGCTCTAAAATAATATTGTATGTTTAATGGTTTCATAACTATGGGTTTTATATTATTTTGAATCTTCTCTTCGTAACTCTTTAACCTATTGGTTAAGTGTTACGAGAGTATTCCGTAAATACAATACATGCAAAAACTTTCAACTGGTCAAAAGTAACATACTTTTATTTTGTTATGTAGGAGTTATACATCTCCTTATATTACAACGAAAGTTTTCTTACTACTACTACATGGTCATATCTTTTATTCTAGTAATAAAGCACTAACTGAAGGTTCTATGGTAAGAGCACTTCTCAAAGCAGGGCAAAGGTAGTTTTGCAGTGTTAGTTAACAAAATAATCCTGAGAGAAAAAGGTGCTGGTACTTTTTGGACTAGTTCTTTGAATATAGATGAAACGAGGATAGATGGCAATGTCTGTTATACGAACTTGGGAAAAATTTGGTTGGTGTCGCAATTCGTTGATCATGGCAACTTGTGGCGGCGTTTCCTTAGCAGTTCTCTGTTATGACAGAGGAGTGAAAGGAAGGGGGAGTGGTTTTGGTGTGGTTGAGTAAGGGAAACTGAATGAGCTGGCCATTTTCATGGTTGTCAGGTGCAAAGATAAGTTTATTAGAAAGAAACTTGGACAACGACGTTCACTGGATGGGTTAGCATTTTTTTTGCCGAGGCGGTGCTTGCAACAGTTGACAGAAAAAGGTGATAGCTGGTATTAGTTGCTGGGGAGAGGAAGGCAGGGACAATGTTGGAATGAATTTGGGCTGCGGCAGACAAAGAAAAAGAGCTTAGCTGGCTTGCTGAAGACAAGAGGTGGGGTTGTGCGACTGACTTGAGGGGATCGAGCTCAACTGGTAGAGAGTAAAGAGATGACTGGAAAAGAGAGCTATGTTATTAATCCTGATGAAGCTGGATTTGCGAGGAGGGCTAGAAATTTTAAAATGATATGTAGATAAGAATTTGTACAGAAGAAAGGATAAGCTCGACAGAAATTTTATAAAATAAGAGAAACTCTCCAGACAAGGACATGAGAATGCTTTATATAGCTAAGGTATAATGATACTACTATGCGTAAGGATTCCAATCTTACGGGGAATCTAATCTATTCTTCTACATTTTAATGTTGGGTGACGTCGACTCTTCATGAAGTAGGATCTTCATACTATACTTCCGTCTTGCCGGTTGTAGTGAGGCGTTATGTCCATCTTGATGTCGGTGTAGACGCTGTAGTCTTCTTTGACTCGGTATGAAGGAGGGTAGCGACATATCTTGGATGTCATTCAAAGCAAATGACGAAGATGAATTGTAGGCGAGGACTACTTTAAAGGAAAGAGGAGTTTGATATAAAACAAAATGAGAGTGGGGTAAGGACAAGATCTTAAGAAAGAGGAAAGAATAGCAAAAACTACATTTTGCAAATATAGTAACTTTTTGCAAAATAAAATTTTGAGATTAGCCTAATCTTATTTCTAACGACCATTCTATCCAGGGTTTATCCTACGGTCAGTATGGCTCTGATACCAACTGTAACGACCCCATTTTCAAATAAATGCAAAAATGGAAATCTAATGCGCATACAGTACTAGTCCCATGATCATTGGCTAGTACGCACATTTTCAACAATTGGAATCACATCCATACATCATTTTTTTCAAGCGGAAGCTATTTGTACAATATATTCTTGCAACTTAGAGTATATAAATATAGCAACAGAAGAAGCAAAGTCTTGTAGTGTGCCCATCCAATCCCTCAGGCAACTGACAATGCATAATCCCTAGAAAGGTCACTTCATTCGAAATCCCGCATCCCGCGATGAAGAGAGATCTATCGAAGCTTCGCTATCTTTTTCCACCTAAAACAACATAGTAAGCAAGGGTGAGTACTTTACATACTCCGCAAGACTTTAGCAAATCCGGTAATATATGCAAGCCATTTCAAGGGAAAGGCTTCTACGGTTAATTTGCATAAAGCGAAATTGAATTTGTAAATCAAGTTGTCATTTTCAAGCGGAATTTAATAAAGCAAGCTTGACTGATAAGAAATAAGTAAAGCATAAGTAATAACTCACAGTCCTCCATGACGTGAGTATCGAGATGTCCAATATCTTGCCAACCCGTGGCATAACAACAATCTTTGCCAAAACAAGGCATATTAGGTGAAAATCATCCCATTTAGAAAATAGTAAAACATTTAGCTATGTGATGACGTTACTAAGTGCCTTTGACCGTAGGCGCGGCTAATTAATTAGATTTACACTCTACAGAGGCGTACAGCTTTACCCGCAAGAAATGATCATCTCTTTGTGCAGCGCAATTGACACACTTCCTTTGGTGTGCCGCAGAGAGATCATAGCATAACCGTTAAATTACCTAGACCTAGCTTTGCACCAGCCTAGTGACGTGAAACCCTTGTTATGGAGAAGAAACATAAATAAGTACAACATGGCAGTCCATCCCTACAGTAAGATCAAGAACATAGGCAGTCCATCCCTGTAATAAGGGTTTCTTCCCATAACAAGGCGTACACTGTTATACCGATATTCATTTACCCACACCTCGGTGTGGAAGCCCCTCATAAGCAAACATAGAAAGATTGCTCATACTATCTCCCGCCTATCAATGTGCAAAGCCAGACCTAAGTAACTTAATAGGTTAAGGCTGTCCCATACCAGCACTCGTGGTTGTATGATTTTCTTGGCTTGAAAAAACCCATAGCATGGTCTTTAATTCAACACGGGCAATAATCTCCCCCTACACTACGTACAAGTCCATCTCTTGCACAACCGGCTATTGCCAATAATTGCCCGCATCCGAACCATAGTTTTATTTTGGGGTTTTTAGTCAAAATACCAACAACTGACATCATGTCAAACCAACCTTTTTCAATTCTCAAGAATCAATTTTGATATGATCATATTCAACGTTGGTTCTAAAGCCGGGCTAAGCATGGTTAATATTTGCATATACCCAAGTTGACATTATGTATTGTCTAACCCATTTATATGGTTATCAAGGTTCACATGTCCATATTTATCAAGGAAGTTTCATGAGACAACAGGTATATCTGCCAGTAACACAAAATAGCGTATTTACAGAAAATAAACGCATGCATGAAACATTTTGATAAACACAATGAAAATTAAATACTGGGATCAATATGATCAAAGGGGTGCTTGCCTTGCTTAATTGTTGTTTGTGACAAAGTCGCAGCTGCAACTGGCGTAGTTGACAACGGAATTAGTGACGTCGCGTTCTACACGTCGTTCAATGGAAATATAGCGAAACAACAATTTCAGTAAGGGCAAAAAGAAGACAGACAGTATATCAAATAAAGACTTGCTATACTAGGGTCTCATTCTTATTCATGAAACAATTAATGTCAAGATTATTTCTTAAATATTTTAGCATATTCAGATAATCTACTGTCATATTAGTATTTGGAAATCAACTACTCTTATGGGATTTCTTTTGTACAAGGATGTACATTCTTGAATATATATAATGCATTGAAAACAACCTTTAATAGAAAATGATTTAAACAAAGATGATATTTAAATATTTTTATATTTTTAGGTTTCTCAAAGTCTAAGGATTCCAATAAAATTGGTATCATTCAATTCTCAGTTTATTTGTAGAATTTTTATGTGAAATATATCTTTAGGCCCTTTCTTTAAAATTTGAATTTCGAATTTATCCATTACTCTTATTCAAAATGTTTTTGTATAATCTGAAATTACATGATTTTAGATAAATATAGAAATTTGTTTCATATTATTTGGATTAAAGATGCGAAAGATATTCAAGTTTGAAGTTGGTTCGGGTATGAAAATCCAGGAAAATCAGAAAATACGCTTTCAATACTTTGAAAGCGGCTTTTCATTTTTCGTGGGATTTCTTTAAATCTGGCTGGCTGACTAGTGGGGCTGATCGGTTAGAGAGAGGGCGTGGCTGTGAGGTGCGGAGGCTGACAAGGGGGACCCACATGTCATCGGCACAGAACAGGGGTCTCACCTTCGCGGCTTGCCGCCGACGAAGCAGCTCGGGGGAGGTCTGGCCGACGGCGTGATGAGCATCAGGGAGTTGAGGGGCACTCGGGGGCGATACCAATTCGTCCGGAGGTGAGCCGAGGTGAGCTGCCACCGAGCTCATGCGGCGAACGCCATGGCTAGATGGGTGCGCGCAAAAGTGGTGAAAGATTGATTCAAAAGAAGTATTGTGAGAGCATCAGGGGCCTTACAGCGTTCCATTTTGCCGGTTGATTCGATCGGAAAAGCGCCGAGTTGGGCTACCACCGTGCAGCTGGATCTGGGAACGAAGGCGTCGGTGGCGGCAAGCTACGGATGTGATGAGCTAAAAATGGTAGTGGTAGGGTGGTTTAGGAGGTATGAGGATGGTCTATGCGCAAGGAATTGAATTGATTCTTATCGGATTGCTTGAATCGGGTTTTTGCCCCTTTTCTGCATTCTTCAGGCAATGGCGGCAATGGGTAGCATTGGGGATGAGCTCATGATGAGGACATCACTTCTATGGATATAGACACACCTAGAAATCCATCACCTACACATCAATTGGTCCCCGTTGCTGTAATACAAGGACCTATTACTCGAGCTCGCGCACGTCAACTCAATTACCAGGAGAATGCGTTCCTCAGGCTTCATACGAATATTTTAATGGATGGAATGCTATTTAATTTTTTTGATGATGTCCTTTGCCTTAGGAACTTGGGTGAGGAACCAACCAAGATGAAGGATAGAAGAGAAGTGCACGAGTTGGGTTCAGATTCGACTCCAGGACAGGGCTTACTTGTTTCGGCCTCCACGGCTACATCCGGACTCGGTTTCGGGCGTTCTTGTACTTCACTGAAAGCTTATCAAGTCTACTTTCCAACGGATCTGGAATCACATCCACCCTTCTGAGTCGACGGGAATTGTCCAATCAAGTAGTGTCATATTTTTCAGTCCGAGTCAAAATTGGGCCTTTGGCCTTGTAACAAGGAAAGCCCACTTAAGGCTGCACCCTAGGGTTCCTACTCCACAATATAAACAGCCAGCCGCTGCCATTAGATGGTGGGTTTTCTTTTAGATCAAAGATAGCAGTTGTCACTTCTTGTAATCGCGCGTGTTGGCTAAACCGCCCGAATTAGTTGTCATCGGAAACCCCTCTTTTGTGATTCTGAATGAACTCGTGGTTTCAATTCTAATTTTAGTTGCTTGTTCATCTTGTTCTTGCATGTTCTTCGATTGCTTGCAGGGACAAAGGCCTTCGTGGTCAGGTTGATCATGCACCAGCAAGATCAATAACAACTTCGGGAGTCGGTGTAACGATTGCTAAAGCGCATCGTCTGGGGACGGTGTAGTCGGATCACCAACGTCTTCTCCCGCTGAATCGAAACTATCCCCCTCTCATCGAAAGGTCAGGACCTATCCTTCTATCACGTGGTATCAGAGCTCAAGGTTGATCGGTGAGAGATTTTTTCCCCATCCTTTATTTTACCTACAGTCCAGAAAACCTTAAAAAATAGGCGATTAGATCTCCATTGTTCAAAACTGTTTGTGCGCTTGCTTTTGCTACTTAGTTCTCGGCTTGTTGAATTTACGGTTTCTTCGGTCAGTCAAGTTGTTGGTCTTTAGTTTCAGCCTTTAGAGTTTCGAGTTCGGGTCACGTTTTTGTCACAGTTGCGTTCATAATTTGAGTCGTATTCTGTTAGTAGATCAGATCGGAGTTGAGTTTGTCTTTGTCTAGTGTGGGAGATCAGATTGGGTCACCAATTCCCTTGCTTCGTTTACTAATCCGCTTGATTCCCTGTGTTTACCAAAGTAGATATCAGTTTCCATATATAAAAAGAGAGAGAGGCCGGTGCAGATACAAGAGCCGCACCAAATCAAGGAGTTTTTTTTTAAAAAAAGGCAAGTGCAGATAGAAAAAGCCGCACCAAATCAGAGAAGAAAAGGCAAGTGCAAATTTCAAAAGCCGCACTAGATCTTTTAATTACCTTTTTACCCCTGGTTTGCCTGAAAGTCATTTGTGCAGATTTCGATTCTAGGGTCTCTTGAGATCATCTAAGCGGGTTTTGAGACCCACTCAAAAAAAAAGCTTGCTGTTTTGGGCGTTTTGGTGACGACGTTTGTGTCGGCTCGCGTCTCTAGTACGGATTGAGACTAGGACCAGCACGGTACCGTCGTAGAATGTTTATTCAGCTTGCTGTGACTAACGTGGTGAAGGTTACCTCTTTTGCTATTTCAGCCACCTATAGCTCCACAGATTGTCTCCTACTCTCTGAAGTTGTTTGTCTTGCTGGTTGCCATCACCTTCTCGCTGAAGCTTGGTAAGAATAGGTAAGAACTTGTTTGAACAGGTTGAGAGTGAGCGAATTGACACTAGCACACCACTTGTAGATAGGGATAATCTTGTTACTTTGTGTTAGCCATTTTTTCTGTTTTCTCTAACCATGGCAGGATCAGAACCCGATAAAGGGGGACAACATTCACCTCGCACACGGGGGATCATACAGCACTTCGAGCGCCAAATGAGGCTACACACCGATGCGCTTGATGAGGACGTTCGTGTTACCAATGACCGCCTTGGTCAATTGGAGGCGGTTCAAATTGACACCAACACCAAAATCACCGCGTTGGAAGTTTCGTGGCGCAATCAACACCTCCTTGCAAGCATTCTTGCGGCGACTTGAGGAGAGGGATCGTGGACGCCCAGCTGATGGACATGTGAGCAGCGTTGCAGGAGATAATGAACAGGACTATGCAGCGGACACCGAAGTTGAGGAAGAGGAGGATGATAGGCCACGACGACAGCTACACCGCAACCGTCATGGTATGGGTTTTCGACCACCACGACGACAGTGCGTAAACATGATGACTCCTAGGATCAATCAAATTCAGCATGCCACCTTTTGATGGGAAATATGACCCTGATGCATACCTCACTTGGGAACTAGCTGTAGATCAGAAATTTGCTTGCTATGATTTTCCTGAACACAAAATGGTTAGGCTGCAACTAGTGAGTTTATTGATTTTGCCTCCGTTTGGTGGCGCGAGTATCATAGTAAGACCCCAAACAATGTGCCACAAACTTGGGATGCTTTGAAAAGGATCATGCGAGCTAGATTTGTTCCTTCATATCATGCACGTGATTTATTACATAAGCTACAGCAATTGAGACAAGGTAGCAAATCTGTAGAAGAGTATTATCAGGAACTACAAATAGGCATGTTGCGTTGTGGGTTAGTGGAAGAAGAGGAAGCTGCTATGGCTAGATTTATGGGAGGGTCAACCGTGAAATTCGTGACATATTAGCTTACAAGGAATACAATTCTATCACTTGTTTATTCCATCTTGCTTGTAAAGTCTGAAAGGGAAGTGCAGGGCGTCGCGCAAGGACTAATGTTTCGCAGGTCGGACTACATCATGGCAACCACGCATTTCACCGCTGCCCCAAACCGTGCATCTTCACAAGGTACCACTAGCACCGCCACACACGCCTAACGAAACCAATGCCGCGGGCATCTCAAGCAACAAAGGGGTCAACACCAACACCCGCCAAGAGCGCTTCTTCCGTTGCATCCACGGGAAGAACGAGGGATATTCAGTGCCTACAATGCAAGGGATTTGGGCATGTGAGGAAAGATTGCCCAAGCAAACGTGTGCTGATTGTGCGAGATACTGGTGAGTATTCTTTTGCTAGTGATTTGGATGATGAGACATATGCTATGCTTGCCATTGACCATGCAGGAAGTGGAGATGAGAAGGAAGAAGAACACATTGGTGCTGAAAATGCAGAACATTATGAGAGCCTTGTTGTGCGACGCATGTTGAGTGCCCAAATGGGGAAGGCCGAACAGAACCAGCGACATAATTTGTTTCAAACCAAGTGTGTGGTCATGGAGTGCTCATGCTGCGTCATCATTGATGGGGGTAGTTGCAACAACTTAGCAAGTTCTGTGATGGTTCAAAAGCTTGAGCTGAAAACAAGTCCACATCCACAGCCGTACCACATCCAATGGTTTAACGACAGCGGTAAGATAAAGGTAACACGATTGGTAAGAGTGCACTTTGCCATTGGTTCATATCATGACTATATTGACTGCGATGTTGTGCCTATGCAAGCGTGTTCTATGTTGTTCGGTAGACCATGGCAGTACGATAAAGACACCTTGCATCATGGTCGAACTAATCAGTACTCTTTTGTGCATAAAGAGAAGAAAATTGTATTACATCCTATGTCTCCTGAAGCCATTTTGAGGGATGAACTTGCTAGAGCCAGCAAAGAAAAAAATCGAAAACATGAGAAGAGTGAAAATTAGATTGTAGCAAAGGAATTTGTACAACATAAAGAGGGCAAGTCTAAATCTGTTCATGACAGGAAAGATGCGATTAAACTGAAGGGTGCTTGTTTGCTTGCTTCCAAATCTGATTTAAATGAGTTGAATGATGGCTCTGAAGTTTGCTATGCTTTGGTTTGCAAAGAAGCTTTATTTTCATTTGAAGATACATCCTCTTCTTTGCCTCCTGCTGTCATTAATCTTTTGCAGGAGAACATAGATATTTTTCTAAAGGAGGTGCCACCGAGACTACCACCAATCCGTGGAATTGAGCATCAAATTGACCTCATTCCCGGGGCCTCCTTACCAAACCGTGCGCCATACAGAACCAATCCAGAAGAAACCAAGGAGATACAATGCCAGGTGTAAGAATTGCTTGAGAAAGGGTATGTGCGCGAATCTCTTAGTCCATGTGCTGTCCCAGTACTTTTAGTTCCTAAGAAAGATGGATTATGGCGCATATGTGTGGATTGTAGAGCGATTAACAACATTACAATTAGATATCGTCATCCTATTCCTAGGTTAGATGATATGCTAGATGAATTGAGTGGCTCTCTTGTGTTCTCTAAGATCGATTTGCGTAGCGGATACCACCAGATTCGTGTGAAATTGGGGGATGAATGGAAAACAGCTTTTAAAACAAAATTTGGATTGTATGAGTGGTTAGTAATGCCCTTTGGACTCACTAATGCACCCAGCACTTTTATGAGATTAATGAATGAGGTTCTGTGCCATTTCATTGGAAAATTTGTGGTGGTGTACTTTGATGATATTATGATTTATAGCAAAACTCTAGAACAACATCTTGATCATTTGCGTGCTGTTTTTCATGCTTTACTTGATGCTCGTTTATTTGGTAACCTTGAGAAGTGCACCTTTTGCACGGATCGAGTCTCTTTTCTTGGCTATGTTGTTACTCCGCAGGGGATTGAAGTTGATCAAGCAGGTTGAAGCAATACACAGCTGGCCGGTTCCAACAACGGTCACACAGGTGCGAAGTTTCTTAAGACTTGCTGGATTCTATCGTCGCTTTGTGAAGGATTTCAGCACCATCGTTGCACCATTACACGAGCTCACTAAGAAGGGAGTGCCATTTGCTTGGGGCAAAGCACAAGAGAACGCCAAAGATGTTGAAAGATAAGTTGACACATGCACCACTTCTCCAGTTGCCAGATTTCAATAAAACCTTTGAACTCGAATGTGATGCTAGTGGAATTGGGTTGGGAGGTGTGTTGTTGCAAGAAGGAAAACCTGTTGCTTATTTTAGTGAGAAATTGAGTGGGCTAGTTTGAACTATTCCACTTATGATAAGGAGTTATATGCGCTAGTTCGAACTTTGGACACATGGCAACATTATTTATGTCCCAAGGAATTTGTAATACATTCTGATCATGAGTCACTAAAACATATTCGAAGTCAAGAAAAACTAAACCGTAGGCATGCTAAGTGGGTTGAATTAATTGAGTCTTTTCCTTATGTCATTAAACACAAAAGGGGAAAGGAGAATGTTATAGCTGATGCATTGTCTAGGCGATATGCTATGCTTTCCCAACTTGACATCAAAATTTTTGGGCTGGAAATGATTAAAGGGCAATATGAGCATGATGCTGATTTTAAAGATGTGTTGCTCAATTGTAAAGAGGGAAAAATTTGGAATAAATTTGTTCTCAATAATGGGTTTGTGTTTAGAGCTAACAAGCAATGCATTCCAGCTAGCTCCGTTCGTTTGTTGTTGTTACAGGAAGCGCATGGAGGTGGGCTGATGGGACATTTTGGTGTGAAAAAGACAGAGGACATACTTGCTAGCCATTTCTTACGGCCAAAGATGAGGTGAGGCGTGGAGCGTTTAGTCGCTCATTGCACAACATGTCGTAAAGCTAAGTCGACTTAACCCACATGGTTTGTACATGCCCCCTTCCTGTTCCTAGTGTGCCTTGGGAGGATATTTCTATGGACTTTGTTTTAGGGTTGCCTAGATCAAAGAAGGGGAGGGATAGCATCTTTGTTGTGGTGGATAGATTTTCTAAGATGGCACACTTCATACCTTGTCATAAGACTGATGATGCTACCCATGTTGCTGATTTGTTTTTTCGTTCGATTGTTCGATTGCATGGTGTGCCAAACACAATAGTTTCAGATCGTGATGCTAAATTTCTTAGCCATTTTTGGAGAACTTTATGGGCTAAATTGGGGACTAAGCTACTATTTTCTACTACTTGTCACCCCCAAACTGATGGGCAAACCGAAGTTGTCAATAGAACTTTGTCTACCAAGCTTAGGGCTGTTTTAAAACAAAACATTAAGATGTGAGAAGAATGCTTGCCTCACATTGAGTTTGCGTATAATGGTTCGCTGCATTCTACTACTAAGTTGTGCCCTTTTGAGACTGTGTATGGTTTTGTTCCTCGTGCTCCCATTGATTTATTGCCTATTTCGCCTTCGGAGAAGTTGAATTTTGATGCTACACAACGTGCTGAACAAATGTTAAAATTGCATGAGACAACGAAAGCGAACATTGAGTCTATGAATGAGAAATATAAACTTGCTGGTAGTAAAGGAAGGAAACATGTAACTTTTGAACCTGGAGATCTTGTTTGGTTGCATTTACGGAAGGACCGTTTTCCTCAATTAAGAAAGTCTAAGTTGATGCCTCGAGCTGATGGCCCATTTAAAGTATTGGAAAAGGTTAACGATAATGCATATAAGCTTGAGTTGCCTGCAGATTTTGGGGTCTCTCCCACATTTAACATTGCAGATTTAAAGCCATACTTTGGAGAAGAGGATGAGCTTGAGTCGAGGACGACTCCAATGCAAGAAGGGGAGGATGATGAGGACATCACTTTTATGGATATAGCCACACCTGCAAATCCATCACCTACACATCAATCGGTCCCCGTTGCTGTAATACAAGGACCGATTACTCGAGCTCACGCACGTCAACTCAATTACCAGGTGAATGCGTTCCTCGGGCTTCATACGAATATTTTAATGGATGATATGCTATTTAATTCTTGTGATGATGTCCTTTGCCTTAGGAACTTGGGTGAGGAACCAACCAAGATGAAGGATAGAAGAGAAGTGCACGAGTTGGGTTCAGATTCGACTCCAGGACAGGGATTACTTGTTTCGACCGCCACGGATACATCCGGACTCGGTTTTGGGCATTCTTGTACTTCAATGAAAGCTTATCAAGTCTACTTTCGAACGGATCTTGAATCACATCCAAACTCCTTCTGAGTCGACGGGAATAGTCCAATCAAGCAGTGTCGTTTTTTCAGTCCGAGTCAAAAGTGGGCCTTTGGCCTTTTTACAAGGAAAGCCCACTTAAGGCTGCACCCTAGGGTTCCTAGACGCCTCTCTACAATATAAACAGCCATCCCATGCCATTAGATGGTGGGTTTTCTTTTCGATCAAAGATAGCAGTTGCTACTTCTTGTAATCGCGCGTGTTGGCTAAACCGCCCGAATTACTTGTCATCGGAAACCCCTCTTTTGTGATTCTGAATGAACTCGTGGTTTCAATTCTAATTTCAGTTGCTTCTTCATCTTGTTCTTGCGTGTTCTTCGATTGCTTGCAGGGACAAAGGCCTTTATGGTCAGGTTGATCGTGCACCAGCAAGATCAATACAACTTCGGGAGTCGGTGTAACGATTGCTAAGGCGCATCGTCTGGGGACGGTGTAGTCGGATCACCAACGTCTTCTCCCAACAAATCGAAACTATCCCCCTCTCATCGAAAGGTTGGGACCTATCCTTCTATCAGCTCAGGCAAAGAATAAATGGTGATGGCTATGACCGAAAGTTAGACAAAGAACAACATGAGACCCAAATTGAGGTTTGCTACTTGGGGAGGAAGGACTAAGCAGTAAGTTGGTGCTCATATTTGCGACAGATGAAGCTTGGGCAGAGAGGTGAGGCATGAGAGGAGATGCAAGAGAGTGGTGAGCTCTCAGGGCATGTCCTGGACGAAATGAAGCTACCAGGTGAGGTCATCTATAGGAATTGCATTGATTTACTGACAAGAGATGAAACTACCTTATCCTGATCATGATGAGGGCTGGGTTGGATTCAATGGTTCAGTTATCAATCATGGTGGTAATTTAATGGGGATTTTATTTAGTGTAAAACATATAGGGTTAAAGGTAATGTTAAATTTTCAGAATTATCTCATGCATGTATAATTTATGAAAATTCTAACAGTGCACTGTGAACAGATTTCTGTTTTCGGTATTTGATTTATATCGGAGTCCATAACTTATGAAATGTTTGTGAAACTTTTTGTGGAGGTTCCCTATGGCCATAATAGTCTCCTGTAAAATTTTAAACTTCAAATTATGTATATTTTATTTACTAAAATTCTGAAACTGAAATTACCAGATTTTCAGCCTTTCAATTTTTGAATTTTTAAAATTATCAAATTTAATTATTATTTCCTCATATTTTTAATTTTCGTAGGTTGATCCAGAATTAAGATAATATAAAAACTTCAGGTCGAATTAATGCATTATTGTGTTTATTTAAATCTGACAAATTCACTATTTCTGGTCAAGAATTCATTAATTGCACTCTTAATTGCTTTGATGTAACTTGTAACTTCCTAAAATATCTTGACCTGACCTTTAAATTCCAAAATAAATTTCTGAATAATTTTATATGTTTAAATAAATTTTTGTTTATTTTTCTGTTATAAACTTTCTACTCTTTTCTTTATCTATTATTATGATTATATGAAAAGATTTTTTCCTTTGTAACAAAAATCAAGGAAATTAAATAAAATCAAAATAAATTCAGAAAAATCCATAAAAATCATAAATAAATATATTTTAGTGTTGAACTTTATTCTCTTGTTGTACATTAACTTTTGTGTTGTAGAGAAAATGAAATTAGTACCATTAAAGATTCTCTTAAGAACCAAAATTCAATAAAATTTCAGATTAGTTTGGAATTTCAATGTAAATTTTCATTTCCAACTTATTTTCATATTTTGTTTGATTTGAAGTTTCATTTTCCAACTTGTCCTTTTATTATGGTTGGATTTCAAGATATTGAAATAGAAGATAATATTTTAATTCATTCTTGATATTTTAATTAAAAATTCTATTCAATTTCATTTTCTAATTTTTATATTTATATTTTTATTATTTAAAATTTTTGAGATGTTACAAAAATCCATAGAAATAGCCTCCCGAGGTACACTACGAACAGGAAGAGGCATATATAAACCATGTGGATTCAATCAATACTTAGCTTGCAGTGCAGCGAGCAACATAGCGCTTGACGTTGCGCCTCATATTTGCCCAATAAAATTGTTCAGCAATAATGTCCCCCATCTTCTTGACGCCAAAATATCCCATGAGTCCTCCTCCATGTACCTCATGTAGCAACTAAAGACGAACAGAGCTATCTGGAATGCATAGCTTGTTAGCTTTAAACAAGAACACTTTATTAAAAATAAATTTGTTCCAGCATTTACCATCTTTACAATTGAACATGGCATCTTTTAATTCATCATTAGAAGCATATAAATATTTTTTTTACAATCAAGTTGAGACAACAAATTATATTGTCTAGACAAAGCATCAACAATCACATTTTCCTTCCCTTTCTTATGTTTTATGACATAAGGAAAAGATTCAATGAATTCAACCCAATGAGCATGTCAACGGTTCAGTTTAGCTTGACTTCTAATATGTTTCAATGATTCATAATCAGAATGAATAACAAATTCTTTGGGCCATAAATAATGTTGCCAAGTTTCAAGCACATGCACAAGAGCATATAATTCTTTATTATAAATTGAATAATTCAGACTTGCCTCATTCATTTTCTCACTAAAGTAAGCAACAGGTTTACCTTCTTGAAGTAATACACCACCAATTCCAGTTCCACTAGCACCACACTCAAGTTCAAAAGTCTTACTGAAATCAGGAAGTTGGAGTAATGGTGCATTTGTAAGCTTTTCTTTGAGAAGGTTGAAAGCTTCTTCTTGAGCTTGTCCACATCTGAAGGATACACCTTTCTTTATCAATTCATTAAGTGGTGCGGCGATGGTGCTGAAATCCTTCACATAGCGATGATAGAATCCAACAAGTCCATGAAATTTCTGCACTTTGTAACCATTTGTGGTGTTAGCCAACTCTTTATAGCTTCAATCTTGGCTTCACCTACCTCAATTCCCTGTGGAGTAATAGCATAGACAAGAAAACAAACTCGATCGGTGCAAAAGGTGTACTTTTCGAGGTTACCAAACAAACGTACATCTCTTAAGGCAATAAAAACAACACGTAAGTGTTCAAGATGTTCATCAATTGACTTGCTATAAATTATATATCATCAAAGTTAACACAAACATATATCAATGAAAGCACGTAAAACTTTGTTCATTAATATCATGAAAGTGCTAGGCACATTAGTTAAACCAAACGGCATGACTAACCACTCATATAACTCGAACATAGTTTTAAATGTAGTTTTCCATTTATCTCGAAGTGTCATTCTAATCTGGTGGTAACCACTACGCAAGTCTACTTTAGAGAAAACAGTAGAGCCACTCAATTCATCAAGCATATCATCTAACCTAGAAATAGGATAACGATATCGTACAATTATATTATTTATAGCTCTACAATTAACACACATACACCATGATCCATCTTTCTTAGGAACTAAAATCATAGGAACAACATAAGGACTAAGGCTTTCACGTACATACCTTTATCAAGCAAGTCTTGCACTTAACGCTGAATTTCCTTGGTCTCCTCCAGATTGGCCCTATATGGTGAACGGTTTGGCAAAGAAGCTCTTAGGATCAAGTCAATATGATGCTCAATTCCTCTAATAGGTGGTAGCCCCGAGGATATTTCAGACGGAAACACATCAGCAAATGCCTGCAAAAGGTTAGTAACAGTAGGAGGCAAAGATGCAGGCAAATCGTCAAATGAAAACAAAGCATCTTTGCAAAGTAAAGCATAGCAAACAGAATTATCCACCTCCAAGTCATTAAAATCAGATTTAGTAGCGAAAAGAACAGCACATTTCAATTTAATTTCATTCTTTCTAGCATTTGATTCCCTAGCTTCTTTTTTTAGGTGAAAAGCATTCTTTAGCTACTATCTGATTCTTACTTTTAGCATTCTCCTTCTTCTCATGTTTAGATTGTTCAATTTCATCTTTAATAATTGCTTCATGATACATTGGAAGTAAAACAATTTTCTTACCCTTATACATGAGAGTATATTGATTAGTTCTACCATGATGAGTGGAATTCTTATCAAATTGCTAAGGTCTACCTAAAAGTAAGGACCATACTTGCATAGGTACAACATCGCAATCAACATAGTCATGCTATGAACTAAGCGAAAAGTGTACTCTCACTGTTCTGATTACCTTCAACTTACCACATGAATTGAACCACTGGATGTAGTAAGGCCGTAGGTGAGGACTTGTGGTCAAGCCAAGCTTCTCGAACATCTCCAAGCTAGCCAAATTATTGCAACTCCCTCCATCGATTATGACGCGACACAAATGATCCTTGATGACAACCTTGGTTTGAAACAAATTATGCCATTGGTCCTGTTCGACACTCTCCATTTGTGCATTAAGTACACACTTCACTATAAGACCATGTACTTGTCTAAAGTTTTAGCTCCCAAGCATTCTTCTTGTTCATCACTAATGTCAATCCCATTACTTGCATGGTCATTTGCAACAAGTGTATATTCTTCATCAACTTCACTAGCTGAAGTATACTCACCATCTTCTCTCACAATAAGAGCTCCCTGGCTTGAGCACTCCACTCTCTCATGATGTGCCCAAACCCCTTGCACTTGTGACATTGGACATCCCTTGTACATCCAGTGGAAGCAACTGAAGATGCACTCTTAGTTGGAGTAGATTTGGTGAGAGCTTGAACGGTGGTCACCTTGCTTGCTTCGGGTGCACGTGAGGGCATAGAAGTAGAAGTAGCGCGCCCTTACCTTAGGGTAGATGAAAAAGGCACCCTTGCTATTTTAGCACTTGGCTTGGAGGAAGAAGAGCCTCCAAAATTGCTCATTGTTCTCATTTTCCACCCTTGTACTTCTCTTTTAACTTTGCAAGCAAGATGAAACAAATGGGTGACATAATTGTATCTTTATAATCAATGATGTCCTGAATTTTCCGGTTAAGCTCTCCCAAAATTATAGCCATTTTAGATTCTTCGGTTTCTTCCAGCCCACAACGCAATAACCAAATTTGCAATTCCTGATAATATTCTTCTACTAACCTATTGCCTTGTTTTAATTTTTGCAATTTATTTAACAAGTCATGTGAAAAATATGAAGGCACAAATCTAGCACTCACGAATCTTTTTAAAGTATCCCAAATTCTAGGTACATTTGGTAGCCTACATTGTTCCCACCACCAAATTGATACAAAATCAGTAAAATCACTAGTAGCAGCCCTAACTCTTTTATTATCAGGAAAGTCATGGCATGCAAATTTTTCATCTAATTGCAGTTCCTAATCAAGATAAGCTTTAGGGTCATATCTACCAGAAAATTGAGGAATTGTAAACTTGATTTTAGTTAATGCATCATCATCACATACCTCTCTTTGTAATCTACCAATACCTTGTCGATTTTGTTGGTGTTGATGACGGTCACGGGCATCGGAGTCCTCAATCTCAGTGTCAGCGATGTAGTTGTTCTCTTCGATGTTTTCATCATCTTGCTCGTTTGCCGAAGAGTGGGTGGGATAAAAGGCAAGTCAGCAACTCGAGGTGGACGTTGCTCAAGGGTCTCAACTCTGTTGTTGATGGTGGTGATGCTCTCATTGAGCCGATCCAACATGTTGTAGATCTCTTCCGTGTTCTTGCAGGCCTCTCGGCTGAAGTGTTGCACAAGCATCTTAATGCGAGGAGTTAGAGGTCCAGCACTCTCAAGTTTAGCAGACTGCTCATCACCTTTATTACGATGTTTTGAATTTTGCGAACCTACCATTGTTAGTAGAGAACAAAAAACTCACAAGAAAGATCATTAGCTCCCTATGAACTAATAGGTGCTGGAGGTCTTATAAAAATCTTACAAGAACCAAGCAAACAAGTGGTGCAACCGGTGGCTGGTTCATGATAACCTGACTAGGGTGATGATATAGCGATTACCGGTACGTCAAGACCTATTCAGTTAGTAGTAGGTGGAGCTTAGACAGGTAATATTTATGTAGCAAAGGGTAATGCAAGATTTAAATTCAGAAAATGTAAAGTTGAATAATAATCCAAAGTACTAGTCAAGATACTGGACCTAGCCTAGAACTCAGACCTAGCTCAAGCAAGCAACTACACAACATGAAGGACTAGCACCCAAAACTCTTTCTCTATTTTTTTAATTTTTTTAGTGCGACTTTTGATTTTGCACTTGCCTTTTTTCTTTTTTTCTCTTTTTTTGTGTGGCTCTTTTCTTTGCACCTTTGCCTTTTTTTTCAAACGCAATAAAACAAATGAGAACACTCTAAATTATAGACTGGAAACAAAGATTACAAAAGTTGGAATGAAAGAAAACCCAAACTGGATGACGAACGAATAACGAAAATGGGTACTGAAACTTCGGAGGCCTAAATGATGTTTTTTGGGGGTGACACTTTTTCGAAGCCTCACAAGGAATTTGTGAGTTTGACTTGGACTTATGAATTTTAAAATCTATCGCTTCGTACTCTTCGATTCAAGTACTCGTATGTCGAAAACGGACACCATATGTAAAAGTTCTGGCCGTTTTAATGACAAGCGCATGGAAACTATTTCCCAGACTCAGATTCAACCAAACTGCAGCAGAATCGGATTTGGCAAAGTGGAGACCAACTTGGCTTGGACTCAAATCAGTTCATATGCAACTCAGACAGGGGAAAACAAGAACCGACTTAGATTTTTTATAACTCGGTAGTTGCAGGGTACGTAGAAGCAAGTGATAACGAGGAAACCCTAGTGGCCCTCGGCAACAGCGGTTGAAGGGCATCAACGACCAGTAGAAAACACGATCTAGACCAAGACTAGCACATAGGAATCAACAGCTCGACACGATGATAGACAAAATTCAACAAAGCAAAACGAATTGAAAAATTGCAGCAGCTCAAAGTGGTGTAATTTTTTTTGGATTTTTCTTGGACTATAGGAATTGAAAAATCAATCTACTAAACTAGGGTACTGAAATTCTCACTGGGCAACTGAGGCTCTGATACTACCAGATAGAAACATTTGGTCCAATCTTCCGATGAGAGTGATATCTACGATTGATCGATGTGACGTTGACGACGAGGCTACTTGACCAAGGCGACCAAGTCTGTCCTGCAATCGCTACACCACACCCTTTGTCATTATCAACCATGCCCAACACAGTTGATCTTTCCTGCAAGCAATCGAGAATCAAACAAAAAAACAAATAAGCGCAAATTGAATTGGAAGATGAAGTTCTATTTAATAATGGAGAGGCTTGAAATTACAGTAGTTGGTCTAGTCAACACAAGTATACAACTAATGTTTTCTGAACGAAAAAAATCTAAACAAGCCTAAGGACTAAAACGTGGTAGCCACAAGGGTTATAAAGAGGTGGTGACTAAGAGGGAGCCGTCCTAGGGTTGTGCACCAATAGGGGTGGGTGTACACAACCAGGGCTGAGATCCGAACATCATTACAAGGCCCAAGTTAGCCCAACAAGTGACACAACACCTCTCTTTGATGATTATAATGTGTAAACAATGAATCTGAAGGTGGGGCCAGATCCGTTGGAAGGTTTCGTTGTAATCTTTCAATCAACTTCCTCGCACACCTCCAATGGACTCTGTTTGTGTAAGTTATGATCGTTTTAAATCAGGGCTATCAGGCTGATTTCAAATTAGACTGTAATTGAAGAAGGGTCGGCCTGTACTTTTTATGGTAGTAGTGCTGCTCCTCTCACCATGGTTCCTCAGTATAATAACATCACATGACTTATGTAGCAATCCATCCTTAATAGGAAAATTATAAACTCCTAGAAACGAGCTCAATTGTCGTACATGTTCCCTTGTCATAGGTCCTTGCCTTAGCATCTTGTGGAGGAGTATTGTGCGTATCTAAGGAAGGGATGTCCTCATCATAGACTGAGGTTGATCCCAGGCTAGCACATCATGGACTTTACTTGGGTCAACTGCAACTCCTCCTTCAGACAAAACATGACCAAAGAAGGTGACTTCCCTAAGCCAAAATTCACATTTATCGAATTTTGCATAGAGTTTGTGCTCTCGGTGCTTTTTGAGCATCATATGCAGATGTTGCTATTGCTCCTCTTCATCCTTATAATATATAAGAATATCATTGATGAAGATCAGCACAAACTTATCCAGATACTCCATGAAGATTTTGAAGAGGAACGCGGTATGCTACGCTAGCACAAAAAAAATCTACCGCGTAACCAGAAAGCTACTCGCAAGAAGGGGATCATAGATAAGATTACCACTAGACACGCAGTTGCGGAACCCTTCGCGCGTCGATGTAGTGGATCGTCCTCGCCGCAGTCGTTGCGTCGATGTAGTGGATCGTCCTCCCACGCGCGATCGCAGCACGTCACCGCAGATGAGTCCACACGTCCGAGTTGGAGCGCGTGCGTCGGTGTGCAAGCACCTGGTCGCTCGGCAGGGGCAGCGAGAGGAGTAGGCTAGGGTTTCGAGTGAATCACTCCTAAACCGTGGGAAAGCACCCCCTGCGCTAAGCCCACGAGGTTCATTAATTACGGATCCAATCCAAATTAATGCGTCCCGGCCCATTAAGTGTGTGACCCTGCAGGTTCACGTACGTTTGGACGTGGATTTGGAAAACTCCTTTTCAATCCAATAGTTGGTAGTGGCTTCTTGCAAAGTATGCCAACTCCCAAACATACTATGATCAAATCGGACAGAACCTATCAAAAGTACTCATCCAATAATCCCTTTGCCAAGTATATGAAGATTGATCTCAAGGCGAGAAGCATGTCATCCTTTGATGATTCAATCCATCTCTCGTATCCGTGATATATTAATAAGTTGTGATTGACTCCTCAATCACGGCATGGCCATGCACTTCCTTAATCATATCACACGAGTGGCCTTGTCATATATCTCCGTTTCATTGGAGTGGCAAATTCCATCTTATTGCTCACTTCCCTCGCACGTTTCATAGTAAACATGAAAGCTACCTTTATAACTATCCGGTTAGGAAGTAGTGTTTGATAGCCCCAAGGAAAACTATTACACATATAGGGAATATGACAATCTCGGTCTAAGGATCATACATCTACTAGGTATGAGATACACGATGACACATAAGAATGAAACATTCTCGTAGTGTCCCATTATGGTCTATCTAACCCATGTTCTTCAACATGAGTCCACAATGTATAGATGATATCTCCATATCCCATGATCTATGAAGCATGATCATCGATCACTACATGTGCTGATCTATTCCTCGTTGTCCTATACGATGATATCCGATCAGAGATATTTATCGAATTACATCATTAAGTAAAGAGCTTCATAAGCAAGTCACATACTTGTTGATCAATACAATGATATACATTCATTGGATCAATAATCATATTATTATTCATAAACATAGTCATGTTACAATCATTTAAATGATTGCCTCAAGGGCATAACACTAACAGATTTTATTCATAAGGTTCATGAAATTTGTAGGAGCATTAGTATGTCCAAAAGACATTATGGTATATTCATAACATGTGGTGAATGCAGTTTTTGGAATATCCTCATACTTGCTATTTAGTTGGAAATACCCAAGCCTCAAGTCATCAATCTGTGGGAGCAGATATTTGTTCTTTATGGTGACCAAATTTACGGATCGATAGTCCACACAAATACTCAGACTACCATCCTTTTTGATGAAGAGTACGGGGCTTCCCCATGGTGACGATTTAGGATGGATAAATCTCTTGTCTAGCTATTCTTTGAGTTGTTTCTTTAATTCAACCAACTCATCTAAGGGCATGCGAGAGATGGTCTCTTAAATAGAAGTGTTGTCCCAGGTATCATGTGTCGTGATTCGACGGCATTCCCGGTAGTTCATCCTGAAATACATCAGGATATTTACATAACACAGGTACTTGATTAAGTCCTGAAACTGAGATGGAGTTGAGGGATGTTGCTGCATTGTTGTAGAATGGATAGACAAAAACATAGCTTGGGTCCTGCCACAATTGACAAGAGATATAGACCGATTGATGTAATCTATGTAATCTTTGTGCTTAGATAACCAATCCATCCCAAGATTTACATCTAGCCCTGGTGTATCTATCATGATAAGATCAGCATAGAAGACTACCGTATTAATTTTAATGCTAACTTTTGAACATATTTTTATTGCTCTCACGGTGGCCCCGGGTGAATGGATTATCATTCTACTTGGTAAGAGGTCTATATTTTTCTTTTGATCCTCAGCAAATTTCTTGGATATGAAAGAATGAGAAGCTTCATAATCAAATAACACCAAGGTAGGCATTGAATGCACAAGGAATATACCCAACACCACATCAGGTGCATCGTGAGCTTCCTTAGTGGTCACATGATGAAGGCGACTACGATTAAAGCCCTATGTCAAAGTAGGGGCAAGCCTAGGGGGCTTGTGAGCTTCCAAGTCCCTGGGGATAGCTTTGAGGTCACTGCTAGACTCCATGTGATGAGAGGTTGTGTCCCGATCTTTCGATGAGAGCGATAACTATCGGTTTGGTGGAACTGACTTTGACGATTCGACTACAACGTACAACGACTATGCGCCTTAGCAATCGCTAAACCAACTCCGGAGTGTTATTGATCTTGTTGTGGGCACGATCAACCTGAACACGAGGTTCAATTCCTGCAAGCAACTGAAGAACAATCAAGAACAATAGTAAAAGCAATCTTGAATTGCGAATATGAATCAAGGCAAAACAAGGTCGGGTTCTATTGAAGGTCTTGACAGGTGGCTGTCCAGCACAACTCGAAGACTCAAAGTTTGCACTTGGCTAAACTAATCAAACAAACTCAAGTGTCTAAAGCGGTGGCTACTTAGTTTATAAGAGGGATGGACGTGAGAGGGACCTCCTAGGGTTGTATGCAGCCAGGGGGGCGCACACAACTTGGGCTTGAACCCCCACACGCTTACAAGGCACGAAACAGACTAAAACAGTATTATAGTGTATTGTTTTGATGATTCCAACTGATCCACGATGAATCTGGATCGGGGATTAGATCAATTGGAAAGATTTCGTTGTAGCTTTCAATCAAGTCCAAGATCACCCAAATCGGAGTCCGTATGCAAAAGTTATTCATATTTGAAGTCGGTGCTATCTCAGGAGGCCGAATTGGATTCCAAAATGTGATGGATTTGATCTCTCTCTCTTCTTGGCCCGTGGATGACGTGTTGGAGTTGGCACAACCAAATGTGGTCATATCCGTAGTACTTATATCTTCATCATTCTCCCTTTCTTGAATTTGAGTCGTCCTCAACTCATGCTCAGCTCTTAGCTTGTCCTCAGCAAAAAATATTCTCATCTGAAACTCATCCACAAAGCTCAATATTTCTTTCCAGCATATAAAGGCATGTTGAAAGCTAGCACTCTTGGATGCTTCCTCCCCTCTGTGAAGGAAAGCCATCCTAGTAGATGTAGACAACACAGAGGATGCCGTGAAGTGTCGCCAAACTGATATAGCATTGTTCATATCTAGGACGAGCATAGTCTCATCATTCTCCCTTTCTTGAATTGGAATCGTCCTCAACTCCATCACATTCTCCTACAAAATGTTATTAGCGACAAAGAGCAAAGCAACATGCATATCTTTTGTGATCAAATCAATGGCTCGTGAATCACAATCACCCAAACACTCCCTTTCTTGAAAACTATCATATAGACTATAAACGAAAGTAGGGGTACTTGATATGATATTAAAATTATCAAATTGATCACATTGTTGCATAGGAAGTAGAGGTTTAAGATCTGAACAAATGTATATTCTATGCACTTTGTATTCTCCTTTATCATTATGTTTGCCAACAACATGAAAAATATTTCGCGATAACCATGGCAAATCAGAATATACAAAAATCTTCTCCTTGAAACTATTTAGATCACACAGAACATCAAATTCAATGTAACCTAAAGTATTTAAAGAAGACACCAATTTAATCTCATCTTCTTCACTGGCAATGCGAATAACATGTTTCTGTTTAGCACAACTGTTTAGTTCAAATATAAATGTTTCATGTTCATTCATTAGTTGTGGTGTGGATATAAGTGAAATATTATCACACAATTCTTCTTTATCACCAGGAATAGCAAGCAAATCAGCAATGGGTTCCACTAATAGTTGCTCAACGATAGCATGATACCACGTGATGAGAGGTTGTGTACCGATCTTTCGATGAGAGGCGATAACAATCGATTTGGTGGAACTGACTTTGACGATTCGACTACAACGTACGACGACGATGCGCCTTAGCAATCGCTAAACCAACTCCGGAGTGTTATTGATCTTGTCGTGGGCACGATCAACCTGAATACAAGGTTCAATTCCTGCACGCAATCGAAGAACAAGAAAGAACAATAGTAAAAGTAATCTTAAATTGCGAATCTGAATCAAGGCAAAACAAGGTGGGGTTCTATTGAAGGTCTTGACAAGGTGGCTGTCCAGCACAACTCGAAGACTCAAAGTTCGCACTTGGCTAAACTAATCAAACAAAACCCAAGTGTCTAAAGCAGCGGCTACTGAGTTTATAAGAGGGATGGACAAGAGAGGGACACCCTAGGGTTCTGTGCAGCCAGGGGGGCACACAACTTGGGCTTGGGCCCCCACACGCTTACAAGGCCCGAAACAACAGCCCAAAACAGTATTATAGTGTATTGTTTTGGTGATTCTGACTGATCCACAATGAATCTAGATCTGGGATTAGATTCATTGGAAAGATCTCGTTGTAAGCTTTCAATCAAGTCCAATGTCACACAAATCGGAGTCCGTATGCAAAAGTTTTTTATATTTGAAGTCAGTGCTGTCCCAGGAGGCCGAATTGGATTCCAGAACATGATGGATTTGATCTCTCTCTTCTTGGCCCGTGGATGACGTGTTGGAGTTGGCACAGCCAAATATGGTCATATCTGTAGTAGTGATTTCCTCATCACCATGGGGTTGTGGATGAGGTATTCCCAAATTCTTCTTTGGGCAAGTGCTGGCGTAGTGCCCACGCTCACCACAATGGTAGCATGTGACGGCAGTTGCCCAGTTTTGAATAACGGATGGCAGTCCTCCATGATTAGGTGGCTGAACTAGAGACAGCTAAGGGCGAGGGGCTTGCCCTTGGTACCTTGGAGGTTGAGGGGTAGGAGGATGAATGTCGGCTGGATGCCAAGCACGTGGCTTCGAAGAGTTGGACCTTGCTGATTTTTACGCCAGCCACTTGCGCTTGTGACTTTCAACGATAGCCTGGGTGTTGTGCTCCACCCATATGGCTTTGTCCACTAGGGACTAGAAGTCATGGATGTTGTGGGCAGCGAGGGCCCATCTGATCTCCTCATTCAAGCGCTCGATCTTCCTTACCTTATTTGATACCTTCGAGGCTGCATACCACAACAAGTAGATGAAGCGATAGAGGTACTCCATCACTGTCAAACTACCTTGTCTCAGCTGGTAGAATTTCCGCTTCTTGATCTCCACGAGGCTCACCAGGATTTGAACCCTGCAGAAAGCTTCCTTGAAGGTAGCCCAAATAAGGACTTGGCCTTCAAAAATCATTGCTTGGTTGCTTTCCCACTAAGCTGCTATGGCTCCTTGCAGCTGGTAAGATGTGTATAGCACCTTCTCTCGGTCATCGCATTATGGGATGTCCCACTTGCTCTCAACCGAGCCCAATGATATAGTGAAGGTAGGTGGCCGAGTTCACAGGAACTCACCCAGCTTTGATTGACAAGGTACGGCGGGATTCCCTCCCACAACTGTGGCACCGAGGTTGGCGGTATTCTAAACCAATTGTTGGAGTAGAAGGGTGTTGGTTTGGTGCCTTTGCTCGATTAGGGTGACACCCTCTATGCTACCAAGAGGAGGTTGATCTTGCAGCGGGGTGCAAATGATTTGGTGAAGGAGGAGCAGGAATGCCACCTCTTGGTGGTTGGGACTCATATGTATCATCGCTCCCCATAAGCTCACTCACGGACCTCGTAGTAGGCATCCTGCAACATATTACTAGTCTGCAAGAATTTTGAATAAGATGGAAAGTATCTAATATGAGTTAGATGGGTCAATAAGGCAATGTTCCATTCATTAATCCTAAAGGCAGCTTATCGTGAAACTTTAACCTAAGGGTTAATTTTTGTGCCATATTTTGCCCAGTAGGAAAATTAAACTGAAATCGAGTAGCAAAATAAAACCAAAATAACACCCCGTAGAGTTGAGGTGTGACAAAATACTTAAATAATGCACAAGAAATGATACAGGCCAACTAAGGGGTTGGCATGCAGGAGTGGCCCAATCTTCACGGTACTCAATTTCAGCAGCAACTTCTTCTCTTTGCACCAGAGTATGGAAACAATTGACCAATCAGCACCAAGCTAGCAACGCTAAAAAGAAGCAATCGGTGAGGCTTTCTCAAACAGTGAACAAGATTGTCATGAATTGAAGAAGTAGAACCATGTAAACTCAATGGCGTAATCCCAAGGACAGTGTGTCCTTGCCTTGCACCATAACAACAAACCCTATATGGGAAACTCTCATGCACTCACATGTTCAATGGCGCCCCAAACCAACCATGGCTTTTCTTTATTTCTTATGCATAAAACTGATCTTTACAATGGGGTAAACCCCTTGGCCTTATATTGGTGCACAATGCATGACCAAAATACATCTAAATTAACATAAATTTACCTCCTAAACATACACAACTTGGACTCTAAGAGATAGAAAGAGATTACAACTTTAGAAACTCAAATTCGGCCAACCAGCAGGCTGAAATTTGTCGACCAGATTAAAAATAGAAGAAAGCAAAATTAGAAGGTCTCCCTATGGAAAGAAATGAAGGTAATCTCTCAAGCTTTCAGGAAAGTACAAGATTGTTAAAATTCGTGCTTAGACGTGAAAGTTATAGACTTTTTAGTTCAGCATGTGTTGTCAATCCCAGTTGATTTCTTTCCTTCTTTCCAAACCGAGTTGGATTCTTTCCTTGCTTCTCTCCCATGACTTGGGCCACAGTTTTCTCTTCCCAAATCATGTGAAGCCCATATACTCTCCTTCCATGTGGCACATATCGCCTTGGATCATGTGGCCGTGCCCTTTGTTGTCCCATGCGGTTATAGCACCTTGGCCCATGCGACCATGCCCTTGACTGGCCTATGCTTCCATAAGTAGCACATGCGTTGCCTCCATATGATTTACGCATTGCCGACACAATATACTTATCATGTTTTAGAGTTCCAATGATCCTCCCTTGGCCTTCCTCCCTCACCTCCCCCTCGGTCACATGCTTGAACTTCGTTTCTTTGTCCTAAACAACACCACTTTGATCATTTGTCTTGGTTTGCACCTTCGAAACACGATCAGAAGTAGTGTTGATAATTGGGGCCGTATCAAGAAATCATTCAATAAGGAGGGATCTCCTATAGGTATATTCTTATGCATTCTTACTGCTTGATGATGCTGGCTGCTCAACGTGTAGGATGGGTTGGGGATTCCCTGATATCGCCTTCCTTAAGGTAATCATCACCTTGTTAGTGCTTCTGCACCATTCCTATTGGCCTTCCCTCAAGAATGGTCTCCCCTAGTGACGGTCTCCCTATAATGGGGCGATACCATGCCAGGCGACGACGGGGAGCAACGACGTACATGCACGGCCCAACCACTCTTGTAATGAGGAGTTAGGCTTGGGCAGCTCTTCATCGGGAGCAAGCTTGGTGTCCTTTCTATAGAGGAGCTCCCGGGTATAGAGGCCGGTGGTGACCCACGGAGCAATGCTGTTTTGCAGCATGGCTATTCTCTTGCGGGGTTCCATCAGCTCCCAGAACAGATGGAAGAGATATCCAACTACCGACCTCACCAAGCCTACGAGGTGTAGGAGAGGTGTATGAGGTCCACATAGGTGGACTAGTAGATGTTGCTATCTGTGTCCCCCGAACATGAATGGTAGAAATAGAATAGTCCCTCCATCCCCAGGAGGTCATAGCCAAGGTGGACTAGGGCAACATATGCCACATCATAGAGCACTGTACGGACTCAAGATCCCTACCCATAGAAGTAGAGGGACTGCTCCATAGCATGTCGACCATGGATGAGCACCTCTACCATGTAATCCATTGATGCCACTCCTGAAATGGTGGAGTACGCCGTGTAAACAAGTGGGCATGTGAAATGTAGTTGTTGCATCATCACCCATGGGGTGTGTGGTGTAGTGCCAACAAGGTTCCCAACGAGTAGGCATCTACAAGTTTTGGACAAGGTATGAGTTAGCAAAATAATAAATTGTGGGAGAGTTAGTAGGGTCATGAAACCCATGGAGCCAAATTTTGGTACGAAATATTTTATTCATAACATAAGTACTCCCATTACATTAGCTGAGGATACAAGAGGGGGCACATGCTAGCGAGCTTAAATCCTAGCTTATATCATGAGGAAAAACTATACTCTAGTGGATCCCACTCAAATCCAAAAAAAATGTTATTCCTCCGTTTCTAGCTCAGAGTCGCTATATATGACCAATGAGTTTTGATTTGGTGGTGAAGGTGGTGGAGATTCTCTAGTATATATTACTCCTAGATTTTGGATCAATTGTGGTGATTGCGTGGACTCCTCAGCATATGCTTTCGGGTTATTGGTTGGTGGTGAGGTGGGGATTCCCTTGCAGTGGCTAGTGTGAAGCAGCGTCGATACTCCTGACTATTGCTAGTGCATTGACGCTCGGCCCTAGAATATCTGCAAGAGATAGTGGGTTTGGTACATCTAGCGAGAGTGGAGGTGCTCCTGCTAATTTTCCAGTCCGGTCATCCTACAGAGGTGCATGCCACTGTGCAGCGCGAGTCTCTACTGTCTTGATGAATGCACCCATGTTGATCCCAGGAAGATTGCATATTTTGTGTAGGAACTTTTCGCTTGCCCCTTGAGAGGTAGCAAACTCCTTGGTATCACTGCTTAAGCCATTGTTCCCATTTCCACACTGACCCATCATGCGAAAGGTATGCCGTTAGAGTGAGTTCGGTGGCTTACGCAGTGATGTAGGACCTAACCACCTATTCTGGTGGTCACATAGCCTCTAACACGGTAACTAACTACTTGGCCCATCAGGTATCCCTCCTCAATGAATGAGTAGGGGTGACGCCTATGTCCCAAGGTCTTGGTTAACTTCCATACAAGATTGGTCCAAGATGTATGGTTTCTCTCGACGTCATTTGGCATCATAATAAAGGAAAGAGGAAGTATTAGAAACCAAAATGAAAATAAGGGTAAGGAAAAGATCTTAAGAAGAAGAAAAGGACAACAATAACTCTAAGTTTTCATAATTACTGTAATCTCTTGAAAATTTAAATTTCCAATTTCAATTCTAATGGTCGTTATATCTAAGGCTTAACCTACAGTCAATATGGCTCTGATACCAACACTGTCGGGACCCTCCCTTCTGGCGTGGAATACTAGAGGGCTCTCATGTGAATATTGTATTAGTCCCATGATGAATGGGTAGTACGCGCACATTCACAATATTATCATCATATCCATACATTGAAACATAGATCATATTTGTACAATGGCATTAGTGTTTTTACAACAAAAGGTTCTTTAGCCAAATAAAATGAAATGAAAAGTAGTCGTGTAAAAGTCAAGCCTAGCGGTATGCCTTGACCCAAAATGTCCATAGGTAATCGACAAGGATTAAGCCCTAGAAAAAACTCATCACTGTAATCCCCACAACCTGCGGTAAAGTAAGAGCATCGCGGATCACGACTTCCTCAATCTTTGAATAAGTGTCAATAAACAAGGGTGAGTATTTTTGTTTCCAGCAAAACTTGTAGTGTATCACAAATATAAATATATGCATGGCTTATCAATAAGAAGGTTCTATGCATACAAGCATAAAGCAAGGTTATGTCAAAGAATGGCTATCCTACCAAGTTCTTTTGCATAAAGCAAGATGTATTCAATAATAACGAGTAATAGGTTGCAAATAGAATTTGTGAGGAATAGTTGACACTTATGTAAATAACAAGTATATAACATATATAAGAGTAACAATCCTTCGTGATTGTTTTTATCGATCCATTCCCTGCCATACTTGACATAACATCTACAACATGGCTACCCCCATTTTCAAATAAAATTTTTGTAAAAGATTCAAAACTAACTAAGTGATGACATTACCAAAGCCACCCTTGACCACAGGCGCAACTTTTTGATAAGATTTAACTCTACAGAGGCGTACAACTTTACCCACAATACAAGACCAACTCTTGTTGTCGCTATTTTCACACTTTCTTAGGTGTGTGGCAGAGAGATCATGATAAAAACTGTTACATCACCTAGACCTATTTTTGCACCAGCCTGATGATGTTTGACCCATGCTATGGCAGCAAAAAATATTTCTACACACAATACTTATGACAGTTATGCGCCCTGCCGTGACCATTTCCCCCCATAACAAGGCATAACCGTTATATCGTAAGCGTTATTCCAAACACTATGGTGTGAGCACCCCTTCGAGCAAACCTACCTAGAATGCCTATACTACTCCAGCCTTTTAATGTGCAAAGCTAGTCCTAGACAACATAATAGGTTAAGGTCACTCCATAATAGCACTCGTGGTTGTACTGATGTCTTGGCTTGAAAACAACACAACCGTTCGGTTCTTGATTGACCTAGGCGAGAACTCCCCCTATGCTATGATGAAGACATCACTACTACGGATACGACCATACCTGGTTGGAACAACTCCAAAACGTAATTCATAGGCCAAGAAGAGAGAGATATCAAATCCATCACATTCTGGAATCCAATTCAACCTCCGGATACCAGCCTAAAGTAAAGCCAGCCGATTGGAGAGTTCTTACACCTGATTACAAGCTTACTTCGAGATCTTTCCAATGGATTTCACCCCACCTAAAAATTCCTTCAGAGCACTTCGCAATCACCAAAACAAATCGGGTCAACTTTCCAGCCTGAGTCAAACTTGGGACTCGGGCCTCATAAGAGTCCTATTTGGCCACTCCTTTGTGCTGGATGAATCCCCCTTCTCTTTTACCTTTATATAGCTAGGGAGTCCCTCAAAATTACTTGGGTTTTGTTTAGTTGTAGTTTTCCCTAGTGAAACTATTTGGTATTCTCTTGTTCGGCTAGATCAACAGCAATACCGTGCTTTAGAATCCCACATCAATACATCAATTATATTTGCAATTTTAGATTGCTTTTGCTTTGTTCTTTCTTGTTCTTTGATTTCTTGCAAGAATTGATCCTCATGATCAGGTCAATCAGGTTTTGGCACGGTTGATAACAACTCGGAGTTTGGTTCAGCGATTGCTTGGCGTCGATCGCGGTTTGGTTGGTAGCTTGGATTGTGAGAGTCGTCTCCACTAATCGATAGTTATCTATCTCATCGAAAGATCGGGCCTCCAATAGCCTCCTCAGGTGGTATCAGAGCTTTCGTTGATCATAATCCTTGGAGTCTACACTGCCAATTGAGACCCGTCGTGAGGAATATTTAACACCTACTAGAACGGATTCAAAACGTATGCCAAAATAAGATAAGGCGCATATGAAGCCAATTCGGGTTGTTTGGCACTTAATTTCATTATTTCACTTTTTTCGAACGTGTGGAGTCTACAGTGCCAATTGGGACCCGTCGTGAGGAATATTTAACACTGACTCAGACTGATTCAAAACACATGCCAAAATGAGCTAGGGCATATATGAAGTCCATTCAGGGTGTTTGGCACTCAGTTTTGTTATGTGACTTTTTTTCGTACGCCTAGAGTCTACAATACCAATTGGGACCAGTCGTGAGGAATGTTTAACACTGAGTCGGACGGATTCGAAACGCATGCCGAAATGAGCTAGTGCGCATATGAAATCCATTCGTTGTGTGTGGCACTCATTTTCATTAGGTGACTTTTTTCGTACGCATGTAGTCTATAGTGCCAATTGGTACCTGTTGTGAGGAATATTTTATACCGACTCGAACGGATTCGAAACACATGCCGAAATAAGCTAGGGCACATATGAAGTCCAATCATGGTGATTGGCACTCAGTTTCATTATGTTACTTTTTTCGTACGCAAGGAGTCTATAGTACTAATTGGGACCAGTCGTGAGTAATATTTAACACCGACTCGGACGGATTTGGAACGCATACCGAAATTAGCCAGGGCGCATATAAAGTCCATTCATGGTGTTTGGTACTCAGTTTCATTATGTGACTTTTTTCGTATGCATGGATTCTACAATACCAATTGGTATCTGTCGTGAGGATAGTTAACACCGAGTTGGACGTATTTGAAATGCATGCCAAAATGACCTAGGGTGCGTATTTTGTCCATTCAGGGTGTTTGGCACTCAATGTCATTGTGTGACTTTTTCCGCACGAATGTAGTCTATAGTGCTAATTGGGACTCGTTATGAGGAATATTTAACACCGTGTCGAACGGATTCAAAACGCATGAAGAAATGAGCTAGGGCGCTTATGAAGTCCATTCGGCATGTTTGGCACTCAGTTTCTCTATATGACTTTTTTCGTACGCATGGATTCTACAGTGCCATTTGGTGGGACTTGTTGTGAGGAATATTTAACAACGACTCGAACGGATTCAAAATGCATGCCGAAATGAGCTAGGGCGTATATGAAGTCCATTCGAGTGGTTTGGGACTCAGTTTCAAAACGTGACTTTTTTTTGGTACGCATGAGTCTACATTGCCAATTGGCACTACTATAGAGGGGTATATCCGCGATGCCCCATCAGTGCCGGTTGAGGCCCACCAGGCAGTGATTGTATTATCACTGCTGGTTCCAAGTAAAACTGGCACAATAGTTTTTTCCCACGTGAAGTGAAGGAATATCACTGCCGGTACATTTTCTCCAACGGCATAATATATCCTTTGCTGTTTGTAAACAAAAGCGGCAAAGTGATAAGATTACCTAAATTCTCCCATACGACAGAGAAGCGATATCACTGCCGGTTCGTATTATAAAACCGGCAGTGATATATTACTGCCGGTTTGTAAATAATAACCGGCAGTGATAAGGCTTACCCTAAATTTTCACGCGGGAAGGGCAGAGAGTATCACTGCCGAATTATATTATTCAACTGGCACTGATATCTTACTGCCGGGTTTTGAAAAAGAACCGGCAGTGATAATGGGACACTATAAATACCCTTCGTACTTGCCCCACCTCCAGAACAGAGAGGAGCTCTGTTCTTGCTCGGTTGGGGAAGAGAGGGGGCGAATTTTTGCTCTCAAATTTGGTGGAATTCACTTCTAATTCGTGATCTACGGTTCGTATCTTGATGTACATTTTATTTGTAGTTGGTTTTTGTTGGATATTACGTTCTATATGGTTGTTGGCTGTGAGAATTATCGATTGCATAATGAGCACAATTAGAGCTCTAATTTAGAGACTAGATTTGAATTCACCACCTTTTTATGTGTGCAGTGATTAGTGAGATTAAGATGTAGCTTGAATTTATGTTTTTACGAGGACCAAATTAGTGATTGCGTTTAATATGTTAATTAAGTACAACAGCACTACATAATTAATTGTCGTTGTATGTAACTATTTAGATGTCATGTGTGTAGAAAAAGTATTTATATTCTTTGTTGAATTATGTTTTAAATAATAAATTATGTATTTATGAGTTTTTATGTTTTTTAGCTAATTATTTAAAATATTTTCCTATTAAGAGGAAGTTTTGAATTTTTGAGAAAATTAAAAATGTGATAAAACCTTGAAAATAAATTTTTAAATGTTATATTATTTGTGGAACTTTCTCAAAAAAATTTCTCAAAAAAATTTCAAAATTTTTGAAGTTGGTCTGCTAATTTTAATAATTGAAACTTGCTTTATGGATTAATTAAATTAAAAAACAATTATAAAATTAAGAAACCTTTTTGGGCCAAAATTGTAGTTTTGGACCAGCCCACACGTATATCCGGATATCCGACCCATCAATATCCGGATTATCCGAATCCGTATCCGTATCCGTATCCAACGGATAGTGAGGTACCGAATCCGAATCCGTATTATTATAAAAAATCCGTATCCCTATCCGATCCAATACTATCCGACAAATATCCGATCCGACATAAAGAGGCATCCGATATAGCTTGAATTTAAGTTTTTATGAGGACCAAATTAGTGATTGCGTTTAATATGTTAAGTATGACAACACTACATAATTATTTGTTGTTGTATCTAATTACTTATTATTGTTTCTTTACTTGGTGTATATTAATTTAATACTTTTTGTAAGTAATGCAAATTTGCCGGACAGACCATTATAAGTAATAGCAATTATTTAATTGATTTTAATAGTGAGATTTGGAAATGGATTTCTTGATTAATTAGCAGTACGTAACAAATTAAATGAATAAAATAATTTGTGACCACTTATTGATTTACTGAGATTTTATTTGTTATAAATATTTGAGATGGATCGAAGATGGATGTATGAAGCGATTTGTTGCGATAGAGAGTACTTTAACGGTGTGACTAGTTTTATGAGCGTGGCTGCGGCGTACAAGTCAACTAAGCTGACGGACTACATTTGTTGCCCGTGCATCGATTGCAAGAATGAGAAGCAGTTTTCTAATCTTGAGGCGATCCGTGCACACTTGCTTCGAAGGGGTTTCAAGCCTGCCTATACATTGGGTGAGCACGGTGAAAATGAGATTTTACATGAAGATCATCCGATTGATGATGATGGCGAAGACAATGACTCCACGGCGGTCGAGGATACGTTCGTGGACACCCAAGATGATCGTTAAATCGATAACCATGAAGATGATCTAGAACAGATGTTGCATGATGGGGAGGAGGACCACACGAGTGAAAGGGATTTTCAGAAGTTCCAGCGTATGGTAGAGGACTCTACAACACCTTTGTACCTAGGCTGCAAGGAGGACCTCAAAAAGCTGCATGTTGTGCTAACGCTGCTGCAGTTGAAGGCAAGCAATGGTTGGTCCGATAAGAGCTTCACAGAGTTGTTAGTTTTCTTACGAGACGTTCTCCTGGAAGGAAACGTGTTGCCAGCAACCACGTACCAGGCCAAGCAAATTGTCTGCCCATTGGGACTGGAAGTACAGAAAATACATGCATGTCCGAACGATTGTGTATTGTATCGCAATGAGCTTGTAAAATTGGATGCGTGTCCTGTTTGCAAGGCATCTCGTTATAAGCGCGGTGATGCCGACATTGAAGAGCATCGTAAGAAAACAAGACCCCCAACCAAGGTGTTGTGGTATTTCCCTATAATCCCACATTTGAAGCGTCTGTTTGCGAATAAAAGGCATGCTTAATTGCTAAGATGGCACGCTGAGGAGCGTAAGAAGGATGGAATGCTCAGACACCCTGCTGACTCTGCATAGTGGAGGAACATTGATACAAAATACAAGAAACACTTTGCATGTGACGTGAGGAATATAAGGTTCGGGCTCAGTACGGATGGGATGAATCCTTTCGGCAACATGAGCAGTCGTCATAGCACTTGGCCGGTGACTTTATGTATCTACAACCTTCCTCCTTGGCTTTGTATGAAGCGAAAGTACATTATGATGCATTGCTTGATCCAAGGGCCAAGGCAACCGGCAACGATATCGGCGATATACGAAACCACGGTTGAAGATCTTACATTATTGTGGAGCGACGGTGTGTGGCTATGGGATGAGTATAAAAGAGAGTACTTCATGCTACACGCGTTGTTGTTCGTAACCATCAATCATTACCCTGCTCTCGGTAATCTTTCAGGCCAGACTATTAAAGGATTCAACGGATGTGTCCATTGCTTGGGTGATACAGGTAGCCGGTGGCTGAATACTGCAAAAAAATGTGTTACATGTGACATCGTAGGTTCCTTCGTAAGGACAATCCGTATCGCAACAACAAGAGAGGTTTCGATGGTACAAAGGAGACAGCTTCAGCTCCAAAACATCGCAAAGGCAAAGAGATATTTGCGGCCATAAAGGATATTAAAATTATCCATGGAAAGGGAGCCGGCAGTACATCAGTCCCGTGTTCCTGTGAAGCTCCTTTGTGGAAAAAGAGATCAGTATTTATGGACCTACCTTATTGGTCGCACCTGGATGTTCAACATGCAATCAACGTTATGCACATAGAGAAGAACGTGTGTGACAGCTTGCTCGGTATTTTACTAGACATACCTAGCAAAACAAAAGATACACTCAAAGCACGGATGGACCTGGAAGATATGAACCTCAGGAAGGAGCTACATCATGAAGATTTGGGTAAAGGCAAAAAGTACCTTCCGGCAGCTTGCTACACTCTTAGCAAGAAAGAGAAAATTAGCGTGTGTGAATGCTTGCACGGAGTCAAAGTACCGTCCGGTTATTCTGCCAACATGAAGAGGCTAGTCTCAATGAAAGACTTGAAATTAATTGGCATGAAGTCTCACGATTGCCACGTGATGATGATACAGATGCTTCCTGTTGCAATTAGGGGTGTTCTACTAGAGAAAGTGCCAGACCCAATTATAAAGTTGTGTTCATTCTTCAATGCGATTTCACAAAAGGTCATTGATCTAATGAAACTGGGTAAGCTGTAGCAAGACGTGATCAACACTCTATGTCGGCTTGAGATGTGCTTCCCTCCATCCTTTTTTGATATTATGGTCCATCTCATTGTTCATATTGTGAAAGAGATACAGTTTCTTGGCCCAGTGTTTCTACATCAGATGTACCCTTTCGAGAGGTTCATGGGGGTTGTGAAGAAATATGTTCGTAATCGACATCGGCCAGAAGGGTGCATTGCCGAAGGTTGGGGAACCGAGGAGGTCATTGAATTTTGCGTCGATTACATGGATCTCAAACCGATTGGTGTGCCCATATCTCGCCATAAGGGGAGGCTACAGGGCAAAGGGACATTAGGTCAGAAATTGAAGCGTACTAACGATCGTGCTTCATTCATTCAAGCACATTTTACAGTCCTGGACCAATCAGTTGTAGCGGCATCGTATGTTGATATGCACAAGAATATGCTAAGAAGAAAAAAACCCATTTAAATCTGAGGTTTGGATCGCGAGATACCATAGAGATAACTTCGGAGATTGGTTGCTTAGATACATGATGCATACTGTGACAGTGTGCTTTCGGTTGAGAGCGCTGTCTCGGGGACCGTCATGTACAAATCGACATTTGAAGGATCGACATAAATGGATATACATTTTATCACGAGCACAAGATAACAAGAGCACCAACGAGCAGTAGATGAGTATAGATGCCTACGATACCAATGGTAATATGCGGACCTACTCTGATTCATAGAAGAGATTTGGGAGCTTGATTATGGGCCTTTGAAGGTTCCTCTTTTTCGGTGCCAGTGGGTTAGGCTCCCTGGGGGCGTGAACATCGACAAGTACGGTATCACTATCGTGGACTTCAAGCACATCGGATACAGAGAAGAACCATTCGTACTTGCTAATGTCGTTACACAAATCTTTTTTGTTCGGGACCCGGCTGACAAAGAACGCCACATGGTTCTTCAAGGAAAAAGAAGAATTGTCGGGGTTGACAATGTAGTCGACGAGGAAGACTACAACCAATTCGATGAGCTTCCTCCTTTTGGTGAGAACATCGACCTAGGTTTCATGGAAGACAGTGAGGAAGCTACATACATACGCCGTGATCATAACGAAGGTCGAATCGTTACTTAGTTGTAATAATATACGGATATATCTTATGTTCGATGAAGGATATGCTTCAATTTGTAATATATGGATATACTTTATTTTGTATGGAGAACATGCTTCCAGTTGTAATATACGGATGTACTTTATTTTGTATGGAGAACATGCTTCCATTTGTAATATACGGATATGCTTTATCTTCAGTTATCAATTTTGTAATTCACTTAATTTTTCTGTGGTTAAAAGAATCAATGTTTCATATATTCTAAAACTTCATGATTTTATACAAATTTATAAATTTATTTCATCCTTTTTGGAGCTATATATGAAAAGTTATGCTAGTTTGAATTTGAGCTTGGCTTTAGCCATCGACTTTTAGGGGCCACACATCATCTTTGCGGTTCTAGAGAAAAAACCGGCAGTGATGTTGTGGTATCACTGCCCGTTGAATTAGACCCGGCAGTAATACCTCCACATCACTACCGGTTCTAGAGAAAAATCCGGCAATGATGTTTAGGTATCACTACCGGTTGAAAATGGAACCGGCAGTAATACCTACACATCATTGCCAGTTCGAATTCAAACCGGCAGTGATGTGGAGGTATTATTGCCGATTCTATTTTCAACCGGCAGTGATAGTTATATCACTGCCGGATTTCTTTGGTGAACCGGCAGTGATTGTCATATCTATATAAACGAAGAGCGCGGTCTTCTTCCCACACTTCGCCGTTTTTCCCACACTCTGTGCCCTAGCCTCTGCACCGCGCCTCCACCACGCCGGCCCTCCTCCCCGCGTTGGCCCTCCTCCGCGCGCTGGCTCCCCTCCGTGTTGCCCACGTCAACTCCCCCACCCGGTGAGTCCTCCCCTTGCAGAAAAAGTAGGAAAATGGACTTAAATTGTTGGATAAGTGGATTTGCAGTATCTCAACAATCAGAACAGCGAATATTCCATCATCCAAACTAAGCTTCCTCAGATCCTAACCCATTGGTCATTATCGAGCCTTGTTACTCCTATTGTGTTGATATCTTCAGTATTACTGTTATCATTCTATCTATCTGGTTATTGCTTGATGTGTTGGTTGGTATTTCACTATTTAAGTAGAAGTGATTTCTTCCTCATTAGCTCCATTTTTCTTATCATTTGCATCTTGTGATGAATGAAGTGAACTTGAGCTCTCTAGTTCTTCTATTTTACTGTTCAAAGCATTTATTAGTATTCGATGAGATTCGAAAGACTAGAAAGACAAGTGATATGAACTGGTTTTGTATCCACCCACTTTCCTTCGTTATCTTCAACTCTTTCTCTTTTGGTAGAGGAAGGCATTCCCAGTATAAATGATGATTCTTGCTTTCGTATTGTTAATGTTTTCAATTGTACACGGAAGGGGTTTGTGACCACTACCATTTTAGTAAGGGATTTATCCTCATATTGTTGGAGAAACCATTCTTTGCTAACATGGCTCACCTAGCAATGGTCGGGAATTTATTGTCCTGAATTTTTAGAAAATGTCCGCCACTTTGTTGCTTTCAAAGACGTTTTCTAATGAAGTCAAGCCCTTCTAGATGTCATTTCTTTGCACTATCTTGTGTCTTACCATAGACAAGAGGCATATACACCTTCTTCACCAACTTTCTGTTAAGGTGACGGCTAACGGCCTCCTTGACACTTGCTTCCAGAGATGATGATTGAATCTCCTCTTTGAAGTCCTCTAATAGTTAGGAATATAGGTCATATACTTGATCCTCACCATCAACCCGTCAAAAGTTAGTACGCACTGCTAGATCCTGGAAATAGCTCATTATCTTTAAGCAGACGAGGATGCATCACATATATATGTGACATCCGCAACCTCAGATTTGGGTTTAGCATTTACCTGTTTCCTTCCATCTAACCTGGGAAGGGATCCCTCCATGTGCTCTCTATGACACTTGGCCTGATTGTTACCACCGATATCTCTCCTAGTGACATGTATTGGCTTTACTTTCTTGGTGATAGTTCCTAGACTTTCACAACTTTTTCAATGCAAGATATGTAACGAATCATCTTTTTGCTATGTCAAGAATATGTTGGAATGGGGTCATTTTTTATGAATATGTTGCGCTGTTTAATATCATGATTCAGTATCTCAGCTCTTGTTCTCATGGAAATGTTAAAAAAATGACAGATTAGCTTTTATATTGCATTTTTAATGTCTACTTTATTTTGCTACTGCTATGATATGGCAAGGCTACACGGAGATACACGGAGGCAGCAGACGCTAAAGACAATTTGGCAGCTTGTTTCTAGGAGTATCATGAGATTTTATTATGTTGTATTTATTATATTCATATAATAAATACCTTATATTGTATTTGTTATATTCATGTAATGAGATTTTTGTTGTTTTAACAATACATTGTGTTTATTATATTCATGTAATAAATACCTTATATATTGTATGTGTCAGTTTTGTTCTCTATACTAGTGCAATGCATGTGTGAAATGAGTTAAAAGTGAAACTAGGTGTAATATCACCATTCCTATGTTTAATTATGTACCGAGTAGTGTGTTTCGCATGGAAATAATATCACTAGCTTTAAGAAACTAATGGCCAAATGTGTGTAATATTGTACGTATAATTAGTCCATTTCGGTCCACAACTTCGTGCGTGACCAATTTATACGTATATCATCACATTCATCTCATGCCTTTGTTAATTTCAAATTTTAGATAAATTAGCTGCACATGGCCGCTAACCAGGAACAAGTGCCGGATGGCGGTGAGCATTTGAACCAAAGCCCGGAACAAAGCCCGACAAGCTTCCTCAACTGCAGACAAGCAGAGGCAACAAAGCGTGCTCGAGGTAATTATTTCAGAGCAAATCTTCACGTATACCGATTAGACGAGCAATGAAATAGTCAAAATACAGGGCCAGACATCACGTGAATAGAGGCAACATCGTCAACGAGGTCCTAACAAGTTGAGGACGGGTGAACGAAAGGTGATTGTGGAGCTTAATGCAGTCGGCGAACCGGTTATACCAGCATCACTGCTTGGGCCATACCGAACAGCATGCGGGTCCTAGCTAGAGATAACATGCCCATCACCTACAAATCATGGACACGTCGTGGCGTTTGCCCGTCGTATGTTCCCGATGAAATCAAGGAAGCATTGTGGACAGATTTGACATCCAAGTTTCAGTTTCCCGAAGATCAGTTGGAGCATGCGAAGAAACGTGCACTAGCCATCATGGGAATCTCTTGGAAGAATTGGAAGACAAAGCTGAATAAGGAGTATGTGAAGAAGGATGAAACGCCGAACTTTGATAAGTACCTGAGGTTGAGGCAATTTTGGGATGAATTCGTGCAATATAAGAAGTCTGATGAAGCCCAGGCTATCAGCCAGCAAAACAAGGCAAACTCAGACAAGAACATTTACCCCCATACGCTAGGCACCGGTGGCTATGTGAAGAAAGTACCCAAGTGGCACGCAAGGGAAGAAGAGCTAATTCTTAGTGGAGTTGTTCCTGCGACGTCCGAGATGGCCCCAAGATCAAAGTACTGGAAGCTTGCGAGGGGAGCTAGTTTGTCGGATGATGGCAGCTTAAGCTTCAGAAGCGAGAAAGAAGAGGAAATTTCAAAGAAGATCGCAGATGCCCATGCCCAAGCTACCCAGGGCTGCTTCCAACCAAGAAGAGAGAACGACGAGCTAACACGCGCCCTGGGTAACAAAGAGCACCCTGGTCGTACTAGAGGGTTAGGCTTGGTGCCCTGGAAAGCAGCGTTCACAGAGGACGCTTCTATCTATAAGCGTCCGAAGCTAACTAGACAAGAACAGTTGGATGCACGTGTACGAGTAATAGAAGAAAGGATGCAGGTAAAGGAAATTCAATTTCAAGAACAGATACAAAAGATGCAAGAAATGCTAGCGAGCGTCCTCAGCGAACGTCAGGCACATGACCTCCAGAGTCCCGCCGTTGCTCGTAAAAGCAGCCAAGCGTCCGCGGATCCTCCCGAAGAGGACTCGGCCTGTAGTTTTCCCGTGGACAAAATCGTAGAGCCGACACGTTGCAGTCTGCACCTACCCCTAGCGAACATAACCATTAAGGTGGCTGTAGGGATGGCTTGGCCATGCGGCGAGGGGCAGATGTTGCATAACCGCCCAATTCACGAGGATACGCGAGTATCGATGAGCGAGTGTGGTTGACAATTACCGTGAAGTTGAGGTACAGGTCCCCAGTAAGGAAGGCAGAAATACTCTTGGACAAAGCCTGGGCACATTCATCGCATGGCGCAAGCGCTACATAATGTTTTTATCCGATGACGACAATGGCGATGATGATACTAATGATAACGATGCGGCCTATCCAGGTAGTAAAAGTCGTCCTCCGTCACCGAAAAAAAGTCCGCCTCCTGCTCCAGCGCCACGAAAAAATAATGAAAGAGCACCGCGATCTCAAAATTCATCACGGTCAGCGGGGAAAAGTGCCACATCTGTGAAGCCAGCACAATCTGGTAAGAAACGAGCATATGACATGACCGAAGAAGAAACTAGAAAGGAAGTAGACGCCAGCGTGACAGCTCACTTCAAAAAGACGCCAGCACCTGATAAAGTTGAAATCGAAGCTGCCAAAAGAGATTTCTTCCTAGACATAGCGACGGTTAAACAGACTGGACGGGAAACCGAATCTGTTCAACCTAGCCAACGATCAGACTATGAGCGCATCTCTAGGCAGAAATCTAAAGGACAGGTTGGTAAAAGAGCTACTGCTGCAGACCAGAAGGGTGCTAAAGTGCAGGGCCCCCCTCTAAGGTGGAAGTTCGTTAACGGGGAAGCATTGGTGGATCCAAACGAGGAGCGAGACCGGCGACACGATTCTGGCGTCTACATCAATGGTATCGCAGTTTGTCAAGAGACAAAAAAGCACGCGTTCCCGTCAAATACAAAGCGGATTTTCACAATATGGGCGGAGTTTTCGGGTAGAAACCTCCGAGTTATACCAGTTGTACCAACGAGATGCTCTGGACGTGTCTATATTAAGAATTTGGACTCTGTAAGTCTCTTGTTTAATTCGTACTGTACATTCACGTACCCTTAAACTTAGTGTCTAACTTCTTTCTTATGTAGAATGGAGACAATGACACTCAGAGCGGACTTAAATGAAAGGGTAGGATTCCTCGATACCGGCCTTGAGAACTGCAAACTTATTAAAGATCCATTGACGGAGAGAGAGATCGAGGAGTACGTACTAAAGGCGCTGCTAAAGTTACAAGACAAGACCTACGTACTTTTACCCTACAACTTTCAAGATGTGTTTCCCTACCTACTAGTCGGTTTATCATGTGCAACACCATGTCATGACTAATGGGCCTTCGAGCTTTCATTGGATCCTTCTCGTCATTACGTTAGACGATAGCACGATCACTGTATTGGACTCAATGAGGAAACCGACAAATGATTACAAAGAAGTAATAGAATTGCTAGACAGGTAAACTCGGTCGTTGCATTATTGTTCCTGTAATCTTTCATTCCATTGCACTTAATTGCACCTAATTAAGTTTAATGAGTATTCATAACCATACACAGGGCGTTCACAAAATACCGCGAGAAGAGCACACGGTACCGTCCATTCACGAAGAAGTTCAGAATAAAAACCGATTTTCCGTGCCTAAGACAGCCGCAAGGGAACAATTTATGTGCATACTACGTAATGACACGGCGAGATGGTATATCATTACATGTTGATGCCTACTTTTCTTTATAAAAACTACGACACTAATTAATGCATCATTTTCTTCAATGACAGCGCGTGAAGCTCGGCACCTGTGACCTACTTAATAAATAATTTGAAGCCCTTCGAGAGAGATGGTTGGGTTCATCGTTCGAGAAGTGATCAACCGAAGGGCGAGTTTCTGAGCCACACGCTATAATTAAGCGAAATGTGAGCGATTGTCAATGAACAATGTAATAATTAAATATTACGATGATTTCTTGTATTTCAATTATGCTTTACAAATATTTCATTAATATTGTCATGATTAAATGAGTATTCGGTATTCAATGTTAAATATTATGATGATTTAATATATTTGAATTATTCTTTACCAATACTTCATTAATATTGCGCATAACATATACCGTCTGAGACTAAATGTCTTTGTACAATATATATATAGTACATCGTTACATCATACATATAATACAAAAAAATTATGTAAGCGGTTTTGGAGGATAATATGGCCTGTACTTATCACTTTGCGTTTTAGAGAAATAGCGGCGGTGATAACACCTATCACCGCCGTTTGGAAAATATTAAGTGGCGGTGATATGGATTATCACCGCCGGTTGAAAAATAACAACGGCGGTGATAATGTGTTATCACTACCGATTGAAAAATAACAACCGGCGGTGATAAGTTCTTATCACTTGCGGTTATGGATAAAAATCCGGCAGTGATAAGCCTTATCACTGCCGGTTGTATAATATAAACCGACAGTGATATTATTATCACTGTCGGTTGAAGAACCGGCAGTGATAGTCCCGACTATCACTGCCAATTAGGGAGTGCCGGGTCAACATCCGGCAGTGATGCTGATGTTGATCCGGCAGTGATGTCCTTTTCTGTAGTGGTGTGGGACCCATCATGACAAATATTTAACACCAACTCGAACGGATTTGAAACGCAAGTCAAAATAATATAAGGAGCATATGAAGCCCATTCGAGGTGTTTGGCACTCAGTTTTATTATGTGACTTTTTTCATACGCATGTAGTCTACAGTGTCAATTGGGACCACTCATTAGGAATATTTAACACCGAGTCGGACGGATTTGAAATGAATGCCGAAATGAGTTAGGGAGCATATGAAGTCCATTCGAGGTGTTTGGCACTAAGCTTAATTATGTGACTTTTTTTTTGTACGCGTGGATTCTAGAGTGCCTATTGGGACCCGTTATGAGGAATATTTAACGTGGACTCGGACGGATTCGAAATGCATACTAAAATGAGCTAGGACGTATATGATGTAAGATTGTTCCCGATCTTTCGAAGAGAGTGATAACTTCGATTTGGTAGAACTGACTTTGATGATCCGACTACAACGTACGACGACGATGCGCCTTAGCAATCGCTAAACCAACTTCAGAGGGTTATTGATCTTGCTGTGGGCACGATCAACCTGAACACGAGGTTCAATTCCTGCAAGCAACCGAAGAACAAACAAGAACAATAGTAGATCCAATCTGAAATTGCAAATAAGAATTTAGGTTCATGAAAATGTAGATCAATGGTGGAGTTCTGCGAAGAAGTCTCAACAGGCGGTCGTTCTACACGTCTAGAGGACAATGTAGTTTGGCCCTAGGCTAAAACTATGCTCAACAAAAACCCAAGTGTCTAAGGCGGTGGCTACTGAGTATATAAGAGGGAGGGATGTGAGAGGGTCTACTTAGGGTTTTGTGCAACCAGGGGAGGCGCACATAATTTGGGCTTGGACGCCCACACGCTTACAAGGCCAGAAACAACCCAAAACAGTGTTGTAGTACATTGTTTCATTGATTCTAGCTGATCCACAATGCATCTGGGGCTGTGACTAGAACCATTAGGAAGGTCTTGTTGTAAGCTTTCAATTAAGTGCAAGAACTCTCCAATCGGACACCGTATGCAAATGTTATGCTCGTTTTAATTTAGGTTGGTATCCAGAGGCCGAATTGGATTCCAGAATGTGATGGATTTGATATCTCTCTTCCTGGCCCATGGATGACATGTTGGAGTTAGTACAACCAGGTGTGATCGTATCTATAGTAGTGATGTCCTCATCATCCTTCACTTCTTTAATTTGAGTCGTCCTCGACTCAGCTCACATTTTATCTCGTCCTCAACACAAATCATACTCATATAGATCCTGCATTTAATTAAATAAAATAGAAGCTCCACCTCTTTATATATTTTAAACACAAGAAAGACATTTAGAGGATTCACCTGAAAATTATCCACATAGGTCAACACTTCTTTCTAGCATATATTGTCACGAGGAAAGCTAGCACTCTTGCATGCTTCCTCCCTTCATTGAAGGAAAACCATCATCAGTTTTGGACAAGCTGGAGAAGAAACAAGCAACAAAAAGAACAACGTGTACGCAACATATATGTATATATCCCAAATGTCATTGTTCTTTTGGTTTCGCATAATGCTATTTGCATAACAACAAATGAGGAAATCAAATTTAAGCAAAGCACCTTTCCTCTAAATTTTGCAACTCAATATGTGATTATAAGTGAAGCATATAACATAAATATTAACATGATTCAGTGTGCTAGATAAAGACTTAAGAGATGAAATTTTAGAAATCTTATCCATAGCACAATTCAAGCAAACAGGCTCATTCAACATGATATAGCACAAAACAGTGGCAGGAGATATTCTAGCTATCACTTCCTTATGTGTAATCAGCACCACATGATCAAAATTATATGCATGCAAGTCATTACATGGTTCTACAATTGTCGCACAAGATGGTAACTCACTAGAATTAAGTTCCGTAGGAATATACTCACAAATTTGCTCCCTTTCTTGCTATAAAATCAAATCTGTACCATGTATCGAAGGTCAGAATTCAACAATAAATTTATGATCACAGGTACCTTCGGTGTTAGAGTCAAGCATGAAGACAACGGCACACGATGTATACAGGTTCAGGCCCCCAGTTGGAGTAATACCCTACATCCTGTGTGGATGATGTATATATTTGGTGTATCGAGTACAGAGCAAGTTGTCTAGCCCTAGTTACAATGAAGATTGGATCTAAGCAATGGCTAAACTATGGCTGGAGGTTGACGAAGCGTGGTCCATCGGCTCCTGGTTGCTCTGCGTCTTGTAAAAGCTCTCTTTAAAAGTCTTCTCTCTCCCCCCTTGACGATACCTACCCCCGGACTTATATAGTCGGGGTAGCCTTGCCTCAAGTTGAGTTTAGTCAGTTTGGGAATACTAGATCATAGCCATGAGGAGTCTATCGTCGCGTGATCTTCACAGCATATCAAAATTTCCCGGGATAATAGGCGTACGTGAGTCGGTTTCCTCATAACAGGAAAGTGATCGAGTCCTTCCTAGTATGGGGATATCCCCTCCGCGTATATCTTATCCCATAGAATCGGGCCCGCGATATCCGGAGTTTCTAGATGCTTGCTTGAGCACATATGGTATAGTCTTAGTATTTTCGGTACGTACTCATACCCCATATTTAGATATTCGACAGTAGCCCCCGAACTCTACCCAGGGGAGGGTTTGTTCAAGCGCGTGGTCGATTACTACGAAGCCCTTTATTGGTTAAGTAATGCCTCACCGGCTTGTGGTCAAATGATTCGAGTAGATTGGGAAGCGCTAAATATCGAGTAGGGATGTTGCCATGTCAAATGCCCTGCGATCAGTCTGTTTCAAGTCCTTAGGTTAGCCACAAGTTACTTGATGTTGTCTTATTGACTCAACTCTGAGCAGAGTTAGAACAAATCTAGAAAATCTAAATGTTGGGCAGTTGAGCATTTATTGCTCTCGTCTGTAATGTCAAGATTGGTGCCGTGCCATCATCCTGCTTTTCTCGCCAATCGAGGCGTCGCACCGCGGGGGAGTGAACTATTCGCCTGGAGAAAAGATTTTGGATTATAAATTTCCAGATCCGGAACTGTAGCCATTCCCCTCCTTTTTGCCTACAGCCTTATTCTCGAAGCCTCCGTCGCGCTCCTTAAACCCTAGAGCCGCCACCTTCGAAAATTCCGTCCCCCATCTTTCTCAATGGTGTCCAGCCCTTCAGCCAATGCCAGAGTTTCCCCATCATCAGGCGACCGCACCCGTTTTCCGCAGGGATGAAGCGGTCTTCAAGGAAAAGAGCCTCCAAAGGGTGTGGAAAAAGTCGATGATGAAGGAGAAGCGCCTTGCCAAATTAGCAAAAGATGGCTTCATTCGTCCTCGGGAGTTCTTCCATTGGAGACTGTCACAAGGTGAGCTATATCCCAGCCCCCAAAATGAGGATGAGACCGTTGCTCTCGGTCCTTGATTTCTACAAGATCCAGCTTTTCCACCTGAGCCCTAACTCGATTGCCATGCTTAGTGTGTTTGTCCATCACTTTGAGGCCTATCTGGGTGTCAAGCCCAGCCTCAATCTATTTCACCAGTTTTACAATCTGAAGAGGGAAACAAAAATAATGCAGTAGGGGGTGCCGGTTTCCACCTCTGGAGCAGAGTGTTGAGTTCGTATATTCCTATACCTGTAACCTCTTCCTGGCAGTCGGATTGGAAGAAAATGTGGTTTTACATCACCTCTTCGGACACCGTGAACTGCCCTCTAGCTTATCGACCACTTATACCCAATTCGATGACCTTTGGACGAAAGTCCCTCCTTCGATTGCCCGCAATGCTCATTATATCCGAAAGATTGAGGAGTTGAGGGATATCGGGTTGATTGGGTGGCATATAGCCAGAGAATTTATCATGCACCGATCGAGTCCGCTGAAGTGCCAGGATCACTTGGCTGGGACTACTTCGGTGTCGGTGATGCCACCAAGGACAATCCTAGAGGTAAGTGTTTGTAATACTCTTGTTCCCTTTGCTTTAGTCATCAGTGGTGAACTGACTCGTAGCTTGCCAGATTTGTCAGATTCGAACATCTCCTCCAAGCTGAGCAAGATGTTCCAGGGCTCGAAACCTGGCGATTGCGGCATACTCGCTCGCCAATCCTCGGCCAAAGGTGAGTACTGTTTCGTGGTTCGCAATGCATTGTTCGTGCATCTGCCTTCCACTTTAACCCAGTATTTCCTCAGGAAGACAAGTTTGATGATGAAGTTGGGCCAATCACAGGAGCCATTGGCCAAGAGGATGACGAGCCGATCCGAGATGATGATCAAGCATTGGGCTCTGTCCCCACCGATGCCATCTCTCCCTTGAACGATCCGATGCCTACCATTTTCCCAAGTTATGGTGGGGCGGCCCCGGAGCAAGAAGTGGTTGAGTTTCCTCGAGCGAGGAGGTCTGTGTCTCCAGTGCCTTGTCATCCAGCCAAGCTCCTCGCACCTCATCGTCAAGACCATCCAATCAGGTGATCTTCAATTGCTCGCTTGGATGTTATGAAGTTCCTTCTGACGTGATCCAACAGATGCTGGATGACCAGTGGGCCGCCTAGGGGGTCGATGTGCTGAAGTCAGCAGCTCCTATGCAGATGTCTCCTCGAGTGGTTTCTCCATCGTCTAGGGCGGTTGAGCAGGTAACACCACTTATTGGGCAATGCTTGTTGAATTCATTTTTGGCGAACTTTTTTTCGTAGTAACCATTTGTTCGCAGGTTTCATTGTCGGCTACTAACCCGCTGGCACCATCTCCTCCACCGACTGCACCAGTCAAAAAGCTAGTTGTCGAGACCAGACCAGTCCTGACAAAGACAACTGCGCAGAAGAAGAATGTGTAGGCGAAGGTTCATTTGGTGAAGTAAGTCTCCTCTCTTTCTCGCCTCATTACCTAGTTCCTTTCGGATATGTCAGGTAGAAGTTTTTTGTAGGACGGGTGCTATCAATAAAGTCGACACCGCCATACCTGCCTTGTCATCTCTTGGCACAGTTACCATCGTCGTAGCTCCCTCTCCAACAGCTCCTACTGAGCGTACCGGCGGTCCTGCTACATTAATGACTCCACCCCCTCCGGCTTCACAAGCGCCTCTGATGTACTGGTCCGTTTTGAAGCCCTAGATCTAGGTATGCTACTGCAATTGATCTTGCCTCGTGTATTCCTTATTTTCTGCTCTATTTTTTATGCTTCTTTTCATAGCGTGTTGCGGGTACCTTGCTCGAGGCTAAAGCCTTCTACGAGCAATCTCATCAACAAACGGAGCGGCTCTTGGCTGTCAACCAACAAGTGGTCAAGATGAAAGACACTGAACTGGAGGCACTCAGGGCCAAATTAAAGACTGCACAAGCAAAGGCTGAGAAGCGAAAGGAGGAAGCGAAGAAGCTGAGGACAGAGGCAAAGAAACTGAGGATGGAGAAAGCTGTTGTCGATGCTATGCTGCTCAAGGCCAAGGTCAGCCGAGACAAGGAAGAAGCTTGCAAGAAAGTGGTCAAGGTCGAAAAGGTTGCAGTAGATGCGGCACTTGCCACTCTGCAATCGGAGACGCTCGAGCACATGGCCTCTTCTACCATCTTGTAACTTCCTACATACTCATCTTGGTGAAGAGCCACCATCCGGACCTGGACTTCTCGATATTGGGCGAGGGATTCGCGTGTGAGGTGAGCGAAGCAGTTGACTACATCGAGTCCTTCGGAGACCTTGCCGAGATGTTCGTGGCCCAGTTGGAGCTGTCTCTTACCAGTGATGATGATGACGCCAGTAAGGGTCCTTTTGCCTAAACATGCTTATGTAATGGTTGAACCTGTGGAATATATGGAACCAGGTATCTCCATGACCGGCCCAACGTCACCTGAGGAAAAGGTAGGCCCAAAGGCTGGCCCCGCGCCAAGCTCACGCCAGTATGGAAGAGGGGCACATCCTATGACGATTATGTATATTTAGATATAAAAGATACAGTTGTAATTCGAGTCGTTGATAGGGTAGACAAAGATGTAAACTCTATCCTGTAACCGATTAGAATCTAGTAACTGATCGGGAATCTCCTAATCGACCAGGACTCTGCAAGCCGTAACACCCCCGGATATAAGGGAGAGGGCGGGCAACAACAAGGATCAAGCCATAGAGCATAGCACACCTCATATCGCCCAGAGCACATTGTGCTTTGAGCAATCTTAGATCCAAGAGATCCATATAATCCCAAAGACACACGAGATTAGGTATTACCTCCATCGCTGAGGGCCTGAACCTGTCTAACCGCTTGTCTTGTGTGACCTTCGAGTTTGAGATCTAGCGCCTGCCCCATAAATTTATTGCCGACTACAAAAGTCGACAGTTGGCGCGCCAGGTAGGGGAAGCGCTAAAATCTTTTCCTTCAGACTCGATGGCAGCAATCGGTGGATTCATCGCCACCTTCGTCTCCGGGCAAGCCTTCCGCTTCGGAAGTTTGGATTTCGTCGCGAATACACGCGGAGAGCTTGTATGCCTGGTCCAAAGCCAGATCCAATCTGGTGAAGATCAGACCAGCCCATCTCAGGTATGCCGCTCTGACTCACTCAGAAAACCAGTCGACATTGTGAAGAATTGCTACGATTATTGCAGCGTCTTCGCGATCGAGGAGGAGGGGACCGATCTCCATCGAGAAGACCAAGAGGCCACGAAGGAAGATCGCCTTCGCAAGGGTAAGGAGGTGCAGGTGCGATCTCTTCAATCGCGTGGCCACAATGTCCGCGAGGATATCCTGCAGTCCAGGTTCGGAGACGAATCCGTCTTCGGCACACCGATGCAGAACGTCATCGCTTCCAAGAAGCTTCTCAACACGCTGGACCCGATGATTGCATCGGATAGCCAAGCGGCCCAGATCGTGGCCTAGATCAAGGCAATGGTGACAGCGGCAGCAATCCAGCAGAATCAGGAAAAGCCGGTAGGTGAGGCGCACTCACGCTCCCACGCGGCTACTCGCGTCGCCAGTAGTCGGACCGCAACCAGTCGGAATACTGGCAGTCGGCGCCATACGCCACCTCTCGGCGATGCATGCCAAATTATCAACCGCGACCTCCGCCGGGATATCACCGCTAGATGGCAGGAGCGGGACAAAGATGAACGACGCGGGCACCATGATGATTATGAGTGTTTCGGCACCGGCCGTGATCGACGAGGCGATCAGACGTACGACGACCGTGACGACCATAGGGACTGTCAACGCCGGGGTCGGGACTACGACAACCGTCGAGCCATGAGCTTGCCGCGCCGAACTCCGCCCCGGAACGTTGATGACCATCGCCGAGCCAGAGGCTCGCCACACCGGACTCCCCGTCATCATGATGAGAGATCTATTGACGGGATCCGAGCGTTTACTCCTCGGCTGCGCCGAGTGGTATGGCCCGACGGATTCAATCCCAAGGGCATTGTAAAGTTTGATGGGGAGCGAGATCCTGAAGCTTGGCTACAGCTCTACACCCTGGCGGTTAAGACCGTCGGGGGCAATCAAAACGTGATGGCAAATTATCTACCGGTCAATCTCACCACCTCAACTCAAGCTTGGCTCACAGGGTTACCGGCAAACTCGGTGGACTCCTGGAGTGATCTCTGCGAGCAATTCATCGCGAACTTTCAGGGAACCTACGAAAGGCCTGGCACCCGTGGGACCTCTACCAGCTTCATTAGAAGAAGGATGAGACGCTGAGGGACTTCATCCGGCGTTTCATGCAGAAGAAGAACACCATCAGGGATGTATCTGAAGCGGTGGTGGTAGCGGCCTTCCAGAAAGGGGTAAGTGATCCTGATCTAATCAAGAAAATATCCAAGAAACCCCCGACATCTGTGAAGGAGATGTTCGCGCTGGCCGACCGCTACGCCATGGCCTCAGACGCCTTGGCTGAGCACCAAGAAGAACGCCCACATCTGAAGAACAAAGGCGATAAGCCCGAGTCCTCCAAGCATAAGGACAAGAAGCGGAAGGGCGAAGAGCTAGTAGCGATGGCCGAGCGCAGTCGGCCCCGAGCCATGTGGAGAGAAGCGCCCGACTACAGCACCGTCATGGAAGCGATCTATCCCTTCCACCCTAAAGGAAAGCACGCTGCCAAAGACTGCTTCACATTGAAGCGTTTTGCGTGGGAGAGCAACAAGTAGCCGGCTCCAGCAAAGGAAGAAACGGCCAAGAAGAAGGATCTTAATGACAAAGACGATTTTCAAGAGCCCGAACACGAGCTAAACTACATTTACGGGGGCTCCACCGGATACGAGTCCAAGCGGAAGGAAAAGCTTACCGCTCGGGAGATCAATGCGGTGGAACCAGCTGTCCCACAATATCTAAAGTGGTCCGAGGTCCCAATCACCTTTGACCGATCGGATCACCCCAACCGGGTTCTACATCCGGGTAAGTTTCCCCTAGTACTTGACCCTGTAATTCGCAATGTGAGGCTCAAGAAGGTCTTAATCGATGGAGGGAGTGGACTCAACGTCTTATTCTCCAAAACTTTAAACGACATGAACATTCCCCTCTCCGAGCTAAGGCCGAGCACTCAGCCGTTCCATGGTGTGATTCCTGGAGCATCGTCGCTTCCGCTCGGGCAGATTTCCTTGCTCGTCACCTTCGGCACCAAGGACAACTACCGGACCGAGTACATAAATTTTGAAGTAGCAGACTTCGAGACGGCGTATCACGCTATCCTGGGAAGACCCGGATTGGCTCGGTTCATGGCCATTCCGCACTATACCTACTTGATGATGAAGATGGCGGGACCAAGGATCGTCATCACGGTCCGCAGCGACATCAAGCGGTCCCTGGAATGCGACTGAGAGAACCATGAACTTGCCGAGTTGCAGGAGGCAGCTGGCGAAAGAAAGGAAATCCAAGCGGAAGCGGTTACGTTGCAGGAAAAAGGCGACGTCCCGTCCAAGAAGAAGGCCACATCAGGAATGAAGCCTGGTGAAGGAACCAAGAGAATCAACCTCGACCCGTCCGACTCATCCAAGACAACTCCGATCGGGATAGGGCTCGAAGGTAAATAGGAAAGCGCGCTCGTCACTTTTCTTCAAACTAACAAAGACATCTTTGCCTGAAAACCATCCGACATGCCGGGTGTTCCTAGGAAGGTGATCGAGCACTCCTTACACGTCGACGAAAAAGCAAAACCCATCAAGCAAAGGCTTCGGCGATTCGCTCTGGATCGCCGGAACGCCATCAAGCAAGAGATCACCAAGCTATTAGGTGCAGGTTTCATCAAAGAGGTGTATCACCCCAATTGGTTAGCAAATCCTGTACTAGTTCAAAAGAAGAATAAAACATGACGCATGTGCGTTGATTATACTGATCTCAACAAGGCATGCCCAAAGGATCCCTTTGGGCTGCCCCGAATCGATCAGGTGGTTGACTCGACCGTCGGGTGTGAAATTTTGAGTTTTCTCGATGCCTACTTAGGTTACCATCAGATTCACCTAAGGGCGGAAGATCATATCAAAACTTCGTTCATCACGCCTTTCGGAGCCTTTTGCTATACCACGATGGCGTTCGGGTTGAAAAACGCTGGTGCAACGCACCAGCGCGCAATTCAGCGTTGTTTTCATGCCTAGCTCGGATGCAACGTGGAAGCATACGTGGACGATGTTGTGGTGAAAACTTGGGAGAAGAAGGACCTTATCACCGACCTAACCGAGACATTCGAGAGTCTAAGGGCCTTCAGCATGAAGCTCAACCCCGAGAAGTGTGTTTTCGGAGTATCTTCGGGAAAACTGCTTGGGTTCATCGTATCGCAATGAGGCATTGAAGCCAACCCGGAGAAGATCAGGGCCATATCAAATATGGAACCACCGACTTGCCAAAAGGACGTCCAGAAGCTCATAGCATGCATGGCCTCACTCAGCAGGTTTATTTCTCGGTTGGGAATGAGAGGTATGCCATTCTTTAAACTCCTTAAGAAGCAGGACAAGTTTCAGTGGACTCCAGAGGCACAACAGGCGTTTGAGGATCTTAAGACCTTCCTGACGTCGCCCCCGGTCTTGGTTTCACTGATACCAGAAGAACCTCTGCTACTTTACATCGCGGCAACGACTAATGTAGTCAGCGCGGCGGTCGTCGTAGAAAGGGAGGAGCCGAACCACGCAGAAGATCCAACACCCGGTCTACTTGGCCAACGAGGTCCCTGAGCGAATCCAAGGTACGGTATCCGCAAATTCAAAAATTATTGTATGCTGTGCTCCTGACGTCACGCAAACTCAAGCACTACTTCCAAGAGCACAATATTTCGGTAGTCAGTTCCTTCCCAATAGGAGATATACTTCACAATCAAGAGGCCACTGGGGGAATTGCAAAGTGGGCGGTTGAGCTCGGAGCTTTTGATATTCTATTTAAGCCCCGCACTGCCATCAAATCCTAAGCGCTCGCCGACTTCACGACCGAGTGGATAGAGCTTCAAAGCCCGGCGATTGCCAAAGAACTCGTGTATTGGACGATGTAATTTGATGGCTCCCTCATGCTCAGCGGCGCAGGGGCTGGAATCGTGCTCATATCACTCGGTTCAAATAACACCGCCGAGTACGAGGCACTCATCCATGGGCTCCGCATCGCCATATCGCTCGGTATCCGACGTTTGGCGGTTCGCGGAGACTCAATGCTCGTGGTCAACCAAGTGCAAAAAGAATGGTCCTGCATTGAAGATAGCATGGCAGCCTATTGCCAGGAGGTAGGCAAGCTAGAAGGTAACTTTGACGGCCTGGAACTTATTCATGTGCTCCGCCGTGACAATGAAGCAGCCGATGAGCTAGCAAAAATGGGATCCTGCCGATCTACAGTGCCCATGGGAGTATTCGGCGAGGAAATTCAGAAGCCCATGATTAGCAATCGGATGAAGACAAACGCCCCAGCTGAAAAAAGCGTAGAAGCAGAAGTCCTAGTCATTACCCACAATTGGACAGCCCCGTATCTGGACTATTTGGCGAAGGACGAGTTACCCGAAGATCGCGTGCAAGCCGAACGAATAATGCGCCGAAGCAAGAACTACGTGGTGATCAAGGCGGAATTCTATTGCAAGAGCTCCTCATGTGTACTGCGACGGTGCATATCAGAACAAGAAGAGAGAGAGATCTTCTCAAGGAAATCCACTCGGGAGTTGTGGGAACCATGCGGCGTCATCAACACTAGTCAGCAAAGCTTATCGTCAAGGATTTTTCTGGCCGACTACGGTCACTGACACAGAGGACATCATCCAGACATGTGAAGGATGTCAGTTCTTTGCGCGTCAGATGTACAAACCGTTACAGGAACTGCAGACCATCCCCATAACCTGGCCATTTGCGGTCTGGGGGCTCAATATGGTGGGACCTTTAAAAATGGCTCAAGGTGGTCACACCCATCTTTTCGTGACTGTTGATAAATTAACCAAATGGATGGAGGCCAAATCAGTTGCGACAATAACAGCAGCAAAAGCCAAAGAGTTCTTTAACGAAATCGTGGTTAGATTTGGAGTTCCAAACCGAATCATCATGGACAATGGCACCCAATTCAGAAGCGGTGTATTTCAAGACTGGTGTGACGAACTCGGAATAAAAATTTGCTTCGCTTCAGTAGCGCACCCCTGGAGCAACGGGCAGGTCGAGCGAGCCAACGACATGGTATTACAAGGCCTAAAAGCAAGAATTTTCTATCGGCTGAAGCCATACGCCACTCGGTGGGTGAAAGAATTGCCTTCGGTACTCTGGGGGTTGCGAACTGTTAGTGTTATGCCCTTGAGGCAATCATTTAGATGATTGTAACATGACTATGTTTATGAATAATAATATGATTATTGGTCCAATGAATGTATATCATTGTATTGATCAACAAGTATGTGACTTGATTATGAAGCTCTTTACTTAATGATGTAATTCGATAAATATCTCGATCGGATATCATCGTATAGGACTACGATGAATAGATCAAGACATGTAGTGATCGATGATCATGCTTCATAGATCATGGGATATGGAGATATCATCTCTACATTGTGGACCATGTTGAAGAACATGGGTTAGATAGACCCGCTATGGGACATCGCGAGAATGTTTCATTCTTATGTGTCATCAGTGTATCTCATACCTAGAAGATGTATGATCCTTAGACACGAGATTGTCATATTCCCTACATGTGTAATAGTTTTCCTTGGGGCTATCAAACACTACTTCCTAACCGGATAGTTATAAAGGTAGCTTTCATGTTTACTATGAAACGTGCAGAGGAAGTGAGCAAATAAGATGGAATTTGCCACTCCAATGAAACGGAGATATATGACAAGGCCACTCGTGTGATATGATTAAGAAAGTGCATGGCCATGCCGTGATTGAGGAGTCAATCACAACTTATTAATATATCACGGATACGAGAGATGGATTGAATCATCAAAGGATGACATGCTTCTCGCCTTGAGATCAATCTTCATATACTTGGCAAAGGGATTATTACATGAGTTCTTTTGATAGGTTTGCATTCGATTTGATCACAAGATGTTTGGGAGTTGGCATACTTTGCAAGAAGCCGCTACCAACTATTGGATTGAAAAGGAGTTTTCCGAATCCATGTCCAAACGTATGTGAACTGCAGGTCACACACTTAATGGGTGGGACGCATTAATTTGGATTGATCCGTAATTAATGAACCTCGTGGGCTTAGCATGCCGGTGGGCCCCGGTTTAGGTTTCATCTCGTGGCTATATAAGGAGGGGAGGAGGAGGTGCAGAGTGTGCTTTCCACGGTTTAGGTTTGATTCACTTGAAACCCTAGCCTCCTCTCGCTGCCCTCGCCGAGCGACTAGGTGCTTGCACACGACGCACGGCGCTCCATCTCTCGGACGTGTGGATCATCTGCGGTGACGCTGCTGCGATCGCGGCGTGGGAGGACGATCCACGGCGAGGCGAGGACGATCCACTACATCGACGCAACGATCGCGGCGAGGACGAACCACTACATCGACGTGCGAAGGATTCCGCAATCGCGCGCCTAGTGGTAATCTTATCTATGATCCCCTTCTTGCGAGTAGCTTTACGTTGCGCGGTAGTTTTTTTTGTGCTAGCGTAGCATACCGCGCTTCCTTCAAATGGTATCGAGCCATCTCGTATAGTTTTGTGATCTCGATGTTGCACATATGATGTGTGAGGTTAGTAGATTGGATCTATTACATGTTCACCAGTTCATGTGATGAATTGGTGACGGCGACCATCGATGAGATCGATCGATTTAGGGTTTGAGGAAAGTGCAAACCGACTCAATCTTGATTTGGGTGAGTCCGCTCATGGTACGACGTTACCCTTACGGTCGGGTTACCGCCATCGTGGTTTCAAACGTATCCATATGGGACCAAGCCAATCGATCGAGTTGGATTGGGTCAACTGTTGATCCATGGTAAGCGCAAACAGATTCAATATTGATTTGGGTGAGTCCGCTCATGGTACGACGTTGTTCTTACCGGTCGGGTTACCGCCATCGTGGTTTCAAACGATCCATATGGGACCAAGCCAATTATATTAGATCGGATTGGGTCAATCTGTTGATCCGTGGAAATTTTGAGGGTGTTTTCCCATGGCGGAAGACATGCTGCGTGGGCGCCGCCTTGATTCTGCTTGGGCGCCGCCTCGGACCCTGAGTCGTAGGGTTGCTTTTGTTTAACTCTGTTTTGCAGGAATTATGTGAAATAGTATGGCCTATGTGTATGTGATGCATGTAATTTCCACATGGCTGCAGTGCGTGTTAAGCCATAAGGCTATTTAAATTGTATAACGACACTGCGTGTCGACTTGTGATGCTTCAAACCCTCATGTAAAATTCATTATCAAAAGTTGTAAGGAGTTGCATCCATAATGATGAAGACGATGGCTAGGTGAACAAATCAAGCAAGGTGGCTAGGTGAACAACCAAGCATGATGATGGAGATCTTAATGCTAAGGGCCATGCTATTTCACGACTTATTTTGATTTTACGTGGATGTGTGTTTTATCCTTGCTATTTTCTTTATGCTCATTGCATGTGATGCTATGTTCATAGTAATCTTTGTTCATCCTTATAGTTAAAAATCTTAAATCAAATTGTCCATCCAATTGTTGCACCTATCAAAAATTTAGATCGTTATTGATATGACCGCCAAAGTAGTATATCAATGGCTATCTCAATAGATGATAGGGATGTGTTGGACACATCACGCATAACAATGGTAGATTTAAACGAGCTATCAAAACGGTTTTGGGCTTGAGGACATAAGTGGTTGGGATTTGATTTCAGAATGAAGGAACCTATACAAGACAATTGGTGTCTAGGAAAACACACATGAGGCAGGTTTCTTAATTGGCACCCGAATACGGAAGTGCTCCCTCCTCATGTGAGCCCTTGGGGCAGTTGACTGCCATGAGTCAAGTTGATGGAGGCATTCATTACTTGTTTTCATACTCAACAAACAAGAGTTACATATGATGTAATTAGCAAAGGTGTTGCTTACCTATGTCATTAAATTTCTAGCAGTGATGCCAAAGCTCACTAGTGTTTAATGAATATGGATCTTGAATACTCACTATGTGTCTATAAAAGGACATAAAATAGGAGTGTCTTTAATTAAAAAGTTTAATAAAAGTTTTACATAAACATAGTGCTTAGAATCTTTGCATATTTTTGTTGTAGTTCAATGGCACCTTCTCCTACTCCTCGCTACACTGGTTTTGCTTTGAGATCGGTTTTGGAAAGGGAAAACTGAATGGAACTAATTTTGTTGATTGGTATCGCAACCCGAGAATTGTTCTCAAGCATGAAAAGAAGGACTATGTTCTAGAGAATCCAATTCTGATGAACCAAAGAAAATGCCGCTCGCAATTTGAGGGTTGAATATGAAAAGCATGTTAATGCTTCAGAGAGGTCACTGTCTCATGCTAGTCACAATGGACTCGAGCTCCAAAAGCAATATGAGGACCAGGATGCTTACAATATGATTGTGGGCTTGAAGGGCATGTTTGGGAATCAAGCAAGAGCTGAGAGGTATGGTATCTCAAAGCTTTTATTTGCTTGTAAGTCGGGTCAAGGCGGTCCGGCCATCCTCATGTGATCAAGATGATTGGTTACATTGGGAGATTGAAAACTTGAGTTTCCCTTAGCCTCGGTTTGGCCACAGATGTTATTCTCCGTCTACGCCTCAGAGCTTTGAGCCATTCATTATGAATTTTCATATGAATAGCATGGAGAAGAGCCTAACCGAGCTACATGGGATGCTCAAGGTCATGGAGGAAAGCATTAAGAAAAACCCAATCATGTGATGATGGTTCGTAAAACAACCGCTTTCAAAAAGAGAAAGGCTAAGGTGGGGAACGGAAAGAGCAAGGGCAAGGGCAAGGGCAAGGCTCAAGATGAGATCGCGAGCCTCAAAACTAAGCTTCGAAGCTTAAAGTTGGCCTCAACTTGATACCCAATGCTTCTATTGCAAGAAATCGTGGCATTGGAAACGGAATCGCGAAAAGTACCTTGCAGATAAGAAGAATGGAAATGTGGTTTCCACTTGTATTAATGTTATAGAAATTAATCTTGCTACTTCTTCACTCAGCTCATGGGTATATGATACCGGTTCGGTTGCTCACATTTGCAATTCGTTGCGGTGATAAAGAGTAGAGACTTGGCAAAAGGAGAAGTGGATCTTCGTGGGGAATAAAGCAAGAGTCTTTGGTCTTGCTGCTGGCACATACCCATTGCATTTGCCTTCGAGATTAGTTTTAGAACTCAATAATTGTTATTTTGTTCCATCTTTGAGTAGAAACATTATTTCATCTTCTTGTTTGGAACATGAAGGTTATGATTTGAGAATAAAGAACTTTGTTTGTTCAATATTTTGAATGATATGTATTATGGTCGTTGTCCCATGGTGGATGGGTTGTACGCCTTGAACTCAAGAAAACCTGTCTATAATATTAATGTAAAAAGGCACCGCCTAATGATTTGAACCCTACCTTTTGTGGCATTGTCGCTAGGTCATATAAATGAGAAGTGCATGAAGAAGCTCCATGGTGATGGACTTCTAACCTCATTTGATTTTGAATCATTTGAAACATGTGAATCTTGTTTACTTGGCAAGATGACAAAAGCCCCTTTCATGTGTTTTAGTGAGAGAGCAAGTGAATTATTGGCCCTAGTACATACTGGATGTATGTGGACCAATGAGCTCGACTGCTAGGGGTGGGTTTCAGTACTTTGTAACTTTTACCGATGACTTCAGTAGATATGGATATATCTATTTAATGAGGCATAAATCTGAAACTTTTGAAAGGTTCAAAGAGTTTCAGAACGAAGTACAAAATCAACTTGGCAAAACAATAAAACACTTACGATCCGATCGTGGTGGCGAATACTTGAGCCAAGAGTTTGGTGATCATTTAAAGCAATGTGGAATCGTTCCGCAACTTACTCCGCCAGGAACGCCTCAATGGAATGGTGTGTCCGAACGACGTAACCGGACTTTATTAGATATGGTTCGGTCAATGATCAGCCAAACAGATCTGCCATTATCCTTTGGGGTTTCGCTCTAGAGACAACCATGCTCACTTTGAATAGGGTCCCATCAAAATCCGCTGAGAAGACGCCATATGAGATATGGATCGAGAAGACCCATGTTGTCATTTCTCAAGATATGGGGATGTGAGGCTTATGTAAAACGCTTACAATCGATAAACTTGCACCTAAATCGAAAAATGCTTTTTGTGGGGTATCCTAAAGAAACAAAAGGATATTACTTTTACAAAAGAAACGAGAACAAAGTTTTGTTGCTCAAATGGTGTCTTTTGGAGAAAGAGTTTCTTTCAAAAGAAATCAAGAGGAGTGATGTGTATCTTGATGAAGTTCGAGAATCACATGAATATGTTCAAGCTACCTCTGAACCTTCACAAGATGTACAAAGTGTTGTACAACCTGTGGAAGAGACTCCCCCACGAGGTCGGGAGGCCACGCCATGTACCTATTAGATATGGGAATGACATATTATTGTTGGACAATGATGAGCCCACGACTTATGAAGAAGCAATGATGGACCCAAACTCAAAAATGGCTTGAAGCCATGAGATCCAAATTCAATCCATGCATGACAATCAAGTTTGGAACTTGGTCGATTCACTGATGGTGTAAAACCATTGAGTGCAAATGGATTTTCAAGAAAAGATAGACGAGATGGAAATGTTCAGATCTATAAGGCACGGTTGGTGGCAAAGGGTTTCAAACAAGTTCAAGGAGTTGACTATGATGAAACTTTCTCACCGTAGCCATGCTCAAGTCTGTCGGATCATTTTAGCTATTGTCGCATATTTTGATTATGAAATATGGCGATGGATGTCAAAACAGCCTTCCTTAATGGGAATCTTTCGAGGATGTATACATGATACAACCTCAAGGCTTTGTTGATCCTAAATATGCTAAAAGGGTATGCAAGCTTCAAAGATCCATTTATGGGTTAAAGCAAGCATCTAGGAGTTGGAACATTCGCTTTGATGAAGTAGTCAAAGGTTTTGACTTTATCAAAATGAAGAAGAGCCTTGTGTTTACAAGAAGGCTAGTGGGAGCGCACTTGTATTTCGATTTTGTATGTGGATGACATATTATTAATCGGGAATGACATTCCTATGCTTGAAGATGTTAAGACTTCATTGAAAAGGAGTTTCTCAATGAAGGACTTGGGAGAAGCATGCTATATCTTGGGCATAAAAATCTATAGAGATAGATCAAAAGGTTAATTGGATTAAGTCAGAAACGTACATTGACAAGATATTGAAAAGGTTCAATATGCATGAATCCAAGAGAGGTTTCATGCCAATGTCACATGGCATCGATCTCGCAAGAATCGGTGTCCTTCGACATCCGATGAGCGAGACAGATGAGCAAGATTCCATATGCTTCAGCTATTGGGTCTATTATGTATGCCATGATCCGTACACGCCGGATGTCTCATATGCTCTAAGTGTCACGAGCGGATACCAAGCGGATCTGGTGATGGTCATTGGATAGCCGTAAAAATATCCTCAAGTACTTGAGAAGAACTAAGGGTATGTTCCTTGTTTTTGAGGTGAGGAAGATCTGGTTGCAAAGGGTTACACCGATGCAAGCTTCCAAACCGACAAAGATGATTTTCGATCGCAATCCGGGTTTGTGTTTACACTTAATGGAGGAGCAGAAGTGGAAGAGTTCCAAGCAAAACACGGTGGCCGACTCTACGATGTAAGCGGAGTACATTGCGCTTCGAGGCCGCAAAGGAGGTCGTGTGGATTAAGAAGTTTATCACGAGCTTGGTGTGGTCGCTAGTGTCTCTAGTCCAATGGACATCTATTGTGATAATAGTGGTGCCATTGCACAAGCAAAAGAGCCTAGATCACATCAAAGTCTAAACACATACTCCGTCGCTTTCACCTTATTCGCGAGATTGTGGATAGAGGTGACGTCGAGAATATGCAAAGTACATACGGAAGCCAATGTGGCCGATCCGCTGACAAAGCCAACGCCACGTACCCTAAGCATGAGGCGCACACAAGGTCTATTGGTATTAGATACTTAATTGATTGACTCAAGTGCAAGTGGGAGATTGTTAGTGTTATGCCCTTGAGGCAATCATTTAGATGATTGTAACATGACTATGTTTATGAATAATAATATGATTATTGGTCCAATGAATGTATATCATTGTATTGATCAACAAGTATGTGACTTGATTATGAAGCTCTTTACTTAATGATGTAATTCGATAAATATCTCGATCGGATATCATCGTATAGGACTACGATGAATAGATCAAGACATGTAGTGATCGATGATCATGCTTCATAGATCATGGGATATGGAGATATCATCTCTACATTGTGGACCATGTTGAAGAACATGGGTTAGATAGACCCGCTATGGGACATCGCGAGAATGTTTCATTCTTATGTGTCATCGATGTATCTCATACCTAGAAGATGTATGATCCTTAGACACGAGATTGTCATATTCCCTACATGTGTAATAGTTTTCCTTGGGGCTATCAAACACTACTTCCTAACCGGATAGTTATAAAGGTAGCTTTCATGTTTACTATGAAACGTGCAGAGGGAAGTGAGCGAATAAGATGGAATTTGCCACTCCAATGAAACGGAGATATATGACAAGGCCACTCGTGTGATATGATTAAGAAAGTGCATGGCCATGCCGTGATTGAGGAGTCAATCACAACTTATTAATATATCACGGATACGAGAGATGGATTGAATCATCAAAGGATGACATGCTTCTTGCCTTGAGATCAATCTTCATATACTTGGCAAAGGGATTATTACATGAGTTCTTTTGATAGGTTCTGCTCGATTTGATCACAAGATGTTTGGGAGTTGGCATACTTTGCAAGAAGCCGCTACCAACTATTGGATTGAAAAGGAGTTTTCCAATCCATGTCCAAACGTATGTGAACTCGCAGGTCACACACTTAATGGGTGGGACGCATTAATTTGGATTGATCCGTAATTAATGAACCTCGTGGGCTTAGCATTTGGTGGGCCCTGGTTTAGGTTTCATCTCGTGGCTATATAAGGAGGGGAGGAGGAGGGCGCAGAGTGTGCTTTCCACGGTTTAGGTTTGATTCACTTGAAACCCTAGCCTCCTCCTCTCGCCGCCTCGCCGAGCGACTAGGTGCTTGCACACACGACGCACGGCGTTCCATCTCTGGACGTGTGGACTACTGCGGTGACGCTGCTGCGACTGCGGCGTGGGAGGACGATCCACGGCGAGGCGAGGACGATCCACTACATCGACGCAACGACTGCGGCGAGGACGAACCACTACATCGACGCGCGAAGGATTCCGCAACTGCGCGTCTAGTGGTAATCTTATCTATGATCCCCTTCTTGCGAGTAGCTTTCTGGTTGCGCGGTAGTTTTATTTTTGTGCTAGCATAGCATACCGCGTTTCCCTTCACGAACCACCCCCAGTAGAGCAACCGAGCAGTCACCTTTCTTCCTGGTATACGGCATGGAGGCAGTCCTCCCCACCGAGCTAGAATTCGGATCTCCACTGGTCCGGAGCTATGAAGAAATCGCCTCGGAAGAAAGCCGGCTAGAAGACCTCGACCGACTGGAAGAAGCCAGAGACGTCGCAATGATTCAATCAGCAAAATATCTCCAAGGCCTACGGCGCTATCACGGACGCAATGTGAGGAGCCGCGCATTCTCCAAGGGAGATCTGGTCCTTAGAAAGAACCAGAAATGCAAGCATAAGCTCTCCCCAAGCTGGGAAGGCCCTTACGTCGTCGATGAAGTGGTACGCCCCGGGACTTACAAGCCCAAGCGAGAAGACAACACGGCAATCAGCAACACTTGGAACATAGAACAGCTACATCGTTTTTTCACTTGAACTTTGTAATTTATATTGTTCCTTTATGAATGAAAAGATCGATATTAAAGTTATTTTTTTACATAATCTTCTCGAGATTTATGTGTCTAAAGTGCTTCACTCCTACGATTTTAAGACTCTGAGACATGCGTCACAAACCATGCCACAGAGCCCGGGGGCTGGACTAATCGGACACGATATGTCAAAACCACTCGAAAAAATATGCATATTTAAAGAGAAAAATACAAGAGCAAGGAAACACCTTTATATACTTTCAATTTATAGATCCAAAGATTCTACAACAGACAAAGAGGTGTCTTGACTTCCTCCCAGAGCTCAACGGCCCGATCCTCATCTACGTTGTAGGCGTAGCCCTCCTTGATAGCTTCAAGATCCACTCGAGGGTAAAGCGACTTTGTAACCGCCAGAGCCTGGCTAGCACCATTGGTCGCCGCTTCCTTCAGAAGTCTCTTGAGCTCCTTGAGGGCCTCCTCCAACCGATTGATAACTTGGGCCCGGCTGAGCGGCCTCTCGCCTTCGGGATGAAGCGAGCTCAGCAAGGGCCCCGAGGCTTCGCAGAGCTTTGTGCAAGACGTCTCAAGGGCGTTAACCTTGTCATTGAAAGCAGCGTACTGCGCCCGCGTCTTGATCTTATAATCTGCAAGCAGAGCAGGATTTCAAGGACCATGCAGAGGATGATGAAGATAAGAGAAGGTTGAGCGGCTGAGAATACCTTCCAATTCCTTTCCTGAGACTTCAAGCCGTCCCTCAAGCTTCGCGACCTCGGAATCTCGAGCTGACACGGATATAAGGAAATCAAAAGCCATCGATCAACGAGAAGTACAGGAAGGTTAAGAGATATTCACCTCGGAGGAGCCGATAACATCCGGCTTCTCCACCGCAATACGCGCAACTCGATCAAGAAGAGCAGCGGCTGGTGCATGCCCGCCTTGATCTCGCTCCACTCGCGGTATTCTTGGCACGTTCGGACCTCCGGGAGCATCTTCCGGAGGTACTCGGCCTTCTTTTCAAAGCGCTTCCCTATTTTCTATGATCAACACGAGAACAGGTGACTACAGGTCGACTCGCATAAACAAGAAAATTGGCGAGCGCAGCAAAGTGGTTACCCGGGCCAAGCGTGCGCAGTTCGTGGCATGACTGTAGAAGTAATTTCTCTCTTTCTCCTCCTCCTCCGAGTCGTCCAGGAGCTTCAAGCCGTCGTCCTCATCGATCCACGTGGCTTGCATTACGAGCCAGGGGAGGGTGGGGGACAGCGGAATCCGGGGAATCTCCTCGACTCCGGGGGACAGACGAGAGACGGGCTCCTGAGCGGCAGGGCCCGATGCCGAAGCGTGAGGTATCGACGAAGGCGGCTGGGGCTCAGGAGGAGCTTCGGTGTCCTCGGGCTCGGCCTCCACCGGAACCCCGGGCGACTCCTCGACAGGAACATCGACGGAAGGATACCTACAAAGAAGAACTGTCAACAAATAAAGCTGGCGAAACACGCCAATTAAAGAGTCGATATGGTAACAAACCTGTCGGACTTCTTCATCCTTATCGGTGGCTTCTTCCGGGTGGCAGAACTACTACCGGAGGGACCACTCGGGGCGCTACCGTTCGGAACCCTGAATCCCTCCTTACTGCCCGAGTCCCTCATATCAGGGCTCGGCTGCCCCATGGGCTCAGGAGGAGAGGTGGCCAAAGGCATCGGGGCCCGTGTCGACGATTCATGTATCTTGGGACCGCCAGTCGGGCGCCGGGGCTACCCAGATTCTTCGACCATTGTTTTCTTCCCATTCTTGGTGATGGGGCCCCCGGCCGAAGAGCTCGCCGGTCGTTTGGGAAGAGCGCCCTTGTGAACGGGCATCTCCGGGAGAGGCGTGTCGCTAAAGAAGGCCGCCCGATCCTAAAAGGGAGCACTATACCGTCAAAAGATGTTCAGAGATAAAAGGTAAAAATCGGTCGGCCAAACTCGCTTACCTCAGGAGGAGGGTGTGATGCAGTGAAGGATTTCGGGCATCTGATGGTGGACACGTCGACGCTCGAGATAAAGAATTCGCCTACCCGAGCACAAACTTGTTCCCTAGACAACGCTCCGGGCAGTTCCCGGGTCGGATCATCCTTCCCTTCGAATGCGAATCCCAAGTGGACTCGCTCCTTCAGAGGTTGAATCCGGCGAGTGACAAAATGAAGAGCCAGACCAACCCCCGTGAGGCCATCCTCTTTCAATTTCTCAATCAGCGCCAAGAGGTCATGCACTGATCCATGTCGGCGCGTTGGGGGCGGACACCCAGGAAAGGGACGCCTAAGGCCGGCATCCAACAAAGGAGGGAAGAGCAGGCTTCAGATTGACACAATAGAACCACTCTTGATGCCAGCATTTGTTGGAGGTTTTGAATGGAATTGTAAAGTAGATTTTCTTCAGCCCCTCCAGCAGCTGAAATCCGGCTCCCCCGACTACCTTGGGGTCGCTTTTCGAGGGATAAGGTTTCAAGAGGAAAAAATGGCGAAAGAGGTCGAAATGGGGGCGGATTCCCAGGAAGGCCTCACAAAGATGGAAAAAAGGGAGATTTGCAGTATGGAATTGGGGTTCAAATTCACCAGTTCGATTTCATAAAAGTAGAGAAGGCCACGAAGGAAAGCGCAGGTGGGAAGGCCCAGCCTGCACTGGAAGAAAGACTCAAAGACCACGACCTCTTCAAGGTGAGTGGGGGTGGATTCACCTGCTGCCGGATGAGCGGAGATCATGATCAGGGCCGGGAGAACCCCGTCGTCCACCATGGATTGCAATCGCTCCACTGTCGTAGTCAATGTGGTCCAATCCTGGGGCGTAGGCGACGAGGAGACGTCCTTGGAGGGTAGAGGAGACATCTTCAAAGAAAGGATCAGCGGCGGCACGAGGATGCGAGTGCAACAGCAGTTTACCCTAATGGCGGAGAAGTCAGAGACGCAAGGAAGTAGAAGGGGCAAGAGTGCGCAAGAAAGAGTGAACCGTCGGGCGACGCATGGACTGGCCTTTAAAAGCGGGAAAAGTTAGTGTTACGCCGATTAGGCGGGAAAAATTGCAAGACACCTGTCTCTACTCTTCGTCCCGAAAAGACTCACTGGCACGGCGGCCTGACAGACGGAGTCAACCGTGGCTTGACCAAGTCGAGTCCGGGACACGTCGCAACCCACGATGAGATGCCTAGACACTCAATGCACCAAGCGGGTGTGAATATCCTCCAATATGGATTAAAAATATCTTCTTGTGATATGCCCCACGCTGGGTCTCTGTTGGTTACCACATGATGGATCATATATCACAAGTTGAGCCTGACAAGGCACAAATCCAACGGTATGCCCCACGAGGGTCAAAAAGCTGTGCGTCGTAATAAACGAGTACGATTACCATTCGGATAAACTTTGATATGTCCCAAGTTGGACCAGAGCCGTATCCTACACCGGTCAGGTACGGGTATTACTCGGTCAAGAGCCACATAAATATGATATGTCCCAAGTCGGACCAGAGCCGTATCCTACACCAGTCGGGTACGGGTATCACTCGTCCAAGAACCACGTAAATATGATATATCCCAAGTTGGACCAGGGCTTTATCCTACACCAGTCGGATATGGGTATCACTCGGCCAAGAGCCACGTATGTATGGAACGCTCCAAGTTGAGCCCAAGCCGTATCCTACATCAGTCGGATATGGGTATCATTCAGCCATGAGCCAAAGAAATCCCGATACGCTCCAAGTCGAGCCTAAGCTGTGTCCTACGGATATAGTATCATTTGGCCACGAGCCGCGCAAATCCTAACATATCCCAAGTCGGATCTAAGGTGAATCTCGCGCCAGTCAGATCTGGGTGCCGCACGACCAAGAGTCACGCAAGATGTGATGAGCTCCACGTCAAGCCTAAGCTATGTCCTATGGCAGACGGACGCATACATCATCAGATTCAAGAGCCATGCGAGATTCGAGACGCCCTAATACAGGTCTAAGCCAAGAAAAATAAATAAATGAGAACTTCATTAGCAAAAGGTACTTCTTTATTATATATAAAAATTCCCTAGGCATTATGCCTAGGAAACTATTACATTTACAGGAGAACTACATAATCCCTGTATCTTTTATATCTAAATATACATAACTGTCTATAGGATGTGCCCCCTCTTCCATACGGCAGCAGAGCTTGGCGCGGGTTACAGCCTTTGGGCCTATCTTTTCCTCAGGTGACGTTGGGCCAGTCATTGAGATACCTGGTTCCATATATTCCACAGTACCTATGACCTTCTGCTTAGGAAACAGAAATCCCAGCCACACAGGATTAGGGTATTACCTCCATCGCTGAGGGCCTGAAACTGTCTAACCCCTTGTCTTGTGTGACCTTCGAGTTTGAGATCTAGCGCTTGCCCCATAAATTTATTGCCAACTACAAAAGTCGACAGAAGCTTTTTTGCTACTGTGGTCTTTGTATGATATTGCTAGTTAATTTGCTCGTTTATCGTGCTTTGCATGTTATTTCCTTATCAATGAAATAGAATAGCACAAGTAGATGCAAATTAGATTTAGCACTCATAGACCCTGAGTAAGCAGCTTTGTTGCCAAGCTCATGTCTGATTGTATCTACACACAAGGCTAGAAAAACTTTCATTAAATGACTTAGCCCTCGAGTGTACACTGGGAGACGCCGTATATAACATAAACGCTATATAAGTTGGAGTGAAACTACATGATCTTTGCAAGTCTTCATCGATCACACAGCTTAGACTTTGTAGCGAGTATGAACTTGCTGGGCAACGCACGTAGAATCGGCTAGAGGCCTCGTCTCCCGCTGTCTGCTAAGCTGTAGATGTCTAACAATCTAGTGCTCGTGTGAGCGCAGGATAGAATTACTCGTCGTCGAGTTTAGGCATTGCCGCCCTTTGGTTTTGTTCGCTGACATGCTATGTAGCAATCGAGTAAATGCGTGTAAAACATTGCATGTAAAAGGAATAAAGAAATTGTGCCTACAACGCCCCGTTCAATAACAGTATCGACCAGGAAATAGAGTAATGCACAGAGTTACTTGTAGCCTCCGACTCCTTACTCGATAATATCATCAAGTAGGGAGTAGAGCGACGTAAGCTCAAAGTCATAATGTAGCTCCCAACTCCCTACCCGAGAGTTGGATCGAGCAAAAAGTGAAGCATCAACATCAAAGATAGATGTATCGTCCCGAGAGTGGAGCCAAGTAAAGAAAAGATGATGAGGACATCACTACTACGGATACGACCAAACCTGGTTGGACCAACTCCAACACGTCATCTTTGGGCCAATAAAAGAGAGATATCAAATCCATCACATTTTGCAATCCAATTCGGCCTCCAGATACCAGCCTGAAATTTGACCCCACCCAAATATTCCTTTGGAGTACTCCACAATCAACAAAACAATTCGGGTCAACTTTCCAGTCTGAGTCAAACTTGGGCCTTGAGCCTTGTAAGAGTCCTATTCGACCTCGTATTTGTGCTGGCTGAATCCTCTTTCTCTTTTACCTATATATAGCTAGAGAGTACCCCAAAATTACTTGGGTTTTGTTTAGTTGTAGTTTTCCTTAGTGAAACTATTTGGTATTCTCTTGTTCGACGAGATCAACAGCTATACCATGCTTCGGAACCCCACATCAATACTTCAATTATATTTGCAATTTCAGATTGCTTTTTCTTTGTTCTTCGATTGCTTGCAGGAATTGATCTTCGTGATCAGGTCAACCGGGTTTTGGCACAGTTGATAAAAATTCGGAGTTTGGTTCAGCGATTGCTTGGTGTCAGTCATGTTTCGGTCATCGCCTGGATCGTGAGGGTCATCTCCACTAATCGATAGTTACCCATTTCACCGAAAGATTGGGACATCCAATAGCCTTACCAGGTGGTATCGGGGCTTTCGTTAATCGGTGAGAATTTCAGTATCTTAGATTAGTTTTTGTTTTCTGTCTTACATTAAAAATTACTCCACAAAAATTCAAACTTTAGATTCAATCTAGTATTTTAGTGCATTTTGTTAGGTTTTGATATATTAGAGTCCTTGTTTTAGTTGCTGATCGTTTTTCTTTTGCGTAGCTTTTATTTGAATCTGTCCAGTACATTGTTTTGTTCATAACTTTTGCATACGAGCTCGGATTATAGTGTTTTTGCACTTTCCTAAAACCCGAGAACAAGCTCTACAAAAACCTAGTTGGGCACGGACTCTAATTCTGGACCCAAATTTGTTTAATCTGAATGTCAAAGTTGGTGAAGCAAGTTGTACTTCCAATCCAGATCGGTTCGATATTTCGATCATAATTCTCACGTCCGAACTCCAATTGAAAAGGTTTTATACTTTCCTGAATCCTTGAAGATTCCTCTACAAAAAATGTTTTTGGGTGACCTTCGTGATTTGGACTCATTCAAACAGAATTTAATTCGGATTCGGAATCAGTCTCGTCCGGCTGAAATTGGGACAATTCTGTGGTATTCGGTTTTTGAGCCATAACTTTCACACCCAAGCTCCAAATTGCATGTTCTTATACTCTATTGAAATCTGAGAATATAACCTTCAATTCTTTCTATAGTGAACCTTCCAAATTCGATCGTTTTCAAACTTTAATCTAGGCGACAACTTTGCTACCCTAGAAACACTGAATTAGGGTTTCTTGGATCGTTTTGAGATTAAGCTTGTTCCTTTGAGTACAATAACATCTACAATGCATAAAATCCCAAAAATATGAGTACACCTACTGTTGGGAACCAATTCATCCCTTGTGAATAGCTTGATCCTATTTGAGACTAGCTTGTTCATATTGTTGAGGGCTGCTCTACTTGATACATTGCATAATCTTGAAATATCATATCATATCATACCATATTGTGACATCGAGTTAGGGATTCCAAAACTTTGTTCATGCTAGTGTTTGTCGAAAGTCACAAAAAGAAAGAAAAAAAGAAAGAAAGGGCAAGAAGGCCAAAAAAAAGAAAAGAAAACAGAATAGTGGTCGGTATCACTAAATTGAGCAAAACCCTAATTTGTGTTCATTATTTTTAGATTGTGCAATTGTATTAATTAGTGAGCAATCTTGTACCCTTTTACCTTTTCTGAAGCAATTAGCTAGTGTCTCTCCATAACTTATGCAACATAAGCTTTGGTGCTGAAATTATTCTTATTTAGCTCATTCCATTGGTTGCATTAAGTTCCATAATCTTTGCATGTGTGTTTTCTTGAAATTCGCTTATATCCTTGTGATCGGCAACTAGGGCTTGTGAATTCTAGTTTGGGTCATTACTTATCATTATAATAACTAGAATTATCAAATTGCATAGGAAATATATATTGCATGTCCAAGCTCCACCTTCTACAAGCCAAATAGGTACCGTTCTCCTTGCAATCGCTTTGCCAAGCTTGAGTGTGTTTATCATGAACCAGCCGTCGGTTACCACCTGTTTGCTTGGTAAGAATTGGTAAGAACTTGGTAAAAGCTTGAGTGTGAGAGACTTTGAATCACCAGATCCTAGTACTTGATAGGAACATATATTTTTGATTTATTTATTGTCTTCACTAACAATGGCAGGCTCTCAACATCATAGTGCTTGGGCCAACAGCATCCTAGGAGAAGAGGTAGTTCACACTCTGAGATACGAGATACAACAAAATATCACATGTAACAAAAGTAAGTTGACCGTACCCATTTTTAGTGGTAAATATGATCCAAAAGGTTATCTTACTTGGGAATTAGCTGTAGTACAATCATTTGATAAAAATGGAATTCCTAAGCATGATAAGGTTAGGATTGTTACTAGTGGATTTACTGATTTTGCTGCTCTTTGGTGGAATGATTATATGCGTAAAAATCAGGACATCCCAAGCACATGGATTAAATTGAAGAAAATTATGAGAACTAGATTTGTTCCTTCATATGTTTCTCGTCAATTATGGAATGAATTACAATGTCTAAAACAAGGTAGTAAAACTGTGGACAAGTACTACCAAGAATTTCAGCATAGATCTTTGTTTTGTGGGTTAGAAGAGATCGAAAATACTAGGATGAACAACTTTTATTGTGGACTAGATTTTGATATTCAAATCATGATATCTTGTAAAGAATTCAATTCTATGTCATGTTTGCTTAATCTTTCACGTAAAGCTGAAAGAAAAATACAGAGAAGACAATCAACCACGGTTCAAGTTCCTACAGAGTTAAATGTTAATCCTATTGCATGCACTACACCAAACTTTAATGAGAGCAAATTCGAGTGAAGTAGAGGATAGCACATGTGAGGATGATTGTACTAACGTAATCCAATCTACTTCTGTTATTTTTGTTGTTGCTGTTCCATGTGATATGCAGGTTACTTCTGAAGATGCGGAGCTAAAAGCTAAAAACCCTGCATTATCAATTGAAAGTTTTGAGGTACCTACTTCTTCTGAGGAGGATGCTAGTGACCATGGTACAGATATGATTTTACAGCAAGAAAGGAAGCATATTTGTGATTATATTCCTGCTGTACTTAATTCTATTGAGCTACCACCTTGTGCCACAATTGTAGAACCATGTGATGAATTGCATGCTTATAATTTTGATCATGTGATGCTGATTACGCATAAGGAAGTGATAGCTAGAATATCCCCTGCCACTGTTTTGTGCTATATCATGTTGAATGAGCCTGTTAGCTTGAATTGTGCTATGGAAAAGGTTTTTGAAATTTCATCACTTAAGTCTAGCACATATGCCTACTGTTTTAAATTCAATTTATTTTGGCATTATGGCATAGATGGCAAGTTTCTTGTCTACAGAATATGCATAACTTGTGATAAACTGGCTGAATTGAAGCTTGTTGTTTTGGGCAATCCTAGTTGTATGCAATAGCTTGTTTCATGTGTGGTACCTTCAAATTTTCCTGATAAGTGTGATACCCATAGCTTGCTACCTTATTGTTCGAATTTTAGTACGTTGACTTGTATTACAAATCAACATGTCGTAGTTAATGAGTGGAAGCACATCAAAATTGCGTTATCATTGTTGGAATGGTTTGATATTGCTTATTTACAATCTGATCACATGAATGAGCTATGCTTGTTACCAAAACTTGTACTAGTTTTGCCCATATATGTTATTGAACAAGGCTTACAAAATATGACTATTCTTTATCCAAGGATATGGATGGATATGTTCTTTACTTATATTTGCAAATTAAGTTGCAAACTGAATCATGTTAATATTTATGTTACATGCTTCACTTATAATCACAAATTGTTTTGCAAAATTGTAAGGAAAGGTGTCTTGGTTAAATCTGATTTCCGCATTTGTTGTTATGCAAATAGTACTACGCAAAACGAAAAAACAATAAAATATGGGATATATACATATATGTTGTGTACACGTTGTTTTTTTTGTTGCTTGTTTCTTCTCCAACTTGTCCAAAACAGAGGATGGTTTTCCTTCAAGGGGGTGAGGAAGCATCTAAGAGTGCTAGCATTCATCATGCTTTTATATGCTGGAAAGAAGTGTTGAGCTATGAGGATGATTATCAGGTGAATCCTTTTATTGTCTTTCTTGTCTTCAAAATATATAAAGAGGCAGAGCTACTATTTTATTTAATTGAATGCAGGACCTATATGTGGATGTTTTGTGTTGAGGACAAGCTAAAAGGTGAGCTTGAGTCGAGGACGACTCAAATTCAAGAAGGGGAGGGTGATGAGGACATCACTACTACGGATACGACCACACCTAGTTGGACTAACTCCGACACGTCATCCTTGGTCCAAGAAAAGAGAGATATCAAATTCATCACGTTTTGGAATCCAATTCGTCCTCCAGATACTAGCCTGAAATTTGACCCTACCCAAAAATTCCTTCGGAGTACTCTGCAATCAACAAAACAATTCGGGTCAACTTTCCAGTCCGAGTCAAACTTAGGTCTTGGGCCTTGTAAGAGTTCTATTCGGCCTCTCATTTGTGCTAGCTGAATCCCCTTTATCTTTCACCTATATATAGCTAAAGAGTACACCAAAATTACTTGGGTTTTGTTTAGTTGTAGTTTTCCTTGGTGAAACTATTTGGTATTCTCTTGTTCGATGAGATCAACAGCTATACCGTGCTTCGAAACCCACATCAATACTTCAATTATATTTGCAATTTCAGATTGCTTTTACTTTGTTCTTTCTTGTTCTTTAATTGTTTGCAGGAATTGATCTTCGTGATCAGGTCAACCAGGTTTTGGCACGGTTGATTACAATTCGGAGTTTGGTTGAGCGATTGCTTGGTGTCGGTCATGTTTCGGTCATAGCCTGGATCGTGAGGGTCATCTCTACTAATGGATAATTTTCCATCTCACCAAAAGATCGGGACATCCAATAGCCTCATCAAAAGCTCGAGCAATGTGGCTCCCGTCCTTCTGCTTGATGAGGGCATCGAGTAGAGGGTAGAGCATATGCGTCGAAAATGTATGATGTAGCCCCGAGTCCCTGCTTAATGACTGTATCGAGAAAGGAGTAGAGCGTGAGCATCAAGAATAGTAGGCCCACACCATACGCTCAGGCGCATGAGCCCTCGAGCATATGGGTAAGTCTCAGCATTTTTTTTGAAATCCGAATGGGCGGAGTATAACCTTATTCGAATGGTTGGGTAGTGTTGCAGCCTTTCCGCCCCTTTGGTTTCCACACGGTGCGTCATCCAATCAACGTCATAACTTAGCATCACTTTGGTTTTCGTATTTGTGTGGAAGTGCAATGGACACCCCGTGAATTGGGACCATAGCATATCTTGACGGAGTCATTGCTACAGTGCGACCCGTTCCCAAAGCTATAAGTAGACGGGACTTGTAGTCATCTGTCGCACTCCATTTTCTTTCTTACCTTCTGCTCATATTGCTTTAGTTCTTCAACCACATCCATGGCTTCTACTCCACCATCATCCCCATCTCTGGAGATCCTCGGAGAGTCCCATCCCCCTATGCCGCTGGCCGTAGTTTCTCTAGGACGGTTCATCATCATCTCCGATGATGAGGAGGAGATCGACTGGGAGGCACTTGAGAGGGAGGTCTGGCCAGAGGATGAAGAAAAGGTCATCGTCGAAGCCGCTACCGTCGACGGGGAAGAAGATGCTGTCGGAGGAGAAGAAGGTGAAGCTCAAGAGGGCTTCATTGACCCAACTCCGCTCGCGCTCCATGCTAGATGACGGAGATTACCTTCTTTGTCGATAAGTGGCTGGGTCTTCGCATCCTCTTTCAACCCGTACGAAGGGTGAAGGCCCATCACAGGGACCATCCTGTTCCAGCCCCCGAGGGAGCAGAAGAGGTAGCACGATGACTTCGAGGACAAGTAGGAGTAGGGTACCTGCCTCATATGTAATAGGATAAATTATGTTAGTTAATTGTAATGAACTCGTACTTACCTGAATCTTTGTTGTGATGCACGGTCCTTATCATTCATGTATGAACTTTTCTCAATTGGTCGATATTCCATGAGTTGCCAAACACAGCTCCTTCTATCGTCGATAATCGTACTAATCCGGATCGAGTCACCTCGACCACTACAGAGAGACCTTCCTATTTAGGTGATAGCTTATTACAGTTATCTTGCATCTGCACCTTTCGTAGTACTAAGTCCCTAGCAATGAGTGCTCTTTCCTTGATTTTCTGGGTATGGTATCGACGCAAGGCTTGTTGATACTTGGCTGCTCAAATGGACGCGCATTCCCTGTACTCCTCGAGTAGAGTTACATCATCTGTTCGCTCCTGCTCCTGTTCCCTTTTCGAATAGTTCTCCACACGAGGTGACCTAAATGTAAACTCAGTCGGAAGCACTTCTTCTGCTCTGTAGACAAAGAAAAACGATGTTTCACCAGTGGCTCGACTAGTCGATGTACGAATAGCCCACATCACCGAGGGGTGTTCTTTCATCCACCGAGTCGAGTAAGCCTTGAGCCTATCGAACACGCGGGTCTTGATCCCCTGCACGATTATTCCATTGGCATGTTCGACCTGTCCGTTACTCTGAGGGTGAGCTACGGAAGCGAAGCAAAGTTTGATACCAAATTCTTCGTAAAAGGCTATAAAATCATTGCTTTTGAACTGACTACAGTTGTATGTGTACTCCACATGAACTTCTTAGCCGGCTCTGAGGTGATGTTCCTAACGGGTTCGACTTTGATCCACTTGGTGAACTTGTCGATAGCCACGAACAGGAACTTGTAACTTCCTTGAGCTCTTGGGAACGGTCCCAAGATATCCAAGCCCCAGATGGAGAAAGGCCAAGACATGAAGTGTATTCGATGTGGTTGACACTCAATTTTATATTATGAATTTTTTTCGTACGCATGGAGTCTATAGTTCGAATTTGGACTCGTCATGAGAAATATTTAACACCGACTCGGACGGATTCAATACGCATGCTGAAATGAACTAGGGTGCATATGAAGTCCATTCAGGGTGTTTGGCACTTAGTTTTATTATGTGACTTTTTTTCGTATGCATGGAGTCTACCGTGCTAATTGGGACCCGTCATGTGGAATATTTAACACTGTCTCCGATGGATTCAATACGCACGTCGAAATGTGCTGAGATGCATATGAAGTCCATTCGAGGGTTTGGCAATGAATTTCATTATATGACTTTTTTCGTACGCATGGAGTCTATAGTGCCAATTAGGATCTATCGTGAGAAATATTTAATATTGAGTTGGACGGATTCGAAACCCATGCCTAAATGAGCTTGAGTGCATATGAATCTCATTCGGGGTGTTTGGCACTCAGTTTCATTATGTGATTTTTTTTCGTACGCATAGAGTCTACAGTGCCAGTTGAGACACACCGTGAGGAATATTTAACACCAACTCGGACGGACTCGAAATGCATGCCGAAATGAGCTAGGGAACATATGAAGACCATTCAGGGTGTTTGACACTCAGTTTCGTTATAAGATTTTTTTCGTACCAATGGAGTCAAATGGGACCAGTCGATAGGAATATTTAGCACCTACTCAGAAAGATTAGAAACACATGCCGAAATGAGATAAGGTGCATATGAAGTCCAAGTCCATTCGTGGTGTTTGACACTCAGTTTCATTATGTGACTTTTATTAGTACGCATGGAGTCTAAAGTGAGAATTGGGACCCGCCGTGAGAAATATTTAACACCGAGTCAGACGGATTCGCAACGCATGCCGAAATGAGCTACGGTGTTTGGCACTCAATTTCATTATGTCTTTTTTTCGTACATATGGAATCTATATTGCCAATTGAGACCCGTCGTGAGGAATATTTAATGCCGTGCCGAATGGATTCAGAACGCATGACGAAATGAGCTCGGATGCATATGAAGTCAATTCGGGGAGTTTGGTGCTTAGTTTTATGATGTGGCTTTTTTTGTACGCATGGATTCAATTGGCAACCTTCGTGAGGAATTTTTAGCACCTACTTGAAAAGATTCGAAACACATGCCAAAATGACATAGGGCTTATACGAAGTCAATTCGGGGTGTTAGGTACTCAGTTTCAATGTGTGACTTTTTATCGTACGAGTCTACAATACCAATTTGGACCTGTTGATGATGTCCCATCGTGAGTAATATTTAACACCGACTCAGACGGATTCCAAACGCATATCGAAAGGAGTTAGGGTGCATATAAAGTCCATTCGGGGTGTTTGGAACTTAGTTTCATTATGTGACTTTTTTCATTCGTGTGGACTTTACCGTGCCAATTGGGACACGTCGTGAGGAATATTTAACACCAACACAGATGGATTCGATACACTCGTCGAAATGTGCTAGGACCCATATGAAGTCCATTCGGGGGTTTGGCAATCAGTTTCATTATGTGAATGTGCTACTGCATAATTTTCCTTGTGATGTGTTGTTACTTAGGAGCATGGGAGAGGAGATGTTAACTCAAGGAGACCTCATACACAACTTGGATATCTACAAACCACGTTCAACTAAAGTACAAGGCCAATTGATGCCGTCCGTGCACTTCAATTCGGACTACAACTCGTCTCGGAGTCAGCCAGACAACGTCGGACTAAAAAGGCCATAACTTCCTCATACGAAGTCCGTTTGGTCTGAGCCACCACTCGTTTGAAAGCTTATTTCAAGACGTATTTATTGCGTACAAGCCCACCTCCAAATTCATTATGTAAGGCCTACAAATCAACGCGAAACGTTGCTGCTGTTGCAGACATCGAATCAAAACCGTTGATTGATCACTTTTTGTAACTTGCCCTTATATATGCTTAGCCGCTGCTACTTTTTTGGTTAGGTTATTTGCTAAGTTTGTTCCCCACGCGTGTGAAACACTTGTTCATCGGAGTAGTTTCACAAGACTTGGTTTGGTGAAAGACATAACCTCAACTTTGATCGTTTGAATTATCAGATTGATTTCTTTCTTGTTATTGCTCGTTTCTTCTACTGCGTGCAGGAATTAACTTTCGTGGTTAGGTCATCCGGGCGTGAGCACAGTTGATAACGGCATGTGCGTGGGTGTAGCGATTGCAGGGATTCAATCTCCGCTGATTGGAAGCCCTTGGAATGCGAATGTCTCCGTTCCGCAAAAGTAGAACCTATCAGAAGATCAGGCCGTTGTCGCATCAAGGTGCACATGAAGTCCAATCAGGGTGTTTGACACTCAGTTTTCATTATGTGACTTTTTTTCGTACGCATGGAGTCTAGCGTGCCAATTGGGACTCGTCGTGAGGAATATTTAACAACGACTCAGACGGATTCCATACGCATGCCGAAATGAGCTAGGACGCATAATATGTCCATTCGGGTGGTTTCGCAATCAGTTTCATTATGTGACTTGTTTTCGTACGCATGGAGTCTATAGAGCTAATTGGGACCCGTCGTTAGGAATATTTAACACTGAGTTGGATAGATTTGAAACGTATGACAAAATGAGCTAGGGTGCATTGATGTACATTCGGGGTGTTGGGCACTCAGTTTCATTATGTGACTTTTTTACATACGCTTGGAGTTTATAGTGCCAATTGGGACATGTTGTGAGGAATATTTAACACCGACTCGGATGCATTTGAAACGCATTCCAAAATGATCTAGGGTGTATATGACGCCCATTTGGGATGTTTGGCAGTCAATTTCATTATGGACTTTTTTCGTATCCATAGAGTTTGCATTGCCAATTGGGACCCATTGTGAGGAATATTTAACACCGACTTGGACGGATTCGAAATGCATGCCGAAATGAGCTAGGGAGCATATGATGTCCATTCAGGGTGTTTGGCAATCATTTTCATTATGTGACTTCTTTTCATACGAATGGAGTCAAATGGGAACCGTCGTGAGGAATATTTAGCACCTACTCAGAAAGATTCGAAATGCATGCCAAAATGAGATTGGGTGGATATGATGTCTGATGTATGATTGTGTCTCGATCTTTCGATGAGAACGATAATTATCAATTTGGTGGAACTGACTTTGACAATCTGACTATAACGTACAACAACGATTCGTCTTACCAATCGCTAAACCAACTCCGGAGGGTTATTGATCTTGCCGTTGGCACGATCATCCTGAACATAAGGTTCAATTCTTGCAAGCAACCGAGGAATAAGCAAGAACGATAGTAAAACAATCTGAAATTGCAAACAAGAATTGAGTTTCATGAATATGTAGATCACATGGTGGGGTTCTACGAAGTAGTCTTAATAGGCGGTCGTTTGACACGTTTAAAGGACAATATAGTTCGGCCCGAGGCTAAAAACTATGCTCAATAGAATCCTCAGTGTCTAAAGCAGCGGCTACTAAGTATATGAGATGGAGGAACGTGAGATGGTCATCCTAGGATTGTGTGCAGCCAGGGGGCGCACACAATTGGGCTTGGGCCCCCACACGCTTGCTTACAAGGGCCCAAACAGCCCAAAACAGTGTTGTAATAAATTGTTTCGATGATTCCAGGTGATCCACGATGAATCTGGAATTTTGATCAGACCCATGGAAAGTTCTCGTTGTAAGCTTTCAATCAAGTATAAGAACTCTCCAATCGGACATAGTACGCAAAAGTTATGCTCGTTTTATTTCAAACTGGTATCCGGAGGCCGAATTGGATTGCAGAACATGATGGATTTGATATCTTTCTCTTCATGGCACATGGATGACGTGTTGGAGTTGGTCCAACCAAGTGTTATCGTATCCATAGTAGTGTTGTCCTCATCATCCTCACCTTTTTCAATGAGTCGTCTTCGACTTACACTCAACTTTTAGCTCGTCCTCAACGCAAAACATTCTCATATAGGTCATGCATTTAATTAAATAAAATAGGAGCTCCGCCTCTTTATATATTTTTTAAAAAACGAAAGATATTTAGAGGATTCACCTAAAAATCATCCACACAGCTCAACACTTCTTTACAGCATATAAAGTCATGACGAAAACTAGCAATCTTGGATGCTTCCTCCCGTCCTTGAAGGAAAACCATCCTCGGTTTTGGACAAGCTGTAGAAGAAACAAGCAACAGAAATAACAACGTGTACGCAGCGTACATGTGTATATCCCATATTTCATCGTTTGTTTGGTTTCGCGTAATGCTATTTAAATAACAGCAAATGAGGAAATCAAATTTAAGCAAAGCACCTTTCCTCAAAATTTTGCAACTCAATTTGTAATTATAAGTGAAGCATATAACATAAATATTAGCATGATTCAGTTTGCAACTTAATCTGCAAATATAAATAAAGCACATATCAATCCCTATCCTTGGATAAAGAATACTCATGTTTTGTAAGCCTCGTTCAATAACATAGATGGGCAAAACTACATGTTTTGGTCACAAGCATAGCTCATTCATATGATCAGATTGTAAACAAGCAATATCAAACCATTCCAACAACGGTGAGAGAATTTTAATAGGCTTCCACTCATCAACTATGACATGCTGATTTGTAATACAGGTTAATGTACTAAAATTCAGATAATGAGGTAGCAAGCTATGGGTATCCCACATATCAGGAAAATTTGATAGTGCTGCAAATGAAACAAGCTGTTACATACAACTAGGATTGCCCAAAACAGCAAGCTTCAATTCAGCAAGTTTATCACAAGTTATGCATATTCTGTAAAAAGAAACTTGTCATCTATATCATAATCTCCAAATAAATTGAATTTAAAATAGTAGGCATTTGTGATAGATAAAGACTTAAGAGATGAAATTTTAGAAATCTTATCCATAGCACAATTCAAGCTAATAGGCTCATTCAACGTGATATAACTCAAAACAGTGGCAGAGGATATTCTAGCTATTACTTCCATATGCGTAATCAGCATTACATGATCAAAATTATAAGTATGCAATTAATCACATGGTTCTACAATTGTGGCACAAGATGGTAACTCACTAGAATTAATTACAGCAGGAATATACTCATAAATTTGCTCCCTTTCTTGCTGTAAAATCAGATTTGTACCATGGTCATTAGTATCCTCCTCAGAAGAAGTAGGTACCTCAAAACTTTCACTTGATAGCGCAGGTTTTTTAGCTTGTAGCTCCCATTCTTCTGAAGTAACGTGCATATCACATGGAACTACAACAAGAGAAGTAACAGAAGTAGATTGAATTACATTAGTAGAATCATCCTCACTTGTGCTATCCTTTATTCACTCAAATTTCTTGTATTCCTTTTACATGCTTGGGGTGTATGCTCTCATTAAGGTTTGGTGCAGTGCATGCAATAGGAGTAGCATTTAACTTTGTAGGAATTTGAACTGTGGTTAATTGTCTTCTCTATATTTTTCTTTCAGCTTGACATTAAAGATTAAGCAAACATGACATATGAAGGAACAAATCTAGCTCCGTAATCTAGACGTTGCAATTCGTTCCGTAATGGGTGAGAACATATGAAGGAACAAATCTAGCTCTTATAATTTTCTTCAATTTAATCCATATGCTAGGGATGTCTTGATTTTTACATATATAATCATTCGACCAAAGAGCAGCAAAATTAGTAAACCCACTAGTAAAAACCCTAACCTTATCAAGCTCAGGAATTCCATGTTTATCAAATGATTGTTCTACAGCTAATTCCCATGTAAGATAACCTTCAGGATCATATTTACTACTAAAAATGGGTATGGTGAAATTATTTTTAGTACGTGTGATATATCGTTGTACCTCCCGTGGTGATGAAGCTGTGCTCGCACGTTCTTCGTATCTCGAAGTGTGAACTACCTCTTCTCTTACGATGCTGTTGGCCCAATCACTACGATATTGAGAACTTGCCATTGTTAGTGAAGATAAGAAACAAATACAAGGATTTGTCCCTACCAACTACTAGGATGGGGTGAAAAGTCGCTCAACTCTCAAGCTTTAACTTAAGCTCTTACAAGTTCTTACCATGCAACAGGTGTTGTCGGTCGTTAGCGGTGTCAAAAGTTCTCCAAAGCTCGAATAAAATGATTGCCAAGGGACCTAACAAACGTACGACCGTAGAATGTGTAGAGCTAGGTAGTCTATACTTATTTCCTATGCAATTTGATAATTCTAGTTATTGTAATGATAAGTAATGATCCAAACTAGAATTCACAAGCCCTAGTTGCCAATCTCAGAAATAAAAATGAGGAGACCCCTAAATCTGAAAATTAGATTGTAGCTAGCGAGTTGGAACAATTTCATAACAAGAATCAAACTGAACCAAGTCTAAGGAAATAAAATTAAAAGATTCTAGTTTCCTTTCTACTAAATCTGAAATTGGCGCTGTAGATGTTAGCAATTCTATTTGTTAAGGTTTGATATGCAAAGAAGCCTTGTATTCATTTGAGGAAATTCCATCTTCTTTGCCTCCAGCTGTTACTAACATTTTGCAGGAGCACGCTGATGTATTTTCACGAGAAGTACCACCGGGATTACCACATATTCGAGGGATTGAGCATCAAATTGACTTAATTCCCAGTGCCTCGCTGCCCAATCGTGCCCCATATCGTACTAACCCTCAGGAGAGACTATAGAAATTCAGCGAAAAGTTCAAGAATTGCTTGATAAGGGTATGTTCGCGAATCTCTTAGTCCATGTGTTGTTCCTGTTATTTTAGTGCCCAAGAAAGATGGTACGTGGCGTCTATGTGTTGATTGTCGAGCCATTAATAATATTTCTATCCGTTATCATCATCCTATTCCTAGGTTAGACGATATGCTTCATGAAATAAGTGGCCCTTCTATGTTCTCTAAAGTTGACTTGCGTAGTGGCTGTCACCAAATACGGATAAAATTAGGAGATGAATGGAAAACAGCATTTAAAACTATGTTCGGGTTATATGAGTGCTTAGTTATGCCATTTGGTTTGATTAATGCCCCTAGTACCTTCGTGAGATTAATGAACGAGGTTTTATGTGCTTTCATTAGTAAATTTTAGTAGTTTACTTTGATGATATCTTGATTTATAGAAAGACTTTGGAGGAACATTTAGAACATTTACATGTTGTTTTTAATGCTCTACGTGATGCATGTTTGTTTGGTAACATCGAGAAGTGCACTTTTGCACTGATCGAGTCTCATTTCTTGGCTATGTTGTTACTCCACAGGGCATTGAAGTAGATAAAGTAAAGATCAAAGCTTTCTAGAGTTGGTCGACTCCTAAAACGGTCACACAGGTGCAAAGTTTTCTAGGACTTGCTGGATTCTATCGGCGCTTCGTCAAGGATTTCAGCACCATCGCCGCACCACTGAACGAGTTCACAAAGAAGGGCGTTCCATTCGTTTGGAGTGACGCGCAAGAGGAAGCCTTCAACATTTTGAAAGATAAGTTAACTTAAGCTCCTTTAGTACAACTCCTTGATTTTAATAAAATGTTTGAGCTCGAATGTGATGCTAGTGGTACAGGACTTGGTGGTGTTTTGTTGCAAGAAGGTAATTGTTGCATACTTTAGTGAGAAGTTTAGTGGGCCTAGTCTGAACTATTCAACTTATACACTCTTGTTCGGACTTTAGAGACATGGTAATATTATTTATGGCCCAAAGAATTTGTCATCTATTCTGATAATGAATCTTTGAAGCATATTAGAAGTCAAGGCTAATTGAATCATAGACAAGCTAAATAGGTAGAATTTATTGAATCTTTTCCTTATGTGATCAAAACACAAGAAGGGAATGTAAAATGTTATTGCTGATGCATTGTCTAGACGATATACTATGATGTTGATAAAGAAATATTGCTCAATTGCAAATAAGGATGAACTTGGAACAAATTTGTCGTTAACGATGGGTTCGTGTTTCGAGCTAGTAAGTTATGCATCCTAGATAGCTCCGTTCATCATTTGTTGTTATAGGAGGTGCATGGAGGACTTATGGGACACTTCGGCGTCAAGAAGACAAAGGACATATTCGCTGCCTATTTCTTTTGGCCGAAGATGAGACGGGATGTCGAGCATTACGTCGCTCGCTGCACTACATGTCAACGAGCTAAGTCACGACTTAATCCTCATTGTTCATATATGTCTCTTACTGTTCCTAGCGTTCAATGGCAGGATATTTCTATGGACTTTGTTTTAGAATTACCTAGGACAAAAATGGGGAGGGATAGTATATTTTTTATCATGGTATATTCTCAAAGATGGCACATTTTATTCCATGTCATAAAAGTGATGATGCTACTAATGTTGCCGATTTGTTCTTTCGTGAAATTGTTCATTTGCATGGTGTGCCAAATACTATAGTTTCTGATCGTGATACAAAGTTGCTTAGTCACTTTTGGAGAATGTTATGGTCTAAATTGGGGACGAAATTCCTGTTTAGTACTACTGCTCATCCGCAAATTGATGGATAAACCGAGGTGGTTAATCGAACTTTATCCAGTATGCTTAGGGCTGTTTTAAAGAAGAATATGAAAATATGGGAAGAATGCTTGCCTCATATTGAGTTTGCTTATAATCGTTTAGTGCATCCTACCACTAAGTTGTGCCCTTTTGAAATTGTGTATGGTTTTGTTCCTTGTGCACCAACTTATTTGTTGCCTCTCCTATCTTTGGAAAAGGTTAATTTTGATGCCAAACAACGTGTTGAACTACTTTTGAAAATGCACAAGACAACAAAAGAAAATATTGAGCACATGAAAGCTAAATATAAACTTGCTAGTAGTCAGGGTAGGAAACATGTTACATTCGAACCTGGTGATCTTGTTTGGTTGCTTTTAGAAAAGACATGTTCCCTAATTTGCGCAAGTCTAAATTAATGCCTTGCACCGACGGTCCATTTCAAGTGTTGAAAAAGATTAATGATAATGCATATAAGCTTGATCTGCCTATAGTGTTTGGGGTCAATACCACATTTAACATTGTAGATTTAAAGCCATACTTGGGTGAAGAAGATGAGCTACCGTCGAGGACGACTTCGAATCAAGAAGGGGGATGATGTGGACATCTCCACCACTGTTACACCCACTACACCAACACCTGCTGCCACTACTCTGACAATACAAGGACCACTTACTAAAGTTTGTGCTCGTCAACTCAATTATCATGTACTTTCATTCCTAGGGGATAATATTAATTTTGCTAAGGATTTGATACTGCCTAAATCAAGTTGTTACTTGATACTCAGGAATGATGGACCAAGCATGGATATGAGAGATAAGCTATAGAGCATAGGAATCAAGGAATTAAGAATGGAGATGATGGCAGCAACACAAAGCGAAGAAAAGAGGAGTTCAGTTCGGAGTCAGCAGACAGTCCTTTATTAAAACAGGAATATCTCCCTCATACGAAGACCAAACCAAGATAAACTTTCCTTATCCCCTCAAACCGAAACCAGTATGTTGTCGACCTCTTTTTCTCTTTCTTGCTCTAGCCGAAACCGAAACAAACTAGGGTTCCTCGGTATCCCTTTTTAGGTTGGCAGTGCTGGGCATCAAGAACAGATTAGCGAAAGTGGCGCGTGGCAGAGACTTGCTTGCCATAGCAGGAGGCGCTAGCAGTGAGGCAAGGGGCGACAAGGTCTGCAAGGGACGACAGGATCTCGGCAGGAGTTGTGTGGCGATTCCTTGCCATGGCAATTGGGGCAGTAGGAGTGGAGTTGCTTGCGGAAGGGTAGGTTAGATGGAAGATGATGAACCTGTAGCAGAACAAGTGCAATGGAGATGCAATGGCGACAGCAAGGTGGCGACAGCAAGATGCAATGACAAAATGAACCAGCCACCAATCTAAACTAAGACCAGCAACTCAACACGATGATGCAACCGAAAATTTACAATGCAAACTACTGACAAGAAAGATGGGCACAGATGGTTTTGGACAGCGGATGATCTACTACTGTAGTTTTTTGTGGCTTTTTTTGGACTTTAGGGATGAAACAATCTAACTACGAAACACTGAAAATTTCTCACCGAGAAACCTGGTACTCTGATACCACTTGATGTAAGATCGTGTCCCGATCTTTCGATGAGAACGATAACTATCGATTTGGTAGAACTGACTTTGGCGATCCAACTACAACGTACGAGGACGATGCGCCTTAGCAATCGCTAAACCAACTCCGAAGGGTTATTGATCTTGCTGTGGGCATGATAAACCTGAAAACGAGGTTCAATTCCTGCAAACAACCGAAGAACAAGCAAAAACGATAGTAAAACAATCTGAAATTACAAACAAGAATTGAGGTTTATGAATATGTAGATCACAAAGGTGGGGTTCCGCGAAGTAGTCTCAATAGGCGGTCGTTCGACACGTCTAGAGGACAATATAGTTCGGCCCGAGGCTAAAAACTATGCTCGACAAAAACCCAAGTGTCTAAAGTGGCAGCTATTAAGTATATGAGAGGAAGGGACATGAGATGGTTGTCCTAGAATTGTGTGCAACCTGGGAGGCACACACAACTTGGGCGTGGCCCCACGTACTTACAAGGCCAGAAACAGCCCAAAATAGTGTTGTAGTATAAATTTTCAATGATTTCGACTGATCCACGATGAATCTGGGGCTGGGACCAAACCCATTGGAAAGGTCTCGTTGTAATCATTCAATCAAGTACAAGAACTCTCCAATCGAACATCGTATGCGACAGTTATGCTCGTTTTACTTCAGGCTAGTATCCAGAGGTCGAATTGGATTCCAAAACATGATGGATTTGATATTTCTCTCTTCTTGGCATATGGATGACATGTTGGAGTTGGTCCAACCAGGTGTGATAAGGGTTGGCCCAATCTTCTCAGTGAGAAACCACAGATAGATGATGTGGAGTAGATGATGTTGCCAGCTGAACACTCGTGCCAATGCACGAACCCTCAACTTTTCGGAAAACGCCCAACACACAGTGGTAGATGATCGTCGCGAGTCCATGAAAGCTTCTAAGTTAACTAACATTCATAGGAGTAGGCCAATTCTTAATAGCTTCAATTTTAGACTCATCTACTTCAACTCCCTGGGCTGAAACAACATAGCAAAGGAATATCAAACGATCTTTGCAAAAAGTGCACTTTTCCAAGTTACCAAACAGCTTAGCATCACATAAAACATCTAGCACTTGGCAAATGTGAGCAATGTGGTCAGTTTTAGTGTGACTGTAAATCAGAATGTCATGAAAGTACACAACCACAATTTTTCCAATAAAGTGCCTCAAAACATGATCCATTAATCTTATAAACGCACTAGGTGAATTAGTTAACCAAACGGCATTACTAACCACTCATACAAACTAAATTTTGTTTTGAAGGCTATTTTCCACTCATCCCCTTCTTTCATCCTAATTTGATGGTATCCATTGCGCATATCAATTTTTGAGAAAATAATAGCACCACTTAATTCATCTAACATGTCGTCCAAGCGAGGTATGGGATGACGATAATGAATAGTGATATTATTAATTACTCTACAATCTACGCACATGCGTCAAGTACCATCTTTCTTAGGAACTAAAATAACATGAACAACACAAGGACTTAGGCTTTCGCGTACGTACCCTTTGGAGAGAAGCTCTTGTACTTGTTTTTGAATTTCCTTTGTTTCCTCGGGGTTGGTGCGGTACGGTGGTCGGTTAGGTAGTGTTGCCACATGGAATCAAGTCAATTTGATGCTCTAACCTACGGATTGGTGGCAAACCAGGGGCACCTCCTCGGTAAACACGTCGCTGAAATCCTACAGAATAGATGTAACACGACTAGGAAGAGAAGTCAAGTCATTAGTCGAAAGCAACGTGTCTTTGTACACGAGTACAAAGTGCACCAAAGTAGGATCCACACTAAATTCTCTTATCTCTGATTTGGTGGTTAATATTATTAAATGCTTCTCTCCCTCATTTTTATTTTTACCACCAAAATTTGGCTTGTGGCGCAGACGAGGACATCTTTCCTATTGACACAACCGCGCCTACCCACTCATCTCATACACAACAAGCTGAACCCGTATTGCAAGTACCAATTACTCGTGTGATGAGACCATACTCATCCAGGATAAGACCAACGCTATATCAGTTTGGCGACACTTCACAGCATCTTTTGTATCGTCTACATCTACTGGGATGGCTGCATCTACATGGCTTCACCGATCCCCACTAGGGCTAGGTCGATCACACAGTTGGCCTCCTCAGCTTTTGGACATGGCACAATCACCATCATCAGTTCGGCCGCCACCTTGGCCGCCTCCCATGCTTGATGGTGTATTCAATAAAGGCGTGTCTCCACCTTTACCACATCCACAACTTGATGAAGACATCTTTCCTATTGACACAACCACGCCTAGTCACTCATCTCATACACAACAAGCTGAACCCGTATTACAAGGACTAATTACTCGTGCTCAAGCACGGCGACTCAATTATTAGGTGAATACATTCCTAGGCTTTGATACAAATGATTCATAGAATGGAATGCTATTCAATCCTTGTGATGATTTTATTGTCCTTAGAAACCAAGGAGAAGAACCTCGAAACACCAAGCATGAAGCTAAGTCGTCATGTGCGCAAGTTCGACTAAGATTCGGCCTCCCTGACAGTACCAACTTAAAATGCCTATAACTTTTGATCCACAAGGGTGTTCGGGGCAAATGAGTACTTGACTGGAAGCTTTCTTCGCCCTCTTTCCAATCGATCTGGTTTCACCTCCAAATTCCATCCGAGCTGTCTGTAATCTGCAATACAAATCATGTCACTTTTCCTGTCCGAGTCAAAGTTGGCCTTGGGCATTGTAATCAAGTTGTATTTGGTCTCTGTAGGTTTTGGACGACCACCTCCTCCTCTTATCTCATAAATAGCCAGCCACACCCTCATCTATGGTTTGGGTTTTGTTTGATTAGTTCAGCCAAGTGCAGACTTTGAGTCATCGAGTTGTGCTGGACAGCCACCTTGTTAAGATCTTCAATAGAACACCACCCTGTTTTTGCCTTCATTCATATTCGCAATTTCAGATGGCTTTTACTATTGTTCTAGCTTGTTCTTCGGTTGTTTGTAGGAATTGAACCTCGTGTTCAGATTAATCGTGCCAACAACAAGATTAATAACCCTCCGAAGTTAGTTTAGCGATTGCTAAGGCGCATCATCGTCGTACGTTATAGTCGGATCGTCAAAGTTAGTTCCACCATATCGAAGTTATCGCTCTCATTGAAAGATCGGGACACAACCTGCTATCAAGTGGTATCAGAGCGCCACATTGATCGGTGAGAGATTTACCGTTCTATTGTTTGTTTTACCTACAGTCCAAAAAATTGCCACAGAAAAAATTCCCTTTGGACCAAGACAATTCGAGCCTTTCGCTACTACTGTGTAGTCTTTGCTTGTTGAGTTTTCTGTTGTATCGTCGTGTCGTGTGCTGGTTTTAGTGTCTTTAACTTAGAGTTTTGAGTTCAAGTCACATTTTGGTCACCGTTGATTTGTCATCATCGACATACGTCCGTACGTCGTCGTTGACATCGTCACATCTAGTTCTGGTCTACTACTGTCCAGTTTGGTAGTTTGTCCATAACTTCCTCATACGAACTCGGATTTTTGCGTTCTTGCACTCGTTCGTAAGATCTCCAAGTTTCCCATAAGATCAGTCATTGTCTTTGGCAAAACAAAGTTTCCCAAATTCGGCCTCTATCATTGAGAAAAGTTGCCATCTTTGTCAGGGTGCAGAGTTTAGATCTATTACGAATTGTTTCAATAAAACTGCCTTATCTTGAGATTCTTGTCTCTATTTTTGAGGAAAGATTAGAAGATTATCTAAAATTTTGGTAGAGAAAGATTTTTCAGATCTAGGATCTTTATGTCCCAAAATCACAGAATATGATTTCAGGTCCTGCTGTCTAGTCTAAAAAGTTGAAAGGAAAGAAAAAAAGAGCTGCACAAAAAAAAGGCAAGTGCAAAAAGCGCCGCACAAAAAAAAGAAATCTAGTGAAAAAAAGGAGAGAGCTAGTGGGTTTGCTTTTCTGTGAGCTAGTTGGTATATTGTGACGTTGTTTGTGTCCCGGCTCACGTCTCTAGTAGGTTAGGCCTAGGACTAGCACAATGCCATCGTTGAACGATTATTCATCTTGCTTTGACTAACGTGGTTCTAGATTCTCCATTGTATTGTTTCAGCCTACCTAGCTCCACATATTCTACAATGTGCATTTGTTCGGTCCCTTGGCAATCGCTTTATTCAAGCTTCAGGGATCTTTTGACACCGCCAATGGTCGACAACTCCTGCTGCACGGTAAGAACTCGTAAGAGCAGCTTTGGTACCAGCTCGAGAGTTGATCGACTTTATCACCACATCCTACGTAGTGATAGGAACACTATACTTGTGATTTTGTTTCTAGTATTCTACTAACCATGTCAGGTGACGAGAGTTCGCTCCATCACTCACCACGCATAAAGGGCATTATTGCTCACTTTGAGAGGATGACGAGGGTCACCACCGAGGACCTTAGTGAGGATGTATGACTCACTAATGAGCGAAAGTCGCTGCAAGAAGACTGTCTCTGGTCCATAAAGACCTCTCAGGTGTTAATGTTATGCCCTTGAGGCAATCATTTAGATGATTGTGACATGACTATGATTATGAATAATAATATGATTATTTGTCCAATGAATGTATATCATTGTATTGATCAACAAGTATGTGACTTGCTTATGAAGCTTTTTACTTATTGATATAATTCGATAAATATCTCTGATCCGATATGATCGTATAGGACAACGATGAATAGATCAGCACATGTAGTGATCGATGATCATGCTTCATAGATCATGGGATATGGAGATATCATCTATACATTGTGGACGCATGTTGAAGAACATGGGTTAGATAGACCCGCGATGGGACACTTCGATAATTTTTCATTCTTATGTGTCATCAGAATATCTCATACATAGTAGATGTATGATCCTTAGACCTGAGATTGTCATATTCCCTACATGTGTAATAGTTTTCCTTGGGGCTATCAAACACTACTTCCTAACCGGATAGTTATAAAGGTAGCTTTCATGTTTACTATGAAACGTGTAGAGGGAAGTGAGCAGTCAAGATGGAATTTGCCACTCCAATGAAACGGAGATATATGACAAGGCCACTCGTGAGATATGATTAAGAAAGTGCATGGCCATGCCGTGATTGAGGAGTCAATCACAACTTATTAATATATCACGGATACGAGAGATGGATTGAATCATCAAAGGATGACATGCTTCTCGCCTTGAGTTCAATCTTTATATACTTGGCAAAGGGATTATTACATGAGTACTTTTGATAGGTTCTGTCCGATTTGATCATAGTATGTTTGGGAGTTGGCATACTTTGCAAGGAGCCGCTACCAACTATTGGATTGAAAAGGAGTTTTCCGAATCCATGTCCAAACATACGTGAACCTACAGGGTCACACACTTAATGGGCTGGGACGCATTAATTTTGATTGGATCTGTAATTAATGGACCTCATGGGCTTAGCACGCTGATGGGCCCTGGTTTAGGGTTTCATCTCGTGGCTATATAAGGAGGAGAGGAGGGTGGCACAGGGTGTGCTTTCCACGGTTTAGAAGTGATTCGCACGAAACCCTAGCCTCCTCCTCTCGCTTGCACACCGACGCACGGCATTCCATCCCTGGACGTGTGGACTACTGCGGTGATGCTGCTGCGACTGCGGCGTGGGAGGACGATCAACGAAGTGGCGAGGACGATCCACTCCATCGATGCAACGACTGCGGCGAGGACGATCTACTACATCGACGAGCGAAGGATTCCGCAACTGCGCGTCTAGTGGTAATCTAATCTGTGATTCCCTTCTTGCGAGTAGCTTTCTGGTTATGTGGTAATTGTTTTTTGTGCTAGTGTAGCATACCGCGTTCCTCTTCTGTGGTATCAGATCCATCACGTATAGATTTCTGATCTGGATGTTGCACATATGATGTCTGAGGTTAGTAGATTGGATCTATTACATGTTCAGCCGGTTCATATGATGAATTGGTGATAGAATTTATCGATGAGATCGATCGGTTTAGGGTTTGAGGAAAGTGTAAACCGACTCAATCTTGATTTGGGTGAGTTCGTTCATGTTACAATGTTACCCTTACCAGTCGGGTTACCGCCATCAGGGTTTCTGAAATGTATCCATATGGGACCAAGCCAATCAGATTGAGTTGGATTGGGTCAATCTGGTTGATCCATGGTAAGCGTAAACCGATTCAAAATTGATTTGGGTGAGTACGTTCATGGTACGAAGCTGCCCTTACCGGTCGGGTTACCGCCATCAGGGTTTCTGAAATGTAATCATATGGGACCAATCCAATCATATTAGATCGGATTGGGTCAATCTGGTTGATCCGTGGAAATTTTGAGGGTGTTTTCCCATGACAGAAGACATGCCGCTAAAATTTTTTTTCCAAGGGCGCTACCCTCGACCCGCCCGCCAGGGGCACTGCCCCTCGAACCCCAGAGTCGTAGGGTTGCTTTTGTTTAACTCATTTTTGCAGGGAATTATGTGAAATAGTATGGCCTATGTGTATGTGATGCATGTAATTTCCACATGGCTTGTGTGCCGTGTCAAGCCATAAGGCTATTTAAATCGTATAACGACCTGCGTGTCAACTTGTGATGCTTCAAACCCTCATGTAAAATTCGTTATCAAAAGTTGTAAGGCGTTGCATCCATAATGATGTAGACGATGGTATCAAGCAAGGTGACTAGGTGAACAAATCAAGCAAGTTGGCAAGGTGAACAAACAAGCATGATGATAGAGATCTTAATGCTAAGGGCCATGCTATTTCACAGCTTATTTTGAATTTCTGTGGATGTGTGTTTAATCCTTGCTATTTTCTTTATGCTCGTTGCATGTGATGCCATGTTCTTAGTAGATTTTGTTCATCCCTATAGTTAAAATTTCAAATCAAAATGTCCATCCAATTGTTGCACCTATCAAGAATTTAGATCGTTATTGATATGACTGCCAAAGTAGTATATCAATGGCTATCTCAATAGATGATAGGGATGTGTTGGACACATCACGCATAACAATGGTAGATTTAATCAAGCTATCAAAACGGTTTTGGGCTTGAGGACATAAGTGGTTGGGACTTGATTTCAGTAATGAAGGAACATATACAAGACAATTGGTGTCTAGGAAAACACACATGAGGCAGGTTTCTTAATTGGCACCCGAAAATGGGAAGTGCTCCCTCCCTCATGTGAGCCCTTGGGGTAGGTTGACCTGGCCATGAGTCAAATTGACGGAGGCATTCATTACTTGTTTTCATACTCAACAAACAAGAGTTACATAAGATGTAATTAGCAAAGGTGTTGCTTACCTATGTCATTAAATTTCTAGCAGTGATGCCAAAGCTCACTAGTGTCTGATGAATATGGATCTTGAATACTCACTATGTGTCTATAAAAGGGACATAAAATAGGAGTGTCTTTTATTAAAATGTTTAATAAAATTTTTATATAAACATAGTGCTTAGAATCTTTGCATGTCTTTGTTGTAGTTCAATGGCACCTTCTCCTACTCCTGCTACACCTGATTTTGCTTTGAGATCAGTTTTGGAAAGGGAAAAACTTAATGGAACTAATTTTGTTGATTGGTATCGCAACCTGAGAATTGTTCTCAAGCATGAAAAGAAGGACTATGTTCTAGAGAATCCAATTCTGATGAACCACCCAAAATGCTCCTCGCAATTTGAAGGTTGAATCTGAAAAACATGTTAATGCTTACGAGTGGTCATTTGTCTCATGCTTGTCACCATGGACTCGAGTCCAAAAGCAATATGAGGACCAGGATGCTTACAATATGATTGTGGGTTTGAAGGGCATGTTTGGGAATCAAGCAAGAGCTGAGAGGTATGGTATCTCAAAGCTTTTATTTGCTTGTAAGCTGGCTGAAGGCAGTCCGATCAGCCCTCATGTGATAAAGATGATTGGTTACATCGGGAGATTGGAAAAACATGAGTTTCCCCTTAGTCGCGGTTTGCCCACAGATGTTATTCTCCAGTCTTTGCCACAGAGCTTTGAGCCATTTATTATGAATTTTCTATGAATAGCATGGAGAAGAGCCTAACCGAGTTACATGGGATGCTCAAGGCTGCCGTGGAAAGCATTAAGAAAAAACCCAATCATGTAATGATGGTTCAGAAAACAACTACATTCAAAAAGAGGAAGGCTAAGGCTGGGGGAACGGGAAAGAGCAAGGGCAAGGGCAAGGGCAAGGCTCAAGATGAGATTGCCAGCCTCAAAACTAAGCTTCAGAAGCTAAAATTTGACCCTCAACCTGATACCCAATGCTTCTATTGCAAGAAATCAGGACATTGAAAACAGAATTGCGAAAAGTACCTGGCAGATAAGAAGAATGGAAATGTGGTTTCCACTTCACGTATTAATGTTATAGAAATTAATCTTGCTACTTCTTCAGTCAGCTCATGGGTATATGATACCGGTTCGGTTGCTCACATTTGCAATTCAATGCAGGGGCTGATAAAGAGTAGAGATTTGGTAAAAGGAGAAGTGGATCTTCGCGTGGGGAATAAAACAAGAGTTGCTGGTCTTGCTGTTGGCACATACCCATTGCATTTGCCTTCAGGATTAGTTTTAGATCTCAATAATTGTTATTTTGTTCCATCTTTGAGTAGAAACATTTTTCATCTTCTTGTTTGGAACATGAAGGTTATGATTTCAGGATAAAGAACTTTGTTTGTTCAATATTTTTGAATGAAATGTATTATGGTCGTTGCCCCATGGTGGATGGGTTGTACGTCCTTGAACTCGAAGAGAAACCTGTCTATAACATTAATGTAAAAAGGCATCGGCCTAATGATTTGAACCCTACCTTTTTATGGCATTGTCGCTTAGGTCATATAAATGAGAAGCGCATGAAGAAGCTCCATGGTGATGGACTTCTAACCTCATTTGATTTTAGGGTTTAGGGTTTTTTAGTGAGAGAGCGAGTGAATTATTGGCCCTGGTACATACAGATGTATGTGGACCAATGAGCTCGACTGCTAGGGGTGGGTTTCAGTACTTTGTAACTTTTACTGATGGCTTTAGTAGATATGGATATATCTATTTAATGAGGCATAAATCTGAAACTTTTGAAAGGTTCAAAGAGTTTCGAAATGAAGTACAAAATCAACTTGGCAAATCAATAAAACACTTACGATCAGATCGTGGTGGCGAATACTTGAGCGAAGAGTTTGGTGATCATCTAAAGCAATGTGGAATCGTTCTGCAACTTACTCCGCCAGGAACGCCTCAATGGAATGGCGTGTCCGAACGACGAAACCGAACTTTATTAGATATGGTTCGGTCAATGATGAGCCAAACAGATCTGCCATTATCCTTCTGGGGTTTTGCTCTAGAGACAGCTGCGTTCACTTTGAATAGGGTCCCATCAAAATCCGTTGAGAAGACGCCATATGAGATATAGACTGGGAGAAGACCCATGTTGTCATTTCTCAAGATATGGGGATGTGAGGCTTATGTAAAACATTTACAATAAGATAAACTCGCACCTAAATCAGAAAAATGCTTTTTTGTGGGGTATCCTAGAGAAACAAAAGGATATTACTTTTACAAAAGAAACGAGAACAAAGTTTTTGTTGCTCGAAATGGTGCCTTTCTGGAGAAAGAGTTTCTTTCAAAAGAAATCAGTAGGAGTGATGTGTATCTTGATGAAGTTCGAGAATCACATGAATATGTTCAAGCTACCACTGAACCTTCACAAGATGTACAAAGTGTTGTACAACCTGTGGAAGAGACTCCAGCCCCACGTAGGTCGGGGAGGCCACGTCATGTACCTATTAGATATGGGAATGACATATTATTGTTGGACAATGATGAGCCCACGACTAATGAAGAAGCAATGATGGACCCAAACTGCGAAAAATGGCTTGAAGCCATGAGATCTGAAATTCAATCCATGCATGACAATCATGTTTGGAACTTGGTCGATTCTCCTGATGGTGTCAAAACCATTGAATGCAAATGGATTTTCAAGAAGAAGATAGACGTAGATAGAAATGTTCAGATCTATAAGGCACGGTTGGTGGCAAAGGGTTTCAAACAAGTTCAAGGAGTTGACTATGATGAATCCTTTTCACCGGTAGCCATGCTCAAATCTGTCCGGATCTTTTTAGCTATTGCTGCCTATTTCGATTATGAAATATGGTAGATGGATGTCAAAACAGCCTTCCTTTATGGGAATCTATCTGAGGATGTATACATGATACAACCTGAAGGTTTTGTTGATCCTAAATATGCTAAAAGGGTATGCATGCTTCAAAGATCCATTTATGGGTTAAAGCAAGCATCTCGGAGTTGGAATATTCGTTTTGATGAAGTGGTCAAGGGTTTTGACTTTATCAAAAATGAAGAAGAGCCTTGTGTTTACAAGAAGGCTAGTGGGAGCGCACTTGTGTTTCTGATTTTGTATGTGGATGACATATTATTGATCGGGAATGATATTCCTATGCTTGAAGATGTTAAAACTTCGTTGAAAAGGAGTTTCTCAATGAAGGACTTGGGAGAAGCATGCTATATCTTGGGCATAAAAATCTATAGAGATAGATCAAAAAGGTTAATTTGATTAAGTTAGGAAACATACATTGACAAGATATTGAAAAGGTTCAATATGCATGAATCCAAGAGAGGTTTCATGCCAATGTCACATGGCATCAATCTCTGCAAGAATCAGTGTCCTTCGACATCTGATGAGCGAGACAGGATGAGCAAGATTCCATATGCTTCATCTATTGGGTTTATTATGTATGCCATGATATGTACACGCCCAGATGTCTCATATGCTCTAAGTGTCACGAGCAGATACCAAGCAGATCCTGGTGATGGTCATTGGATAGCCGTAAAAAATATCCTGAAGTACTTGAGAAGAACTAAGGGTATGTTCCTTGTTTTTGGAGGTGAGGAATATCTAGTTGCAAAGGGTTACACTGATGCAAGCTTCCAAACTGACAAAGATGATTTTCGATCGCAATCCGGATTTGTGTTTACACTAAATGGAGGTGCAGTAAGCTGGACGAGTACCAAGCAAAACACGGTGGCCGACTCTACAACAGAAGCGGAGTACATTGCGGCTTCGGAGGCCGCAAAAGAAGCTGTGTGGATTAAGAAGTTTATCACAGAGCTTGGTGTGGTCGCTAGTGCCTCTAGTCCAATGGACATCTATTGTGATAATAGTGGTGCCATTGCACAAGCTAAAGAGCCTAGATCTCATCAGAAGTCTAAACATATACTCCGACGCTTTCATCTTATTCGCGAGATTATGGATAGAGGTGACGTAAGAATATGCAAAGTACATACGTAAGCCAATGTGGCCGATCCGTTGACAAAGCCACTGCCACAGCCTAAGCATGAGGCGCACATGAGGTCTATTGGTATTAGATACTTAATTGATTGACTCAAGTGCAAGTGGGAGATTGTTAGTGTTATGCCCTTGAGCTAATCATTTAGATGATTGTAACATGACTATGTTTGTGAATAATAATATGATTATTGGTCCAACGAATATATATCATTGTATTGATCAACAAGTATGTGACTTGTTTATGAAGCTCTTTACTTATTGATATAATTCGATAAATATTTCTGATCGGATCTCATCGTATAGGACAATGATGAATAGATCAGCACATATAGTGATCGATGATCATGCTTCATAGATCATGGGATATGGAGATATCATCTATACATTGTGGACGCATGTTGAAGAACATGGGTTAGATAGACCCGCGATGGGACACTGCGAGAATGTTTCATTCTTATGTGTCGTTAGTGTATCTCATACATAGTAGATGTATGATCCTTAGACCTGAGATTGTCATATTCCCTACATGTGTAATAATTTTCCTTGGGGCTATCAAACACTACTTCCTAACCAGATAGTTATAAAGGTAGCTTTCATGTTTACTATGAAACATGCAGAGGGAAGTGAGCAGTCAAGATGGAATTTGCCTTTCCAATGAGACGGAGATATATGACAAGGCCACTCGTGTGATATGATTAAGGAAGTGCAAGGCCATGCCGTGACTGAGGAGTCAATCACAACTTATTAATATGTCATGGATACGAGAGATGGATTGAATCATCAAATGATGACATGCTTCTCGCCTTGAGTTCAATCTTCATATACTTGTCAAAGGGATTATTACATGAGTACTTTTCATAGGTTCTGTCCGATTTGATCATAGTATGTTTGGGAGTTGGCATACTTTGCAAGGAGCCGCTACCAACTATTGGATTGAAAAGGAGTTTTCCGAATCCTTGTCCAAACGTACGTGAACCTGCAGGGTCACACACTTATTGGGCTGGGACGCATTAATTTGGATTGGATCCGTAATTAATGGACCTCGTGGGCTTAGCCCGCTGATGGGCCCTGGTTTAGGGTTTCATCTCGTGGCTATATAAGGAGGGGAGGAGGTTGGGCACAGGGTGTGCTTTCCACGGTTTAGAAGTGATTCACCCGAAACCCTAGCCTCCTCCTCTCGCTGCCCCTGCCGAGCGACCAGGTGCTTGCACACCGACGCACGGTGTTCCATGCGTGGACGTGTGGACTACTGCGGTGATGCTGCTGCGACTGCGGCGTGGGAGGACGATCCACGGCGAGGCGAGGACGATCCACTCCATCGACGCAACGACTGCGGCGAGGACGATCCACTACATCGACGCGTGATGGATTCCGCATCTGCGCATCTAGTGGTAATCTAATCTGTGATCCCCTTCTTGCGAGTAGCTTTCTGGTTATGCGGTAGATTTTTTTTTGTGCTAGTGTAGCATACCGCGTTCCTCTTCATCAGGGAGTTGCTAACACTACCCTTGCTACTATTTTGTCTAGACTTGATATGCTTGCATCTGCTACCCTTCGAACTTCTAGTCCTCCGCCTTGTCACCTATGCAACAACAATGGCGTACTACGTGCACAACGGGTGCCCATTGTTGTCTCGGCTTCCCAGCATGGCCCCACTGCGTCGGCTGCTCGCGACATCAACATCGCCACAGCTTCATCAACTGATGATGAACAAGGTAAAATCAAGATTGAATTGCCTCCTTTTGATGGAAAGTTCGATCCTAATGCATATATTAATTAGGAGATAGCGGTAGACAAAGAATTTGCAAAGTATGACTTATCTAAAAACCAAAAGATTAGTTCCACGGTTAAAGTGTTAACATCAGATGCAATATATTGGTGAATGAACATGAAACTTTCATATTTGAACTAAAAACTTACGCTGAACATAAACATGTTATTCACATTGCCAGTGAAGAAGATGAGCTTAAATTGATGTCTTCTTTAAATAATTTAGGTTACATTGAATTTGATGTTCTGTGTGATCTACATAGTTTCAAGGAGAAGATTTTTATAAATTCTGATTTGCCATGGTTACCGCGAAATATTTTTCATGTTGTTGGTAAATATTTTAATATCATATCAAGTACCCCTACTTTCGTTTATAATCTATATGATAGTTTTCAAGAGAGTGTTGGGAGATTGTGATTCTCGAGCCATTGATTTGATCACAAAAGATATGCACGTTGCTTTGCTCTTTGTCGCTACTAACATTCTGCAGGAGAACATGATGGAGTCGAGGACGACTCCAATTCAAGAAAGGGAGAATGATGAGACCATACTTATCCTGGATAAGACCAACGCTATATCAGTTTGGCGACACTTCATGTCATCCTCTACATCGTCTACATCTACTAGGATGGCTGCATCTACATGGCTTCACCAATCCCCACCAGGGCTAGGTCAATCACACAGTTGGCCTCCTCGGCTTTTGGACATGGCGCCATCACCATCATCAGTTCGGCCGCCTCCCATCCTTGATGGTGTATTCAAGAAAGGCGTGTCTTTACCTCTACCACATCCACAACTTGATGAGAACATCTTTCCTATTGACAAAACCGCGCCTAGTCACTCATCTCATACACAACAAGCTGAACCCATATTATAAGGACCAACTACTCGTGCTCGAGCACGGCGAATCAATTATCAAGTGAATACGTTCCTAGGCTTTGATACAAAAAATTCACAGAATGAAATGCTATTTAATCCTTGTGATGATTTTATTGTCCTTAGGAACCAAGGAGAAGAACCTCGAAATGCCAAGCATGAAGCCAGGTCGTCATGTGCGCAAGTTGGACTAGTATTCGGCCTTCCTGACAGCACCATCTTAAAACGGCTATAAATTTGATCCACGAGGGCGTTCGGGCAAATGACTACTTGAATGGAAGCTTTATTTGCCCTCTTTCCAATGGATCCAGTTTCACCTCCAAATTCCATCTGAGCTGCCTAGAATCTGCAAAACAAATCATGTCACTTTTCCTGTCCAAGTCAAAGTGGGCCTTGGGCCTTGTAATCAAGTTGTATTCGGTCTCCCAAGGTTTTGGATGACCTCCTCCTCTTATATCATAAATAGCCAGCCGCACCCTCATCTAGGGTTTGGGTTTTGTTTGATTAGTTTAGCCAAGTGCAAACTTTAAGTCATCGAGTTGTGCTGGACAGCCACCTTGTTAAGATCTTCAATAGAACCTCACCCTGTTTTTGCCTTCATTCATATTCGCAATTTCAGATTGCTTTTACTATTGTTCTTGCTTGTTCTTCGGTTGCTTGCAGGAATTGAACCCCGTGTTCAGGTTGATCGTGCCAACGGCAAGATCAATAACCCTTCAGAGTTGGTTTAGCGATTGCTAAGGCGCATCGTCATCGTACATTGTAATCAGATCGTCAAAGTTAGTTCCACCAAATCGAAGTTATCGCTCTCATCAAAAAATCGGGACAAAACCTTCTATCATGTAACACCATTAGGAAGAGAAGTCAAATCATTAGTCGAAAGCAACGTGTCTTTGTACAGGAGTACAAAGTGCACCAAAGTAGGATCCGCGCTAAACTCTCTTATCTCTTATTTGGTGGTTAACATTATTAAATGCTTCTCTCCCCCATTTTTATTTTTACCACTCAAATTTGGCTTGTGGTGCTGATGAGGACATCTTTTTCTATTGACACAACCGCGCCTCGTCACTCATCTCATACACAGCAAGCTGAACCCGTATTACAAGGACCAATTACTCGTGCTCGAACACGGCCACTCAATTATCAAGGGAATACGTTCCTAGGCTTTGATACAAATGATTCACAGAATAGAATGCTATTTAATCCTTGTGATGATTTCATTGTGCTTAGGAACCAAGGAGAAGAACCTCGAAACGCCAAGCATGAAGCCAGGTCGTCATGTGCGCAAGTTCGACTAGGATTCGGCCACCCTGACAACACCAAGTTAAAATGGCCATAACTTTTGATCCACAAGGTTATTCGGGCCAAATGAGTACTTGACTGAAAGCTTTCTTCACCATATTTCCAATGGTTCCAGTTTAACCTCCAAATTCCATCTGACCTTTCCAGAATCTGAAAACAAATCAAATAACTTTTCCTATCCGAGTCAAAGTGGGCCATGAGCCTTGGGCCTTGTAATCAAGTTGTATTCGGTCTCCCTAGGTTTTGGACGACCTCCTCCTCCTCTTACCTCATAAATTGCCAGCCGCACCTTCATCTAGGGTTTGGGTTTTGTTTGATTAGTTTAGCCAAGTGCAAACTTTGAGTTTTCAAGTTGTGCTGGTGTGGGATATAGATTCCAGGGGATCCTCAAGAAAGACCCAAGATGAAGGCCCAGAAGATATGCTTCACATCAAGCTTCTTAACCGTACGGAAAGGGATATATCATAACGAAAGTTGAACTTGTGTTTAGAAATGATAGATACAGTTGTAATCCGAGTCGTTAGAAGGATAGATAAAGATGTAAACTCTGTCCTATAACCGACTAGAATCTTGTAACCGATTGGAATCTCTTATTCGATCGGGACTCTGTAAGCCGCCTCACCCCCGCTATATAAGGGAGAGGGCGGGCAACAACAGGGGGATCCGATCATCCAAGCATAGAGCAATCAAGCCATAGAGCATAGAATACCTCATATCGCCCGGAGCATATTGTGCTTTGAGCAACCCTGGATCCAAGAGATCCATATAATTCCAGCACACAGGATTATGGTATTATCTCCTCCGCGAGAGCCTGAACTTGTATAAACCCCTTGTCTTGTGTGACCTTCGAGTTTGAGATCGAGCGCCTACCCCATAAATTCATTGCCGACTACAAAAGTCGACAGTTGGCGCGCCAGGTAGGGGTAGCGCTTCAATCTTTTCCTACAGACTCGATGGCGTCAATCGGCGGATTTATCTCCAGCCAGGCTTTCCGCTTCGGAAGCCTGGATTTCGTAGCTAATATGCATGGAGAGCTTGTCAGCCTGGATAAAAACCAGATCCAATCTGGCAGAATCTAGGACGAACCATCTCAGGTACATTACCCTGACTTATCTGAAAAACCAGTCGGCTCCATTAAGAGCGGCTGCGACTTTCGCGGCATCTTCTCAATTGAAGGACAGAAGACCGATCTCCATCAAGAAGATCGTGACGTCGCGGAAGAAGATCGCCGACGTAAGGATAAGGAGATCAAAACGCGGTCTCTCCGATCTTTGGGTCGTAATGTCCGGGAGAACATCCTGCAATCTAAGTTGGGATATCAGACCGTCTTCCGCACGCCGATGCAAAACATCGTTGCTTCGAAAACGCTCCTCGACGCGTGGGACCCGATGATTGCATCAGACAGTCCAGCAGCCCCGATTGTGGCTCACATCAAGGCCATGGTGACGGCGGCAGCTATCCAGCAAAATTAGGAGAAGCCGGTTGGAGAAGCGCACTCGCGCTCTAACGCGGCCACTCGTGTCGCCAGCAGTCGGACTGCAACTAGCCGGAGCGTTGGCAGTCGGTGCCACGCACCGCCTACTGGAGACGCTCGATAGATCCTTGATCGCGACCTCCGCTAGGACATCACGGCCAGGCGACGAGAGCGGAACGAGGAAGAAAGACATGGACGCCGCGACAACTTCGAGCGTTTCGGCATAAGCTACAATCGGCGGAACAACCGAATGCACGATGACCACGACGATCGCAGATTTCATCATCGCAGATTTCAATGACTCGCTGCGCCGAACCTCACCTCGACGTTTTGACGGTCATCATCGAGCTAGAAGATCTCCACGCCGGAGTCCACCCCAGCGAGATGAAAGAACCATCGATGGGATCCGAGCATTCACTCCCCGGCTTCGCCGAGTGGTTTGGCCCAAGGGATTCAACCCCAAAGGCATTGTAAAGTTCGACGGGGGCGAGACCCAGAAGCTTGGTTGCAGGTCTACACCCTGGCGGTCAAGGCAGTAGGAGGAAATCAGACCGTCATGGCGAACTATTTGCCGGTCAATCTCAGCCCCTCGACACAAGCATGGCTCACGGGCCTCCCTGCCAACTCGGTAGACTCTGGAGTGACACATGCGAGCAATTCATAGCCAACTTTCGGGGACCTATGAGAGGCCCAGACTCCGTGGGACCTCAGATCATTGCACTGTAAGAAGGATGAAAGCCGAGAGACTTCATCCGCGCTTCATGCAGAAGAAGAACACCGTCAAAGACGTGTCAGAGGCGGTGGTGGTGGTGGCCTTCCAGAAAGGGGTAAGCGATCCTGATCTTATTAAAAAAATGTCCAGGAAGCCCCCAACCTCCGTAAAAGAAATGTTTGCTTTAGCCGACCGCTACGCCACGGCCTCAGATGCTCTGGCCGAGCGGCAAGAAGATCATCCCACACAAAAAAGCAAGGGCGATAAGCCCGAGCCCTCTAAACACAAGGATAGGAAACGCAAGGGCGAGGAGCTGGTCGCGGTAGCCGAGCATAACCGGCCCCGAGCCACTTAGAGAGAGGCACCTGACTACAGCACCCTCGTGGAAGCGATCTGTCCTTTCCACCCCAAGGGAAAGCACGCCGCCAAGGACTGCTTCACTCTGAAGCATTTTGCGCGCGAAAGTCAACGGCAACCAGCCCGACCAAGGGCGAAGTTGCTCCAAAGGAAGAAGAAGGAACTCCCGGATGAAGAAGATTTCCAGGAGCCCGAGCAGGAGCTGAACTACATCTACGGGGGCTCAATTGGATACGAGTCCAAGCGGAAGCAAAAAATCACCGCTCGGGAGATCAACGCATGGAACTCGCGACTCCTCAATATCCGAAATGGTCCGAGGTCCCGATCACCTTTGACCGTAGAGATCACCCCGCAGGTCCCACATCCGGTAAGTTTCTCTCGCACTTGACCCGGCCAGCGCAGCGTGAAGCTCAAGAGGGTTCTCGATCGACGGCGAAGTGGGCTCAACGTCCTGTTCGCCATAACTTTCGACGACATGAGCATCCCCCGTTCGGAGCTGAGGCCAAGCACTCAGCCTTTCCACGGAGTAATCCCCGGGGCGTTCTCGTTCCCCCTCGAACAGATTTCATTACCCGTTACGTTCGGGACCAAGGATAATTTCCGGACCGAATTCATCAATTTTGAGGTAGCCAATTTCGAGACGGCGTATCATGCCATCTTGGGAAGGCCTGGCCTAGCCAGATTCATGGCCATACCTCATTATACTTACTCGGTGTTGAAGATGCCGGGACCCAAAGGAGTCATCACACTTCGTGGCGACATCAAGCAATCCTCGCAATGCGACTGGGAGAATCATGAACTTGTCGAATTGTAGGAAGCAGGTACCCAGGCAAGAAACATCCAGGCTGAGGCTGCCACGCTCCAAGACGAAGGAGAAGTACCATCAAAAAAGCAAGCCACCTCGGGAATTAAGCCCGGCGAAGGAACTAAAAGTATCATTCTTGACCCGTCTGACACGTCTAAAACAACCGTGATCAGGACAGGGCTCGAGGAAAAATAGGAAAGCGTGCTCGTCACCTTCCTCCAAGCTAACAGAGACATTTTCGCCTGAAAACCATCAGATATGCCAGGTGTACCAAGGGAGGTGATCGAGCACTCTCTCCATGTTGATGAGAAGTCAAAACCCGTCAAAAGAGAGGGCGGTTCGCTCCGGATCGTCGGAACGCCATAAAACAGGAAATCACGAAAGTCCTGGCCGCAGGTTTCATCAAAGAAGTGTATCATCCTGATTGGTTAGCAAATCCTGTGTTAGTTCAAAAGAAGAATAAAACTTGGCGCATGTGTGTCAATTATACTGATCTCAACAAGGCGTGCCCGAAGGATCCCTTTGGACTACCCCAGATTGACCAGGTGGTAGATTCGACTGCCGGTTGTGAAATTTTGAGTTTTCTTGACGCATACTCGGGCTATCACCAGATTCGCCTAAAGGAGGAAGATCATATCAAGACCTCGTTCATCACGCCTTTCGGAGCTTACTGTTACACCACGATGGCTTTCGGGCTAAAAAACACTGGCGCGACCTATCAGCGTGCGATATAGCGGTGTTTTCACGCCCAGCTCGGGCGCAACGTGGAGGCGTATGTATATGACGTTGTTGTAAAAACTCGGGAAAGGAAAGATCTTATCATCGACCTAGCTGAGACTTTCGAAAGTTTAAGGGCTTTCAACATGAAGCTAAATCCTGAGAAGTGTGTTTTCGGAGTATTTTCGGGAAAACTGCTTGGATTTATCGTGTCACAACGAGGCATTGAAGCCAACCCGGAGAAAGTCAAGGCCATATCAAATATGGAACTGCCGACGAACCAAAAAGACGTCCAGAAGCTTACAGGGTGTATGGCCGCTCTAAGCAGGTTCATCTCCCGGCTGGGTATGCGAGGTATGCCTTTCTTCAAACTACTCAAGAAACAAGATAAGTTTCAGTGGACGTCGGAAGCGCAACAAGCATTTGAAGATCTGAAGACCTTCCTGACGACACCACCCGTGCTAGTCTCACCAATGCCAGAAGAACCCCTATTACTTTATATCGCGGCAACGGCACATGTAGTCAGCGCTGCGATCATCGTAGAAAGGGAGGAAACAGCTCAGGTGCACAGAGTCCAACACCCGGTATACTTCGTCAGTGAAGTCCTAAGTGAGTCCAAGGTACGATTGTTAGTGTTATGCCCTTGAGGCAATCATTTAGATGATTGTAACATGACTATGTTTATGAATAATAATATGATTATTGGTCCAATGAATGTATATCATTGTATTGATCAACAAGTATGTGACTTGCTTATGAAGCTCTTTACTTAATGATGTAATTCGATAAATATCTCTGATCGGATATCATCGTATAGGACAACGATGAATAGATCAGCACATGTAGTGATCGATGATCATGCTTCATAGATCATGGGATATGGAGATATCATCTATACATTGTGGACGCATGTTGAAGAACATGGGTTAGATAGACCCGCAATGGGACACTGCGAGAATGTTTCATTCTTATGTGTCATCAGTGTATCTCATACCTAGTAGATGTATGATCCTTAGACTGAGATTGTCATATTCCCTACATGTGTAATAGTTTTCCTTGGGGCTATCAAACACTACTTCCTAACCGGATAGTTATAAAGGTAGCTTTCATGTTTACTATGAAACGTGCGAGGGAAGTAAGTAAATCAAGATGGAATTTGCCACCCAATGAAACGGAGATATATGACAAGGCCACTCGTGTGATATGATTAAGGAAGTGCATGGCCATGCCGTGATTGAGGAGTCAATCACAACTTATTAATATATCACGGATACGAGAGATGGATTGAATCATCAAAGGATGACATGCTTCTCGCCTTGAGATCAATCTTCATATACTTGGCAAAGGGATTAATACATGAGTACTTTTGATAGGTTCTGTCCGATTTGATCATAGTATGTTTGGGAGTTGGCATACTTTGCAAGAAGCCACTACCAACTATTGGATTGAAAAGGAGTTTTCCGAATCCACGTCCAAACGTACGTGAACCTGCAGGGTCACACACTTAATGGCTATCTCAATAGATGATAGGGATGTGTTGGACACATCACGCATAACAAAGGTAGATTTAATCAAGCTATCAAAACGGTTTTGGGCTTGAGGACATAAGTGGTTGGGATTTGATTTCAGTAATGAAGGAACCTATACAAGACAAGTGGTGTCTAGGAAAACACACATGAGGCAGGTTTCTTAATTGGCACCCGTATACGTGAAGTGCTCCCTCCCTCATGTGAGCCCTTGGGGCAGGTTGACCTAGCCATGAGTCAAGTTGATGGAGGCATTCATTACTTGTTTTCATACTCAACAAACAAGAGTAACATATGATGTAATTAGCAAAGGTGTTGCTTACCTATGTCATTAAATTTCTAGCAGTGATGCCAAAGCTCACTAGTGTTTGATGAATATGGATCTTGAATACTCACTATGTGTCTATAAAAGGGACATAAAATAGAAGTGTCTTTAATTAAAAAGTTTAATAAAAGTTTTACATAAACATAGTGCTTAGAATCTTTGCATGTTTTTGTTGTAGTTCAATGGCACCTTCTCCTACTCCCCGCTACACTGGTTTTGCTTTGAGATCGGTTTTGGAAAGGAAAACCGAATGGAACTAATTTTGTTGATTGGTATCGCAACCCGAGAATTGTTCTCAAGCATGAAAAGAAGGACTATGTTCTAGAGAATCCAATTCTCGATGAATGAACCGGTAGAAAATGCCGCTCGCAATTTGAAGGTTGAATATGAAAAGCATGTTAATGCTTCAGAGAGGTCACTGTCTCATGCTAGTCACCATGGACTCGAGCTCCAAAAGCAATATGAGGACCGTGGATGCTTACAATATGATTGTAGGCTTGAAGGGCATGTTTGGGAATCAAGCAAGAGCTGAGAGGTATGGTATCTCAAAGCTTTTATTTGCTTGTAAGTCGGGTCAAGGCGATCCGGTCAAGACTCATGTGATCAAGATGATTGGTTACATTGGTAGATTGGAAAACTTGAGTTTCCCTTAGCCTCGGTTTGGCCACAGATGTTATTCTCCGTCCGCCTCGAGCTTTGAGCCATTCATTATGAATTTTCATATGAATAGCATGGAGAAGAGCCTAACCGAGCTACATGGGATGCTCAAGGTCACGAGAAAGCATTAAGAAAAACCCAATCATGTGATGATGGTTCGAAAACAACCGCTTTCAAAAAGAGGAAGGCTAAGGTGGGGAACGGAAAGAGCAAGGGCAAGGGCAAGGGCAAGGCTCAAGATGGGATCGCAAGCCACAAAACTAAGCTTGAAGCTTAAAGTTGGCCCTCAACCCGATACCCAATGCTTCTATTGCAAGAAATCGGGGCATTGGAAAGGAATCGCGAAAATCGGCAGATAAGAAGAATGGAAATGTGGTTTCCACTTCAGGTATTAATGTTATAGAAATTAATCTTGCTACTTCTTCACTCAGCTCATGGGTATATGATACCGGTTCGGTTGCTCACATTTGCAATTCGATGCAGGGGCTGATAAAGAGTAGAGACTTGGCAAAAGGAGAAGTGGACATCGCGTGGGGAATAAAGCAAGAGTTGCTGGTCTTGCCGTTGGCACATACCCATTGCATCTGCCTTCAGGATTAATTTTAGAACTCAATAATTGTTATTTTGTTCCATGTTTGAGTAGAAACATTATTTCATCTTCTTGTTTGGAACATGAAGGTTATGATTTCAGAATAAAGAACTTTGTTTGTTCAATATTTCAGAATGATATGTATTATGGTCGTTGCCCCATGGTAGATGGGTTGTACGTCATTGAACTCAAAGAGAAACCAGTCTATAACATTAATGTAAAAAGGCATCGGCCTAATGATTTGAACCCTACCTTTTTGTGGCATTGTCGCTTAGGTCATATAAATGAGAAGCGCATGAAGAAGCTCCATGGTGATGGACTTCTAACCTCATTTGATTTTAAATCATTTGAAACATGTGAATCTTGTTTACTTGGCAAGATGACAAAAGCCCCTTTCACAGGTTTTAGTGAGAGAGCAAGTGAATTATTGGCCCTAGTACATACGGATGTATGTGGACCAATGAGCTCGATTGCTAGGGGTGGGTTTCAGATTTTGTAACTTTTATCGATGACTTCAGAGATATGGATATATCTATTTAATGAGGTATAAATCAAACTTTTGAAAGGTTCAAAGAGTTTCAGAACGAAGTACAAAATCAACTTGGCAAAACAATAAAACACTTACGATCCGATCGTGGTGGCGAATACTTGAGCCAAGAGTTTGGTGATCATCTAAAGCAATGTGGAATCATTCCGCAACTTACTCCGCCAGGAACGCCTCAATGGAATGGCGTGTTTGAACGACGTAACCGAACTTGTTTAGATATGGTTCGGTCAATGATCAGCCAAACAGATCTGCCATTATCCTTTTGGGGTTTCGCTCTAGAGACAGCTGCGTTCACTTTGAATAGGGTCCCATCAAAATCCGTTGAGAAGACGCCATATGAGATATGAACTGGGAGAAGACCCATGTTGTCATTTCTCAAGATATAGGGATGTGAGGCTTATGTAAAACGTTTACAATCAGATAAACTCGCACCTAAATCAGAAAAATGCTTTTTTGTGGGGTATCCTAAAGAAACAAAAGGATATTACTTTTACAAAAGAAACGAGAACAAAGTTTTGTTGCTCAAATGGTGTCTTTTGGAGAAAGAGTTTCTTTCAAAAGAAATCAAGAGGAGTGATGTGTATCTTGATGAAGTTCGAGAATCACATGAATATGTTCAAGCTACCATCGAACCTTCACAAGATGTACAAAGTGTTGTACAACCTGTGGAAGAGACTCCACTTTACGTAGGTCGGGAGGCCACGCCATGTACCTATAAGATATGGGAGTGACATATTATTGTTGGACAATGATGAGCCCACGACTTATGAAGAAGCAATGATGGACCCAAACTCAAAAATGGCTTGAAGCCATGAGATCCAAATTCAATCCATGCATGACAATCAAGTTTGGAACTTGGCGACTCTCCGATGGTGTAAAACCATTGAGTGCAAATGGATTTTCAAGAAAAGATAGACGAGATGGAAATGTTCAGATCTATAAGGCACGGTTGGTGGCAAAGGGTTTCAAACAAGTTCAAGGAGTTGACTATGATTAAACTTTCTCACCGTAGCCATGCTCAAGTCTGTCAGGATCATTTTAGCTATTGTCGCATATTTTGATTATGAAATAAGGCGGATGGATGTCAAAACAAGATTCCTTAATGGGAATCTTTCCGAGGATGTATACATGATACAACCCAAGGTTTTGTTGATCCTAAATATGCTAAAAGGGTGTGCAAGCTTCAAAGATCCATTTATGGGTTAAAGCAAGCATCTCGGAGTTGGAACATTCGTTTTGATGAAGTAGTCAAAGGTTTTGACTTTATCAAAAATGAAGAAGAGCCTTGTGTTTACAAGAAGGCTAGTGGGAGCGCACTTGTATTTCTGATTTTGTATGTGGATGACATATTATTGATTGGGAATGACATTCCTATACTTGAAGATGTTAAGACTTCATTGAAAAGGAGTTTCTCAATGAAGGACTTGGGAGAAGCATGCTATATCTTGAGCATAAAAATCTATAGAGATAGATCAAAAAGGTTAATTGGATTAAGTCAGGAAACGTACATTGACAAGATATTGAAAAGGTTCAATATGCATGAATCCAAGAGAGGTTTCATGCCAATGTCACATGGCATCAGTCTCTGCAAGAATCAGTGTCCTTCGACATCTGATGAGCAAGATAGGATGAGCAAGATTCCATATGCTTCAGCTATTGGGTCTATTATGTATGCCATGATCTGTACACGCCCAGATGTCTCATATGCTCTAAGTGTCACGAGCAGATACCTAGCGGATCCTAGTGATGGTCATTGGATAGCCGTAAAAAATATCCTGAAGTACTTGAGAAGAACTAAGGGTATGTTCCTTGTTTTTGAAGGTGAGGAAGATCTGGTTGCAAAGGGTTACACCGATGCAAGCTTCCAAACTGACAAAGATGATTTTCGATCGCAATCCGGGTTTGTGTTTACACTTAATGGAGGAGCGAAGAAGTCGGAAGAGTTCCAAGCAAAACACGGTGGTCGACTCTACGATGAAGCGAGTACATTGCGGCTTCGAGGCCGCAAAGGAGGCTGTGTGGATTAAGAAGTTTATCACAGAGCTTGGTGTGGTCGCTAGTGCCTCTAGTCTAATGGACATCTATTGTGATAATAGTGGTGCCATTGCACAAGCTAAAGAGCCTAGATCACATCAGAAGTCTAAACACATACTCCGTCGCTTTCACCTTATTCACGAGATTGTGGATAGAGGTGACGGAGAATATGCAAAGTACATACGAAGCCAATGTGGCCGATCCGTTGACAAAGCCACTACCACAGCCTAAGCATGAGGCGCACACAAGGTCTATTGGTATTAGATACTTAATTGATTGACTCAAGTGCAAGTGAGAGATTGTTAGTGTTATGCCCTTGAGGCAATCATTTAGATGATTGTAACATGACTATGTTTATGAATAATAATATGATTATTGGTCCAATGAATGTATATCATTGTATTGATCAACAAGTATGTGACTTGCTTATGAAGCTCTTTACTTAATGATGTAATTCGATAAATATCTCGATCGGATATCATCGTATAGGACAACGATGAATAGATCAAGACATGTAGTGATCGATGATCATGCTTCATAGATCATGGGATATGGAGATATCATCTATACATTGTGGACGCATGTTGAAGAACATGGGTTAGATAGACCCGCAATGGGACATCGCGAGAATGTTTCATTCTTATGTGTCATCGATGTATCTCATACCTAGTAGATGTATGATCCTTAGACTGAGATTGTCATATTCCCTACATGTGTAATAGTTTTCCTTGGGGCTATCAAACACTACTTCCTAACCGGATAGTTATAAAGGTAGCTTTCATGCTTACTATGAAACGTGTGAGGGAAGTGAGCAAATAAGATGGAATTTGCCACCCAATGAAACGGAGATATATGACAAGGCCACTCGTGTGATATGATTAAGGAAGTGCATGGCCATGCCGTGATTGAGGAGTCAATCACAACTTATTAATATATCACGGATACGAGAGATGGATTGAATCATCAAAGGATGACATGCTTCTCGCCTTGAGATCAATCTTCATATACTTGGCAAAGGGATTATTACATGAGTACTTTTGATAGGTTCTGTCCGATTTGATCATAGTATGTTTGGGAGTTGGCATACTTTGCAAGAAGCCACTACCAACTATTGGATTGAAAAGGAGTTTTCGAATCCACGCCCAAACGCACGTGAACTCGCAGGTCACACACTTAATGGGTGGGACGCATTAATTTGGATTGATCCGTAATTAATGAACTCGTGGGCTTAGCACGATGGGCCCTAGTTTAGGTTTCATCTCGTGGCTATATAGGAGGGGAGGAGGGAGGTGCAGGTGTGCTTTCCCACGGTTTAGGAGTGATTCGCTCAAACCCTAGCCTACTTCTCGCTGCCCTCGCCGAGCGACCAGTGCTTGCACACGACGCACGCGTTCCATCTCTGGACGTGTGGACTACTGCGGTGACGCTGCTGCGATTGCGGCGTGGGAGGACGATCCACGGCAAGGCGAGGACGATCCACTACATCGACGCAACAACTGCGGCGAGGACGATCCACTACATCGACGCGCGAAGGATTCCGCAACTGCGCGTCTAGTGGTAATCTTATCTATGATCCCCTTCTTGCGAGTAGCTTTCTGGTTTCGCGGTAGATTTTGTTTGTGCTAGCGTAGCATACCGCGTTCCTCTTCAACGGTATCCATAAGTGCAGAAGCTATTATATGCCGTACTCCTTACATCTCGCAAGCTTAAACACTACTTCCAAGAGCATGTCATTTCGGTAGTCACCTCCTTCCCGATCGGAGACATACTTCGCAACCAGGAGGCCACTGGGAAAATTGCCAAATGGGCAGTTGAACTCGGGGTCTTTGACATTTAATTCAAGCCCCGCTATTATCAAATCCCAAGCACTCGCCGACTTTATCGCCGAGTGGACGGAATTGCAAAGACCCGCGATTACTAAAGATCTCGAGTATTGACGATGTACTTTGACGGTTCCCTCATGCTCGCGGCGCGGGGCTGGTATAGTGCTCATATCACCAAGTGGAGAAAGATTGAGGTATGTCCTCCAAATATTTTTTCCTCGCATCCAACAACGCCACGAGTATGAGGCACTCATTCACGGACTCCAGACGCCATATCTCTCAAAGATTCGACGATCGGGCGGTTCGGAGATTCAATGCTCGTGGTCAATCAAGTGCGTATGAATGGTCTTGCATCGAGGACAACATGGCTGCATATTGCCAAGAAGTGCGCAAGCTAGAAAGCAACTTCGATGGACTCGAGCTCGTTCACGTGCTTCGACGGACAAGCGGTGACGAATTGGCGAAGATGGGATCCGCCGGTCCAAGGTGCCTGTGGGAATATTTGTAGAAGAAATTCATAAACCCACGATTAGCGCCGCCAAAAGCGCATCCCAAAGAGAAAAAGGGAAGAGGCAGAGGTCTTGATTATTACCCCAGCATTGACATCTCCATACCGGACTACAGATGTAAGACAAGCTACCCGAGGATCGCGCCCAAGCCGAGCGGATCATGCGCCAAGCAAGAGTTATGTAGTCGCTGGAAAGGAGCTTTATCGTAAGAGCTCCTCCGCATACCGCGACGATGCATATCGGAACAAAAAGGGAAAGACCTGCTCGAAGAAATCCACTCGGGAATTTGTGGGAACCATGCGGCGTCATCGACCCTGGTCGGAAAAGCCTATCGCCAAGGGTTCTTTTGGCCGACTGCCGTCACAGATGAGGAGGACATCGTCCGGACATGCGAAGGATGTCAGATTTTTATACGTCAAATGAACAAGCCAGCGCAGGAACTACAGACTATCCCGATTACATGGCCATTTGCAGTCTGGGGGCTCAACATGGTGGGACCTTTGAAAAAGGCTCAAGGAGGCTATACTCATCTCTTCGTTGCCGTGGATAGATTCACCAAATGGATTGAGGCCAAACCAGTCGCCGCCATTACAGCGGCAAAGGCTAGAGAATTCTTTCACGAGATCATGGTTAGATTTGTCGTACCCAACCGAATCATCACGGATAATGGCACTTAGTTCAGAGGCGAAGTATTTCAAGATTGGTGCGAGGAGCTGGGCATAAAAATTTGATTCGCGTCAGTCGCGCACCCCCGAAGTAACAGACAGGTTGAGCGAGCTAATGGCATGGTGCTCCAAGGCATAAAAGCAAGAATTTTTGATCGACTCCAACCATATGCTACTCGGTGGGTCAAAGAACTGCCTTCAGTACTCTGGGGGCTACAAACTACCCCTAGCAGAGCAACCGGGCAGTCACCTTTCTTTCTGGTATATGGCACAGAAGCGGTCTTACCAACCGAGTTAGAATTCGGATCCCCGCGGGTTCGGAGTTATGAAGCGATCGCTTCAGAAGACAGCCGGCTAGAAGACCTCGACAGATTGGAAGAAGCCAGGGATATCGCAACAATTCGTTCGACGAAATACCTCCAAGGCTTACGACGTTATCACGGGCACAATGTAAAGAGCCGCGCGTTCTCCAAAGGAGATCTAGTCCTAAGGAGGAATCAAAAGAGCGAACATAAATTCTCCCCAAGTTGGGAGGGCCCTTACATCATCGATGAAGTAATTCGTCCCGGAGCTTATAAACTTAAGCGAGAAGATGGATCGACAATCAGCAATACTTGGAATATAGAACAGCTACGTCGCTTTTTCACTTAAGTTTTTGTACTTCTTTTTAATCCTTTGTGAATAAAAGTTCGATTGAAAAGTCGCTTTCATATAACCTCTTTATAATCGTGAATTGAGTGCTTCGCTCTTATGTTAAGACTCGAGGACAAGATCCATGAATCATATCCCGAGCACGGGGCTGAGTCGATGAACAAAGGTCACCGGTCAAACCACTCGAAGATATATACTTTCATGAAGGAGAAACAGGGAACACTTTTTATGCCTTTAAAGGTCAAGAGTCTCTACAATCGACAAAGAAGTATCCCTGACTTCCTCCCAGAGCTCGGCAGCCCGATCTTCGTCAACATCGCGAGCGTAGCCTTCCCTAAGGGCCTCAAGATCCACTCGGGGATAGAGGGACTTGGTGATCACTAGGTGTCCTGGCCGCGTTGGTCATTGCTTCCTTCAAAGAGTTCTTGAGGGCCCCTGGGGCTTCCTTTAGCCGGACGACGACCTCACCCCTGCTGAGTGGCCTCTCGCCACTTGGATGAAGCGAACTCAGCAGGGGGATAGAAGCGTCCTGGAGCTCAGCTTAGGAAGTTTCGAGAACCTTAACTCTCTCGCCGAAGACGGCATACTGCGCCTGAGTTTTGACCTTATAATCTGCAAGGCAAAGCGTTAGAGAGGATAGTAAAGGATCAAGCAAAGACTAGTTGATAGCTACACCTTCAAAATCCTTCTCCAGCTTCGCTCGGGAATCTTCCACAGCTTTAAGTTTTCCTTCGAGCTTTGCGAGAGCCGAATCCCGAGCTGGAGCAAACACAAGAAATCGGCAAGATAGTCGACTAAGCAAAAAACATGAAACAACCCAAGAGATAGCTACCTCGGAGAGAGTCGGTGATATCCAGATTCTCCTGGCGTAGAGCGTTTTGTTCTGTCCGCGATGTCTGGAGTTCGGACCGAAGGGATCGCAACTCGACCGTATACTCGGCTTTGATGCGTGCTAGGTCGGCCAGGTACTCCTGGCGCGTCCGGATTTCAGGGAGCATCCTTTGAATGTACTCGGACTTTCGTTCGAAGCGCTCCCCTATTTTCTATAATCATCATAGCAAAAGGTAAACGCGTGGAAGAAGGGCGGAAGCAGGGACACAGCGGTCTTGGAGGAATGCTCACCTGGGCGGCATGCGCACAAGCCTTGGCATGGATGAAGAAGTCATCCCTCTCTCGCTCTTCCTCCGGTCGCCCAAAAGCTTCAAACCTCATCATCGGCAAAGGCGGTATCTCATTAGCCGCGAAGCAGCAGGGTGGCGGGACTCGGTGAATCACCGACCTCGGGGGACGAGCGGAGGCGGCCAGAGCAACAGGATCTTGCGGGCAACGCATAAGCAGAAATGGCCGGGGACTAGGAGACACTTCGGCGCCCTCAGAAGTAGTTTCCCCTGTCGAAGTATGAATTCCGGGAGGTCCAACCTCAGCAAGGCCCCCAGGCGGAGACCCGACGGGCGTATCAAGCGAAGGGTCCCTGTGAAGAAGAATCGTCAGCAAGACCGAAGAATAAAAATGGAGTTAACGGAGTAACTGACCTATTGGATTTCCTCATTCTCATCGGGGGCTTCTTGCGAATAGCTGGCCCACCCCCGAAAGAACCACTCGGAACGCCGCCGACTGGTGCCCTGGGCTTCTCTGGACAACCCGCTGGAGCTCGCGCAGGTGGATCTTTGATTTTGGGACCGCCTACCGAATGTCGGGGGGCCACGAGGTCATCGGACAGTATCTTCTTTCCCTTCTTTGCAGCAGGGCCCCCTGCTGGAGACCGCGCCCGACGCTTCGGAGAACAGCCTGGGCGAGGAGGCATTTCCGGAAGGGGAGGAACACTGAAGAACGCGATGTGATCCTAAAGATGAAGATCAAGAGTTAGCAAAACTTCAGAGAACGAAGAAACGCAAAATTCCCAATAAAAATCGCCAACCGCAGGGGGGGGGCGTGATATGTTGAAAGATTTCGGGCACTTGACAGATAATATGTCGATGCTCGAGATAAAGAGTTCTCGACCCGGCGCATAACCTCTCCTTGGCAAACCGTCGGGCCGTTCGGGTCGGGTCACTTTTTCCCTATAAGTTTAATCCCGGATAAACTCGCTCCTTGGGGCTGCACCGTGGCGATGAAGTGGAGGCCAAACCCACTCCTGTAAGCCCGCTATCTTTCGACTTTCCGATCGGTGCCAAGAGTTGGACACTTGATCCATGTCGGAAGAAGCAGGTAGAACCCGGAAATAGACATTGAGGGCGGCGCCCGGTGAGCGGAGGCGAGACGAGTCGGGGTTGGTACAAGAAACCATTCCCATGCCACTCTTGTTGGAGGTCTTGACAGAATGTCAGTAATCCTTCTTCACCCTTCCGTAGTTGGAATCCAAATACCGATAACTTTGGGGTCATTTTTGGAGGGATAGGGCTTCAGGAGATAAAGGTGACGAAAGAGGTCGAAATGGGGGCTAATGCCTAGAAAAGCTTCACAAAGGTGGACAAAGAGAGAAATTTGGAGGATAGAATTGGGGTTTAGATTCACCAGTTCGATTTCATAAAAGAAAAGAAGGCGAAGGAAAGAACTGATCGGAAGACCAAGGTCATGTGGAAAAAGGATTCGAAAACCACCACCTCCTCGGAGCGGGGAGTCGGGACGGATTCACCGGCGGCCGGGCGTGCGGAGATCAGGGCCAGTTCAGGCAAGATCCCGTCGACTACCATGGATTTCAGCTTCTCCTCGGTCGTTGTCGAGGTCGCCGATCTTGTGGTGAAGGCGGAGAAGGAGTAGAGGAAGACATTCTTGCGTAAAGATTGACGACTCGAGAAGGCAAGAACAAATAAGGTTAACTTTGGTGGCGGAGAGTTCGGGAAGGCGAGAAGGTGAAAGGAGAAAAAGCTCGTGAAAGATGAACTGTCAAGGCAGACGACCTAGTTTTTAAAAAGAGAACAATAAGGTCTCTGCCGAATTGGCGGGAAAAAGTCTGCAAACGCCTCATCCTTTCGATTCCTCATAAATGATTTACTGGGCCGTCGCCTCGACTTACGGGCTTGATGAGACTTGACCGGATCGCGTCGAGGCCACGCCGCCCCATGATGGGGCTCGCTTCCACTTACCGTATTAAACGGGATGTGGATGGTCTTCAACTTGAATAAAAACTTGTTTTCTTACGGTACGCCCCACATTGGGCCTTTGGGTGGTTACCGCATGACAGAAGCATGTACCGTAAGATTGAGCCCAAACGGGCACAGATCCATGGGCGTGCTCCACGAGGGCCGAGAATGCTGTGCGTCGTTTTAAATGAGTACGGACTCCCTTCGGATCTAAATGTGATACGCTCCAAGAGAGCTTAAGCCGGGTCCGACATCAGTCGGGAAAGGGTATCACTCGGCCAAGAGCCGTCAAAAGTAATATGCTCCAAGAGAGCCTAAGCTGAACCTGACATCAGTCGGGAAAGGGTATCACTCGGCCATGAGTCGTCTAAACGTGATACACTCCAAGAGAGCCTAAGCCGCTTCCGATATCAACCGGGAAAAGATATCACTCGGCCAAGAGCCATATGAAATCATGATACGCTCCAAGATAGCTGGGCCGTGCTCTTAGGATATGGGTATCATTCGGCCATGAGCCAGGATAACCTTGTTACGTCCCAAGTTGGACTAAAAACTATATCTCGCAATAGTCGGATATGGGGATCGCTCGGCCAAGTGCAACGATGCGCTCCAAATCAAGCCTAAGCTATGTCTAGCGGCAGATGGACGCCTCCTTTCAGGTTCAAGCAACACACAAGGTCCAAGACGCCCTAGAACGAGACTAATACACCGTCAAGGGACAGACAAGAGATTCTTCTACAGAAGGTATTTCTTTATTATGTACAAAATTCCCCAGGCATTACGCCTAGGAAACTATATGTTGCAGGAGAACTACGCCTCCCCGCGGCACGCTCGGCCGAGCGCCTCGGTAAGGGGATCCCTAGCCCTGTAAAGGGCAGGGACAACCTCGAGGAGTTTATCGGTGGCCTCGCGATCGCGCTTCTTCGCCAGCTCCTCCAGCTGTTCTTCGAAGGCCCGGTCAAACTCTTCCCAGCGCTTGACTAGCCTAGGGTCCACCTTTGCATGATGATACCACCGAGGCATGATGAGGACAAAAGCTTGAAGCAAAAGAATGGAGGGCAGAAAGCGAAGAGATACATTTTGAAGCGTTGGTACGCCTTTTATAGCCAATTCAGACGAAATCGAAGTAAGCGCCGGGATATTAAGCATCGGAAGATGAAGAGATTTGGTGTTAATGCAACTTCAGAAGACGAAGAGTTTTTTCCGGCTGAACAAGTTGGCACAGGAAAACAAGGCAACCTCGAAGACTGCCCGATGACTGTCAAGCAATGAAAATTAAAGACTTCGGGCGGGAAAAGTATCAAATCTACGTTTGTGACATGATAAGAAGTCCGTAAGGCTGCTCACAAATAAATCAGCTCAGTAAAAGAATTGCGCTTGAGAAAAGCAAAGGACGGAATTTATGATCGAGTTCTTCATAATTCGCCTGTTGCAAAAGGAAGGTTTTTTTCGATTGGATAAGGAAACCATCGGGATTACAGCGAGGAGCCACGAGTAAAGCGATCGGATCATGAAGCACTCGGGGTGCTTTGTGGGATATAGATTCGAGGATCCTCGTGAAAGGCCCAAGATGAAGGCCCGTAAGATATGCTTCACATCAAGCTTCTTAACCGCATGCGGAAAGGGATATATCATAACGGAAGTTGAACTTGTGTTTAGAAATGATAGATACGGTTGTAATCCGAAGTCGTTAGAAGGATAGATAAAGATGTAAACTCTGCCCTATAACCGACTAGAATCTTGTAATTGATCAGAATATCTTATCCGATCGGGACTCTGTAAGCCGCCCCACCCCCGCTATATAAGGGAGAGGGCGGGCAACAACAGGGGGATCCGATCATCCAAGCATAGAGCAATCAAGCCATAGAGCATAGAACACCTCATATCGCCGAGAGCATATTGTGCTTTGAGCAACCCCGGATCCAAGAGATCCATATAATCCCAGCACACAGGATTAGGGTATTATCTCCTCCGCGAGAGCTTGAACCTGTATAAACCCCTTGTCTTGTGTGACCTTCGAGTTTGAGATCGAGCGCCTACCCCATAAATTCATTGCCGACTACAAAAGTTGACAGCTGGACAGCCACCTTGTCAAGATCTTCAATAGAACCCAACCCTGTTCTTATTTACAATTTCAGATTGCTTTTACTTTATTCTTGCTTGTTCTTCGATTGCTTGTAGGAATTGAACCTCGTGTTCGGGTTGATCGTGCCAACGACAACATCAATAACCCTCCGGAGTTGGTTTAGCGATTACTAAGGCGCATCGTTGTCGTATGTTGTACTCGGATCGTCAAAGTCAGTTCCACCAAATAGAAGTTATCGCTCTCATCGAAAGATCGGGAAAGAACTTTACATCAGGCGCTCACTCACCGAAAGTGGAGGCTCTTTGTTGTTTTCTTTGTCTATCTCACTCTCAATGTGCACCTCAACCTTCTGCATAGCTGACACCATAGCACTAGGAAACTCAGGATCACACACATATTGTTCAATCTGATCAGTATACAAAACTTGCTCAACATTTGGCGTCTCCTCATCACTAGCTGAAACAAAACCATCATCTGTAACAAGCATAACCTTTATATTCGGGCAATCCTTCTGAAAATGAGCAACTATCTTGCACTTGTGGCAAGTCATATCACATGAATGTCCCGTTGACCCCATAGAAGAAGCTGCGATAGCAGCGGGCACAACTAGTTGATGTGCTAGCAGCGATGTATTCTCTTGTTTCATGCTTGCTAAACCGTAAGCAATTGAATTGCTCCTGAACTGAGTGCTCTTACTAGGTTAACTCTTGTTGTATGGTTGTCTCGTGCTTGTTGACAAACAGGAATGAACAACAAACCTTGCATCTTCAATAACTTAGCGCTCAGCTTCACGTGCTTGGTGCAGCAGCTCAATCATATCATTGTAGGGATGGTGATTGACGATACGCTTGATCGCGTGATCCATACCAGCCAGAAACCATGCCATTGTTTGTTCCTCATTCTCATGAACATCAGCATGTATCATGATGGTCTCCATCTCCTTATGATATTCATCAATTGATTTCAAACCTTGTCGTAGCCCTGCCAACTTTTCAAACAGCGAACGCTTGTAGTGACGAGGTACACAAAGTGCACGCAAGGGTTGCTTCATCTACTCCGAGGTGATAATGGGTAAATCATGGCAGTCCATACGCTTGCGAACAAACTGCTTCCACCAATGTGCGGCATAATCATCCAAACCGTTGGATGCAAGCAATAGCTCTTTCTCATTGGAGTAGTTGTTAATCCGAAATAGCTTGTCAAGCTTTAGCTCCCACGTGAGGTATTCTTCCACATCGGCACCACCTGAAAACACTGGAATAGCAACATGTCGACGATTGGGACCGTCGGCCGCAGAAGAAAGAAAGGGGGAGCGAGGTGTCCGCTCGGGAGTTGGACCCGAGGTCGCACTCATTCGGGGGCTCCAAGCGTCGCTGGGAAGTCGCTCCAAGAAAGGATGTCGGATATGGGGATTTATACTTGTTCGAGCCCCCAAGGTCGGGTAATAGCTCTACTCCAGTCTCACCCGGAGACGAAGGGTGTATTAGCAGCTCTATCGAAGAGTACAAGGATGGGGCCCGAGCAAGAGAAGGGGGCCGCACCGTTCTTCTTTGTTGGTGTCGTGTGTCGGGTGTTGCTCTCGTCTTCTATTTTTTTCTGTCTTGTTGCTGCTCTCTTTCGTCCCCCCTTGTGGCTGAGACGACCTATTGCTTTTGTAGCCCCCCGGGGCCCCTCGCTGCTTTGTACCGAGGGCGATGTCAGGAGCTCATGGTGATTTGATGGAGGCTCGGAAGTCATCGCTAGCCGTTGAGAGTCTTACCGGAGCTGTTGAGATCTTGACGGGAGCTGTTGAGCCCTAGTTCCCACGCAGGGGTACTTAGGGTGCTGATTCCCACGCAGGGGAGAGTTTTACACAAGATAAAAATAGAAATGTTACAGATGTCCCTTTTCTTGGTGCCTACGGGAGCGTCGAGGTTGAGGCGTCGAGGTCGAGGCTGAGGCATCGAGCTCGAGGGTGCTTGCCCCTACGGTGGTGCCCGAGCCCGAGCTTGTTGACCCCGAGCCTGACCATCAAGGGGTCATCACCTAGGTCGAAGACGAGCCCCTTGGTCTGCGGAAACCCGCAACGAGGCCGGGGGGTTGCTTACACGTGGCGAGGGTACCGATCCCCGACAGCTAGCCCCGAGGCTCAAGGGACGACCCTGAAGCTTGGGGCGGCCTTGAGTCTTATTGCTTCTTGAGAAGGGGTCGACGCTTTAGCCGAGCACGGCAGCCCCTGAGGCCGACCTTACGTGTCGAAATTCACCAAGGATCTATGTCGTGGTCGCCCCGAAAATGCCCTTTCGTCTTTGCGGCATTAACTTGTTGATCATGTCTGGGAGGTGTCTGATTTTCGCCGCCTCAAATTCCCGCGGGAGATTTGAGGTGGCGGCCCGTAACGCTTTGTGTCCTGATGCGACGGGCAATGGACACGGGAAGCAACTGTTAGTGTTATGCCCTAGAGGCAATCATTTAGATGATTGTAACATGACTATGTTTATGAATAATAATATGATTATTGGTCCAATGAATGTATGTCATTGTATTGATTTACAAGTATGTGACTTGCTTATGAAACTCTTTACTTATTGATGTAATTAGATAAATATCTCTGATCGGATATCATCGTATAGGACAACGATGAATAGATCAGCACATGTAGTGATCGATGATCATGCTTCATAGATAATGGGATATGGAGATATCATCTATACATTGTGGACGCATGTTGAAGAACATGAGTTAGATGGACCCGCAATCGAACACTGCGAGAATGTTTCATTCTTATGTGTCATCAATGTATCTCATACATAGTAGATGTATGATCCTTACACCTGAGATTGTCATATTCCCTACATGTGTAATAGTTTTCCTTGGGGCTATCAAACACAGCTTCCTAACCGGATAGTTATAAAGGTAGCTTTCATGTTTACTATAAAACGTGCAGAGAGAAGTGAGCAGTCAAGATGGAATTTGCCACTCCAATGAAACGGAGATATATGATAAGGCCACTCGTGTGATATGATTAAGGAAGTGCATGGCCAAGCCGTGATTGAGGAGTCAATCAGAACTTATTAATATATCACGGATACGAGAGATGGATTGAATCATCAAAGGATGACATGCTTCTCGCCTTGAGTTCAATCTTCATATACTTGGCAAAGGGATTATTACATGTGTACTTTTGATAGGTTCTGTCCGATTTGATCATAGTATGTTTGGGAGTTGGCATACTTTGCAAGGAGCCGCTACCAACTATTGGATTGAAAAGGAGTTTTTTGGATCCATGTCCAAACGTACGTGAACCTGCAAGGTCACACACTTAATGGGCTGGGACGCATTAATTTGGATTGGATTCGTAATTAATGGACCTCATGGGCTTAGCACGCTGATGGGCCCTGGTTTAGGGTTTAATCTCGTGGCTATATAAGAAGGGGAGGAGGGTGGGTGCTGGGTGTGCTTTCCCACGGTTTAGAAGTGATTCACCCGAAACCCTAGCCTCCTCCTCTCGCTGCCCCTGTCGAGCGACCAGTGTTTGCACACCGACGCACGGCGTTCCATCCCTGGATGTGTGGACTACTGCGATGAGCTGCTGCGACTGCGGCGTGGGAGGACGATCCACGGCGAGGCGAGGACGATCCACTCCATCGACGCAATGACTGCGGCGAGGACGATCCACTACATCGACGCGCGAAGGATTCCGCAACTGCGCGTCTAGTGGTAATATAATCTGTGATCCTCTTCTTGCGAGTAGCTTTCTGGTTATGCGGTAGTTTTTTTTGTGCTAGTGTAGCATACCGCGTTCCTCTTCAGTGGTATCAGAGCAATCTCGTATAGTCTTGTGATTTGGATGTTGCACATCTGATGTGTGAGGTTAGTAGATTAGATCTATTACATGTTCAGCCAGTTCATGTGATGAATTGGTGACGGTAACCATCGATGAGATCGATCGGTTTAGGGTTTGAGGAAAGTGCAAACCGACTCAATCTTGATTTGGGTGAGTCCGTTCATGGTACGATGTTACCCTTACCGGTCGGGTTACCGCATTCAGGGTTTCTGAAATGTAACCATACGGGACCAAGCCAATCATATTAGATCGGATTGAGTCAATCTGGTTTATCCATGGAAATTTTGAGGGTGTTTTCCCATGACAGAAGATCGCCGCTAAGGGCGCTGCCCCTCGGACCCCGGAGTTGTAGGGTTGCTTTTGTTTAACTTGTTTTTGCAGGGGATTATGTGAAATAGTATGGCCTATGTGTGTGTGACGCATGTAATTTCCACATGGCCTGCGTGCCGTGTCAAGCCATAAGGCTATTTAAATTGTATAACAACCTGCATGTCGACTTATGATGCTTCAAACCCTCTTGTAAAATTCATTATCAAAAGTTGTAAGGCGTTGCATCCATAATGATGAAGACGATGGTATCAAGCAAGGTGGCTAGGTGAACAAATCAAGCAAGGTGGCTAGGTGAACAAACAAGCATGATGATGGGGATCTTAATGCTAAGGGCCATGCTATTTCACAGCTTATTTTGATTTTCTATGGATGTGTGTTTAATCCTTGCTATTTTCTTTGTGCTCATTACATGTGATGCCATGTTTTTAGTAGATATTGTTCATCCCTGTAGTTAAAATTTTAAATCAAAATGTCCATCCAATTGTTGCACCTATCAAGAATTTAGATCGTTATTGATATGACTGCCAAAGTAGTTTATCAATGGCTATCTTAATAGATGATGGGGATGTTTTGGACACATCACGCATAAGAATGGTAGATTTAATCAAGCTATCAAAACGGTTTTGGGCTTCAGGACATAAGTGGTTGTGATTTGATTTCAGTAATGAAGGAACCTATACAAGACAAATGGTGTCTAGGAAAACACACATGAGGAAGGTTTCTTAATTGGCACCCGAAAACGGGAAGTGCTCCCTCCCTCATGTGAGCCCTTGGGGCAGGTTGACCTGGCCATGAGTCAAGTTGATGGAGGCATTCATTACTTGTTTTAATACTCAACAAACAAGAGTTAAATAAGATGTAATTAGCAAAGGTGTTGCTTACCTATGTCATTAAATTTCTAGCGGTGATGCCAAAGCTCACTAGTGTTTGATGAATATGGATCTTGAATACACACTATGTGTCTATAAAAGGGACATAAAATAGGAGTGTCTTTTATTAAAATGTTTAATAAATTTTTTTACATAAACATAGTGCTTAGAATCTTTGCATGTCTTTGTTGTAGTTCAATGGCACCTTCTCCTACTCCTGGTTTTGCTTTGAGATCGGTTTTGGAATGGGAAAAACTTAATGGAACTAATTTTGTTGATTGGTATCGCAACATGAGAATTTTTCTCAAGCATGCAAAGGACTATGTTCTAGAGAATCCAATTCCTGATTAACCAGCCGAAAATGCTCCTCGTAATTTGAAGGTTGAATACAAAAAACATGTTAATGCTTCTGTAGAGGTCAGCTGTCTCATGCTTGTCACCATGGACTCTGAGCTCCAAAAGCAATATGAGGATCAGGATGCTTACAATATGATTGTGGGCTTGAGGAGCATGTTTGGGAATCAAGCAAGAGCTGAGAGGTATGGTATCTCAAAGCTTTTATTTGCTTGTAAGCTGGCTGAAGGAAGTCCAGTCATCCCTCATGTGATCAAGATGATTGGTTACATCGGGAGATTGGAAAAACTTGAGTTTCCCCTTAGCCTCGGTTTGGCCACAGATGTTATTCTCCAGTCTCTGCCAAAGAGCTTTGAGCCATTCATTATGAATTTTCATATGAATAGCATGGAGAAGAGCCTAACCGAGCTACATGGGATGCTCAAGGTTGCTGAGGAAAGCATTAAGAAAAAACCCAATCATGTGATGATGGTTCAGAAAACAACTGCATTCAAAAAGAGGAAGGCTAAGGCTGGGGAACGGGAAAGAGCAAGGGCAAGGGCAAGGCTCAAGATGAGATCGCAAGCCTCAAAACTAAGCTTCAAAAGCTTAAAGTTGGCCCTCAACCTGATACCCAATGCTTCTATTGCATGAAATCAGGACATTGGAAACGAAACTGCGAAAAGTACCTGGCAGATAAGAAGAATGGAAATGTGGTTTCCACGTCAGGTATTAATGTTATAGAAATTAATCTTGCTACTTCTTCACTCAGCTCATGGGTATATGATACCGGTTCGGTTGCTCACATTTGCAATTCGATGCAGGGGCTGATAAAGAGTAGAGACTTGGCAAAAGGAGAAGTGGACATCGCGTGGGGAATAAAGCAAGAGTTCTTTGGTCTTGCTGCTGGCACATACCCATTGCATTTGCCTTGAGATTAGTTTTAGAACTCAATAATTGTTATTTTGTTCCATCTTTGAGTAGAAACATTATTTCATCTTCTTGTTTGGAACATGAAGGTTATGATTTAGAATAAAGAACTTTGTTTGTTCAATATTTTGAATGATATGTATTATGGTCGTTGCCCCATGGTGGATGGGTTGTACGTCATTGAACTCAAGAGAAACCGTCTATAACATTAATGTAAAAAGGCATCGGCCTAATGATTTGAACCCTACCTTTTTATGGCATTGTCGCTTAGGTCATATAAATGTGAAGCGCATGAAGAAGCTCCATGGCGATGGACTTCTAACCTCATTTGATTTTGAATCATTTGAAACATGTGAATCTTGTTTATTTGACAAGATGACAAATGCCCCTTTCACAGGTTTTAGTGAGAGAGCGAGTGAATTATTGGCCCTAGTACATATAGATGTATGTGGACCAATGAGCTCGACTGCTAGGGGTGGGTTTCAGTACTTTGTAATTTTTACCGATAACTTTAGTAGATATGGATATATCTATTTAATGAGGCATAAATCTGAAAGTTTTGAAAGGTTCAAAGAGTTTCAAAATGAAGTACAAAATCAACTTGGCAAATCAATAAAACACTTACGATCAGATCATGGTGGCGAATACTTGAGCCAAGAGTTTAGTGATCATCTAAAGCAATGTGGAATCGTTCCGCAACTTACTCCGCCAGGAACGCCTCAATGGAATGGCGTGTCCGAACGACGAAACCGAACTTTATTCGATATTGTTCGGTCAATGATGAGCCAAACAGATCTGCCATTATCCTTCTGGGGTTTCGCTCTAGAGACAGCTGCGTTCACTTTGAATAGGGTCCCATCAAAATCCGTTGAGAAGACGCCATATGAGATATGGACGGGGAGAAGACCTATGTTGCCATTTCTCAAGATATGGGGATGTGAGGCTTATGTAAAACGTTTACAATAAGATAAACTCGCACCCAAATCAGAAAAATGCTCTTTTGTGGTGTATCCTAAAGAAACAAAAGGATATTACTTTTACAAAAGAAACGAGAACAAAATTTTTGTTGCTCGAAATGATGCCTTTTTGGAGAAAGAGTTTCTTTCAAAAGAAATCAGTAGGAGTGATGTGTATCTTGATGAAGTTCGAGAATCACATGAATATGTTCAAGCTACCACTGAACCTTCACAAGACGTACAAAGTGTTGTACAACTGTGGAAGAGACTCCATTTCACGAGGTCGGGAGGCCACGCCATGTACCTATAAGATATGGGAATGACATATTATTGTTGCACAATGATGAGCCCATGACTTATGAAGATGCAATGATGGACCCAAACTCCGAAAAATGGCTTGAAGCCATGAGATCCGGAATTCAATCCATACATGACAATCAAGTTTGGAACTTGGTCGATTCTCCTGATGGTGTAAAAACCATTGAATGAAAATGGATTTTCAAGAAAAAGATAGACGTAGATGGAAATGTTCAGATCTATAAGGCACGGTTGGTGGCAAAGGGTTTCAAACAAGTTCAAGGAGTTGACTATGATGAAACCTTCTCACCGGTAGCCATGCTCAAATCTGTCCGGATCATTTTAGCTATTGGTGCATATTTCGATTATGAAATATGGTAGATGGATGTCAAAACAGCCTTCCTTAATAGGAATCTATTTGAGGATGTATACATGATACATCCTGAAGGTTTTGTTGATCCTAAATATGCTAAAAGGGTATGCAAGCTTCAATGATCCATTTATGGGTTAAAGCAAGCATCTCGGAGTTGGAACATTTGTTTTGATGAAGTGGTCAAAGGTTTTGACTTTATCAAAAATGAAGAAGAGCCTTGTGTTTACAAGAAGGCTAGTGGGAGCGCACTTGTGTTTCTGATTTTGTATGTGGATGACATATTATTGATCGGGAATGATATTCCTATGCTTGAAGATGTTAAGACTTCATTGAAAAGGAGTTTCTCAATGAAGGACTTGGGAGAAACATGCTATATCTTGGGCATAAAAATCTATAGAGATAGATCAAAAAGGTTAATTTGATTAAGTCAGGAAACATACATTGACAAGATATTGAAAAGGTTCAATATGCGTGATCCAAGAGAGGTTTCATGCCGATGTCACATGGCATCAGTCTCTGCAAGAATCAATGTCCGTCCACATCTGATGAGCGAGACAGGATGAGCAAGATTCCATATGCTTCAGCTATTGGGTCTATTATGTATGCCATGATATGTACACGCCCAGATGTCTCATATGCTCTAAGCGTCACGAGCAGATACCAAGCGGATCATGGTGATGGTCATTGGATAGCCGTAAAAAATATCCTGAAGTACTTGAGAAGAACTAAGGGTATGTTCCTTGTTTTTAGAGGTGAGGAAGATCTGGTTGCAAAAGGTTACACCGATGCAAGCTTCCAAACTGACAAAGATGATTTTCGATCGCAATCCGGGTTTGTGTTTACACTAAATGGAGGAGCAGTAAGCTGGAAGAGTTCCAACAAAACACGGTGGCCGACTCTACGACAGAAGCGAAGTACATTGCGGCTTCAAAGGCTGCAAAAGAAGCTGTATGGATTAAGAAGTTTATCACAGAGCTTGGTGTAGTCGCTAGTGCCTTTAGTCCAATGGACATCTATTGTGATAATAGTGGTGCCATTGCACAAGCAAAAGAGCCTAGATAACATCAGAAATCTAAACACATACTCCGGCGCTTTCACCTTATTCGCGAGATTGTGGATAGAGGTGAAGTGAGAATATGCAAAGTACATACGGAAGCCAATGTGGCCGATCCGTTGACAAAGCCACAGCCACAGCCTAAGCATGAGGTGCACACGAGGTCTATTGGTATTAGATACTTAATTGATTGACTCAAGTGCAAGTGTAAGATTGTTAGTGTTATGCCCTTGAGGCAATCATTTAGATGATTGTAACATGACTATGTTTATGAATAATAATATGATTATTGGTCCAATGAATGTATGTCATTGTATTGATTTACAAGTATGTGAATTGCTTATGAAGCTCTTTACTTATTGATGTAATTCGATAAATATCTCTGATCGGATATCATCGTATAAGACAACGATGAATAGATCAGCACATATAGTGATCGATGATCATGCTTCATAGATCATGGGATATGGAGATATCATCTATACATTGTGGACGCATGTTGAAGAACTTGAGATAGATAGACCCGCAATGGGCACTGCGAGAATGTTTCATTCTTATGTGTCATCAGTGTATCTCATACATAGTAGATGTATGATCCTTAGACCTGAGATTGTCATATTCCCTACATGTGTAATAGTTTTCCTTGGGGCTATCAAACACTACTTCCTAACCGGATAGTTATAAAGGTAGCTTTCATGTTTACTATAAAACGTGCAGAGGGAAGTGAGCAATCAAGATGGAATTTGCCACTCCAATGAAACGGAGATATATGATAAGGCCACTCGTGTGATATGATTAAGGAAGTGCATGTCCAAGCCGTGATTGAGGAGTCAATCACAACTTATTAATATATCACGGATACGAGAGATGGATTGAATCATCAAAGGATGACAAGCTTCTCGCCTTGAGATCAATCTTCATATACATGGCAAAGGGATTATTACATGAGTACTTTTGGTAGGTTCTGTCCGATTTGATCATAATATGTTTGGGAGTTGGCATACTTTGCAAGGAGCCGCTACCAACCATTGGATTGAAAAGGAGTTTTCCGGATCCATGTCCAAACGTACATGAACCTGCAGGGTCACACACTTAATGGGCTGGGACGCATTAATTTGGATTGGATCCTTACTTAATGGACCTCATGGGCTTAGGACGCTGATGGGCCCTGGTTTAGGGTTTCATCTCATGGCTATATAAGAAGGGGAGGAGGATGGGCGCAGGGTATGCTTTCCATGGTTTAGAAGTGATTCACCCAAAACCCTAGCCTCCTCCTCTCGCTGCCACTACCTAGCGACCAGGTGCTTGCACACCGACGCACGGCGTTCCATCCCTGTACGTGTGGACTACTGCGGTGACGCTGCTACGACTGCGGTGTGGGAGGATGATCCACGGCGAGGCGAGGATAATCCACTCCATCGACGCAACGACTGCGGCGAGGACGATCCACTACATCGACGCGCGAAGGATTCCGCAACTGCGCGTCTAGTGGTAATCTAATCTGTGATTCTCTTCTTGCGAGTAGCTTTCTGGTTATGCGGTAGTTTTTTTTGTGCTAGTGTAGCATACCGCGTTCCTCTTTAGCAACGCCTCTGGTCCCCATGAGGGGGGATTCGAGGAGGCACGACCGTGGCTCTTCACGTTCTCTGCCCGAAAATCTCGGCGCGCCTTTTGAGGAGTAACTGATGCTAGCTGTTAGAGATCGTGCCCCTTTAAAATCTCGAAGCTGCATACCTCAGAAGTCCTTCAACCTCATGCTGTGTTTTTAGCCTTTCTGCTTGTCGCCCCTCTCTATCCACAATCTGTCTTGATCTCTCTGAGTGCCATGGCCAAGTTCGAGAAAAGCACCTTGATCACCGAGAGGATGAGGGAGCTCGAGTCACTGGGACTCCTGTATCCAACGACCTGGCGAATTTTGGCGGTCGAAGAGGTCGAGCTTCACCCTCGAGAGGACGAGATTGTGCGCACAGAGCAGTATACGCTCATCGGGCTGCGGACCCCGGAGAGCGATTTCTTGGCTGTTGTTCTCGCGCAATGCGAGATCGAGCTTGTCAACTTGGTGCCAAACTCTATCCTCCTTCTCTCTATCTTCTTGCATCTCTGCGAGGGGTTCCTTGGAATCCTTCCCACCCCCTCTCTCTTATTCCGTTTTTACTCTTTGTTCCGCACCTCGAAGGACCCTGTCGTCGGGTGCCTTTATTTCCGGCTACGAACCTGGCTTCCCTGCACCTTCCTCCAAATCCCGACCTAGGACTCCCTCGGGCCATGAAAAAAGAGATGGTTTTACCTGAAGAAGGGCGAGGGGGGCGAGCTCGCGTACAACGGCATCATCGTGGACAGCAAGCGCGAAACCCCGGAGCCTGAGGATTCGGCGGCCGTCCAAGAGGCCGTCGCCATCATCCATGTCTGCACGACGCGTGGCCTGGCCGGTTAGGCCATGGTCGTAGACTACCTTCGGGCTCGGGTGTCCCCCCTGCGGAAGAGGGTGCACCCGTTCTTCGAGATCCGAGGAAGGGACGACTCTACTCGGGAAAGCGCCAAATGTAAGTTCCTTTTGACCTTTTGCTTTCCCGAGCTCGATCGAGCTCTTTCTTTTTCTTTTGACCGCCCTCCATCTCATTCTGTTTTCCTGCAGCCCCATCGGAGTCGTGGGTGGCGGCGCGTATGCAGGAGGCGTTCGGGAAGGTGGCCCATGCCTACACCCTCGACGACCCCGTCCCCAAGAACATCTTGAGGCGGCGCAGCGAGGTAATCTCCTTCTTGTTTTTCTGTCGGACTTGACTTGGGCTTGGCCTTGATTTAATCGTGTTGACCTTTGCAGGAGAGCCTGGAGCTGGTGGAAACGGCGAGGCGCCTGCTGCCGTTGCCTGGGCTGGGCAAGGGCAAGAAGACTACCAAGAGACCTGCCTCGGACGCCCCAGGTGAGGCCACCAAGAAGCCCCACGTCGAGTGGGGTGACTGCGCAATGGTGAGTTGCTTCTACCGAGCCAGGGGATGCCTAGGCTCCACCTTGGTTCCTCGTCGTTTTCCATGTGTGTTTTCTTTTTTGACCTTTCCTCCTTCTTTCTGCAGCAAGAGCGGGCGGCGACCGCGGTCACGCAGTCGAGCCCGCACCCGGTGCTGCAGGCACAAGCCGCTCGGGGAGAAAACACTCCTCCAGCTGTCGTGGGCGTGGCACCTCGTGCCACACCCCCACCGCCCAGGAGGTGGAGGCTCGTTACGTAGGTAACTTTCCTTTCTGCAGCTCGGGAGTTTAGGTCTTCTCCCTCCTTGCAAGTCTTAGGGGTCTTTTTCATCACAGATTTTGACTGTTGTTCAGGGTGTGTCCGAGGACGAGGAAGATGACGCGGGGGCGCGGGGGACTACCTCCTGGTCCCTCGAGCAAGGCCGCAGCACCCCCGGCCTAACACGATACCCACAGAGGGCTATCAGCCGGGGCGGCCGACCCATAGTGTTTTCAGATCTTCCACCAATGGTGCTAGGTACACATCAATATCGTTCCCAGGTTGTTTCGGTCCTTGGATAAGTACAGACAACAAAATGTACTTGCGCTTCATAGACAACCAAGGAGGAAGGTTGTAGATACAGAGATTCACGGGCCAAGTGCTATGCCGACTACTCATGTTACCGAAAGGATTCATTCCATCTGTACTCAATCCAAACCTTATATTCCTCGGATCCTCACTGAATTCTTGAAACCTCCTATCGATGTTTCTCCATTGGATGGAATCAGCAGGGTGCCTTAGCATTCCATCGTTCTTACGCTCCTCCGAGTGCCAACGCAACAGTTTTACCTCATTTGGGTTCGCAAACAAACGCTTCAAACGAGGAATTATAGGCGATACCATGCCACCTTAGCAGAGGTCCTTTCATCACTGGATGCCCTCACTTTCATCATTCGAATGACTCTTACGCTGTGCACGGGATGCATTGCACACAGGACATATGTGCAAGTTCGCGTACTCTTGGCGACAGATATCTGCTCGAAATGCATGTATTCTTTCTACATCCATTCCCAAGGGACAAAGAACCTTCTTAGCTTTGTAGGTGGTTGTCGGCAACTCGTTTCCCTCGGGAAGCATGTCCGCCAATAAACGTAACAACGCTGTGAAACTCTTATCGGACCAACCGTTGCTTGCTTTCAATTTCAGCAGTTCAGGCACGGATGACAACCTTGTGTATTTCGACTTGAAGCCTGGGAACAAAGGTTTCTCCGAGTCCTCCATCAAGCCCCGGAATTTACCATATTCTCTATCATCACGGTTCCCATCTACATCACGCAGCATCTGATTCAGATTATCTTCCTGCAACCTATCCTCATCGGAACCACAATCAATATGACCATCCGACATATCATTGACTTCGTCGACCATGTTAGTACCTGTTTCCTGTATCTCCTACTCTTCACCGTGACTGGTCCAACATGTATACCCCGTTTTGAAACCCCTCAAATGTGCTTCGATCTGCGCAAAGTTTCGAAACATCTTCAGATTCTGACAGTCAATGCACGGACAAGACATAAACTGCCCCCCCTTATTGAACATATCCTCTTCTGCAGCTCTTCTAAAAGCGGAGACGCCATTAATGTACTCGGCACTCACACGGTTCTTAGTGTACATCCATCTTCGGTCCATCTACGCCAAGCATATAGCATTAATTAGTGTTAATGCAAGTAAAACCCATTACTACCCTTACATAGAAAGAACACATGAATCTACAAGCTAAATCTAAAAAATCATCAAATTCTATCCTTACCAAGCAAGATCTTGAATATACTACAATTAGACACCGTTACTAACCTTAGATCACCAAAATCAAATGGATCCTCAATCACCCTTCAAAATCAACGGTCTTCTTTTACCAAATCGCCTCACAGCCGCACAGCCGCAGCCAAATGAAAATAGATCCCGAAACCCTAAAATGCACAAAGTGGCTCGGGCCTCTGTATTTTATATTGCTGATAGAAATCTCAGACGGTTTTATAAAAAAACCGTCAATGATAAACATAGCATTCCAAACGGTTTTATCAAAAAACCGTCTGTGATATATCACAGACGGTTTTATTACAAAACCGTCTGGGATAATACGTGATATTACTGCACGGTTTTATAAAATAACCGTCGTGATATCTTCTGAGACGGTTTTAAACCAAACCGTCTCGTGATATTGATGTAAATCACCGTCGGTTTTGTACAAGATCATCGTGATAATGTCACCGACGGTTTCAATATAAAATTGTCGGTGATATTATTTGATTCTGCACGGTTTTGAGAAACCGTCGTAATGAGTCATCTAATATAAGCCTTTACGTAGAAGTGACAATCTCACGGATGAAATTCCGTGTCTTCGCGCCACCTTTCTTTTGGGCCCAAGGCCCATGTACTCTTAGGGTTCCACCTCCTTTGGCCGCGCCCCTCTCCGGCCGCGCAGCACTCTCTTGGGCGCCCCTAGTGTGGGTACCCCTTTATATTGGGTTCTCACCCTGTTCTTCATTTTTAGATTTTGTTGTGTTTTGGTAGACCCGTGTGCGCCCCTCCTCATGTTTGCGCTGTTGACTAGACTGCCTTGAGCCGAGAAATGTAACCTCAACTTGTTTTCTTTGTTTGATTTCAATACTACCTTTTCGGTTTGCTTCATACTTTGTTCTTGCGGGTTCTCGATTTCTTGCAGGAACTACTGATCATTGGATCTTGTATCTGTGTGGATTTGGCATTGCGATTGTGAAGCTCCCAACCTGTTTGGTAGGAAGCCCTAAATTCGGTGCCATCAACACCTCCAAATCGGCGTATCTTTATCTCACCGAAAGATCGGGATCGCAGCCCCCATCAAGGAGCGAAGCCGGGTTGCCAACACCGAAGCCGAGGCGCTGGCCCTGAGGGCGAGAGTTGCTACCCTCGAGCAGGAGAAGCTCACCTGGGAGATGGCTGACCTGTAGATAGGTTAGTCGGATAGGAAAAAGGGCGAGGGGACTCGAGCCCTATGTAAAAGTTGACCATGTAAATTTTGGTTTGTACAAGAAATAAAACTCCGTTTGCGTTTGCAATTGTATGCATCTTTTTGACACTTGGTCGGGAGTCTTGCTTCGAGAGTGACTAACAACTTCTTTTATTCGAGACTGCTCGAGACTTGGTCAGAAAAATCTAGTTTGGGGTCGAATGTCGTTTGCTCGAGACTTAGGCAAAAACCTTGTTCGAGGCTGAAAGATATCCGCTCGAGACTTAGCCAGAAACCTTACTCGAGGCTAAAAGACACCTGCTCGAGACTTAGCCAGGGACCTTTCTCGAGACCTGAAGATACTTGTTCGAGACTTTAGCCAGGAACCTTGCTCCGGTTCACAGAGCTGGTCGTTATGGCTCGAGGTCCGACCAGTATTCCTGACCTGAAAAGAGGAAGACCCGCGGCAAGGTTAGGTTGTTGGGCGTACCTTTGATCGGGGGCGAAACTTACCCGTGGCGTTTGGTCGAGATGACCAATCCTGTGATTTAGAACATCCCCAGAGGAATTTACCATAAAACCACTCGACGAGGGAAATAATTATTAAAATCACTTGACGGGGGAATGGGTCAACCCAAGAGGATACTTTTTAGAAACCCGAGACCTCCGATCCTGGGAGTACATCAGGCTCGGTGTCAGGTCGAAATAGCTGAGCTCGGGGGCTCACTTTGCTGGGAGGCCTCCCATTAGAATCACTCGACGAGGGAATAGAGCAACCCCGGAGGATATCTTTAGAAACCCACGACGTCCGAGCCTTGGAGTACTTCAGGCTCGGTGTTAGGTTGAAATGGCTGAGCTAGGGGGCTCCCTCTGCGGGGAGGCCTACCATTAGAATCACTCAACAGGGGAATAGAGCAACCCCAGAGGATATTTTTAGAAACCCGCGACCTCCGAGCCTGGGAGTACTTCAGGCTCAGTGTTAGGTCAAAATGGCTGAGCCTGCGTCCAGGTTGGCCTAGAGTTGGGGCGTCGGGTCGAGGCAGCCGAACTCGGGAATGCATCGAATCCGGGGCTTCCCCGAGGGTGGTCTCTGATTCAAGCCTACGGCGGGGGAATAGCCAGCTTTCTGCGATTTAGATCGTCTTACTGCGGCCGAAGCATCCCCGGAGGTGAATCTAGAGTCCATGTTCGCCGAGCCCGAGAATCGTCATCAGGCTCGGGGTGCCCTCTAAAGACGGCCTCCGGGTTGGCTGATCGGGGGATGGTCGGCTTACCCCGATAAAGATCGATTTACAGCGACCGGGACATCCCCGAGGCGAACCCAAAAACCGCGACCCGAGGCCAAGGCACGCAGGGTGCAAAAAGAAAAACATTCACAGATATAGATACTAAGAAAAGCAATCCCCAGGGCACCCCGAGGTCCGGGAGTTCTCGACATGATCTTAGGTCCAAGCTCTGCTACAGGGGGAGCCGAGATGCGATAAGAATCAGCTTACAACTGGCTGCGACCCCCTGGAGGCGATCCCTGAGGTCACGTCTTGTGCTAGCGCCACTCGCGGTGGGGGGATACATAAATGCTGGTAAGTAACGAAGGAAAATTCGCGGGAAGGATGTTAGGCCAGGCCCCGAGCATGGGTTGCTTACCAGGCGGAAACCTTGGCTCGGGGCTCGACGTAGGAGAGCAGTCAACTTAGCGCGGCGAAGGCCGCTTCTCCGCAGACTCGGTTCTCCGAAGACGGGCCTTGAGAACGTGATCCGGCTCGCGTCCCATGGAACGCAAGAGGGGCGTTAGCATAGGTAGAAAAAGAACCTTATGTCGGGCTTGACCAAACGGTGTGCGGGCGCGGATCATGCTCGAGATGGCAATTACCCGGTCGAAGGAGAGCAAGCGCGCGTTGTGCGCACAAAGATAAAACATTCTTGCAAAAAACAAAAGGTCAGGCTAGCCCCTTAGCTCGAAACGCTCACTGGTGGCAATCTCAGGCACAGGCCCTGCTATGGGGGAACGATCGGCTTACTGCGATGAGAGTCGGCTTAACGCAGACTCGGCCCCTGAGGCATGCCTCGAGACCGCGATTTTATTCGAACAAAAAGGAGAGGGGAGCCAGGCCGGATCGTATCCCGAGGTCGAGGAGTTCACGGGCATGATCGCCAGGCCAGACCCTGCTACGGAGGGGAGCCGTGACACGATGAGAATCGGCTAACAGTTGGCTCGACTTCCTCTGGGGGCAAACCCTTGGATCACGACCCAGACACTCACTTGCTCGGAGTACGAAGAGATATATGAAAAAAGGGCGCAATCATGAATGATAAATTAAAAGCATATTATCATGATAGTGAGAGGTAGAGTTCAAACATAGAACTTTTGGAGCTGGTCAATGTTCCACGAGTTCTTGACCTCTCGTCCGTCGGGCATGGCCAGCCGGTAGGCACCCATCTGGCCTGCTGAGACGACGGGATAGGGGCCCTCCCACAGCGGGGATAACTTGTTGGTGCCGGACCGGTCCTGAATTCGCTTTAGGACCAAGTCCCCAACAAGGAATCCTCTGGGTCGCACCGAACGGGAGGCGTGCGTGCGAAGTGTTTGCAGGTAATGTGCTGACCGCAGTAGAGCATGGCATCTTACCTCCTCCGCCAGGGTGAGGTCGAGGGACCGTTCTTGCTCGAGGTCGACTTGGTCGACTGAGTGGACCCTGGCGAAGCCCACCGTGACCTCAAGGGGTAGGACGGCTTCGGGACCAAAGACGAGCCGAAAGAGGGTGGACCCTGTTGCTCGGCTCGGTGTGGTTCGGATGGACCAAAGGACGGTGGGAAGCTCATCCACCCAGCCTCGGCCTCGGCGCTCGAGCTCGTCGAAGACTCGCTTCTTAACGCCTTGGACGATTTGCCCGTTGGCACGCTCGATCGCCCCATTGCTCTGAGGGTGGCCTACTGAGGCGTAGCAGACCTTGGTTCCCCTATCTTCGTAGTATTCTTGGAATAGCTCGCTGGCGAACTGCGTCCCATTGTCGGTGATGATCCTGCTAGGGACCCCGTACCTTGAGACTATAAAAGAACGGAGAAATCTCACCGCGGCCTAGGCCGTGATGGCCGAGACCGGCTCGGCTTCAACCCATTTCGTGAAGGTGTCGATGGCGACAAATAGGAACTTCATCCCCCCGACCGCCCGCGGGAAGGGGCCGAGGATGAGGTTGAGAACGGCCAGGCGAGGGGGATTGTTTGGAGGGCGTAAACCGACTGGCGAGCCTTTCAGGCGTGGAACTGGCAAGCTCGACAGGATTGAACGATGTCCCGAGCATCCTGGAGCGCTGTCGGCCAGTAGAAGCCCATCCGGAACGCCTTCCCGACCATGGTCCTGAAAGAAGAGTGAGCGTCGCAGAGGCCCGAATGGATGTCATTAAGCAAGTATTTACCTTCCTCCGGGGTGATGCACTTGGCGAGGACACCCAGGGCGACCCACTGGTACAGCTGTCCGTCGACGAGCCCGTACAAGCTCGCATGGCGCTTGAGCCTACTGCCCTCAGCCTGGTCGGGCGGGAGCTCGCCATGGCTGAGGAACTTGACGATCGGGTCCATCCATGATGGAACACTCTCGAGGAAGGCCACCGAGTCTTCTGGTTCATCGACAGTCGGGGCCGTCAGGGTCTCGAGGATGACATCTGACGGAATCTCATCGTCAGATGACCCAAGCTTGGATAGGAGATCCGCGCCGGAGTTGTCCTTCCTGGGAACGTATCCGACTTCGAGGTTCCTGAATCATTTCTCCATTTTGCATACCTCGGTGATGTACTTTGCCATCGACGGCTCTGAGCATTGGTAGTCTTTGTTGTACTGGTTGACGACGAGTTGAGAGTCTCCCCTCACGACCAGCCAATGCACGCCCAGCGATTTGCACGCACGAAGTGATCTGCACTAGGGTTGTCCCGACCTTCTGATGAGAACGATACGATGAACCACAAGATCAGCAACCAAACAATCGCAACGTCACCACACGAGGCGATCAACCGAATCAAAGACCAGATCGATCCTTGAACCTGCTGCAACCAAGAACAAGCAAGAACAAGGTGATAGAAATTTCAATCCAATAATCTCAAAGAAAAACAAGGTGAGGTTCCGTTTCTCAACTCGGGTGGTCTAGTCGACACACGCAAGATTGAGGAGGGACGCACACGGGGTCTACCAAAACACAACAAAACCTAAACCCCAAAGTATGACGGCAGGGGCTTTATATAGGGTGGAAACCAGACTTGGGGCGTCCAAAATAGGGTCGGCCACCACGCAACCCTTATCATACATAGGCCATGGGCTAAAAAATACGGTGACGCAGCACCTGATAGAGTTGGCTTGTGATATTGTTCTGCGTTTTCCTGTCTATTTGGAGTGAATTGGAAGGTGAGGCTGGATCTATTGGAAAGCTTATCTCCGAAGCTTTCAAACGGGTGGTCACATGCCAAAAACGGAGTTCGGGAGCCCAAGTTACGACCATTTGAAGTTGGTGTGCTGCTGGATGGCCGAACCGGGTTTTTTGGCATCTTGGGTTTCCATACGAGTCTTCCTTGGCATGTGTGCTTGAGGTGCTGGTTCTTTGTCTTGGGCTTGAAAGGTTGAGCTTCTGGATTAAGCCCCTTTTGCGATGAAGATGTTGCAGCCGGAGGTGAAATAGTAGCAGCGGTCGTATCCTTCGGGTTGATGTCCTCATCACGAAGGCCAGCCAAGAGGGCCTCGTACTCCGTGACATTGTTGGTCGCGAGAAAGCCGAAGCGGATCACGTACTTCAAATGATCCCCCCAAGGGGTGATGATGAGGACGCCAGCCCCCGAGCGTTTAAACGACCTTGAGCCATCGAAGAACATGGTCCAGGGACCTTCTTCCTCGGCCTCGGGTTCAGGGGCGGGCTCCGCCATCTACTCGACCACAAAGTCGGCAAGCGCCTGCGACTTAATGGTGGAGCGCACCACGAACCGAATATCGAATTCGGCTAATTCCATAGCCCATTTGGCGATGCGGACTCCTGCCTTCGGGTTCCTTAAGATCTCGCCGAGCGGGAACCCACTCGAGACGACCAAGGCGTGCACTTGAAAGTAATGCCGAAGCTTACGCGAGGCCATGAAGAGGTCATAGAGCAGCTTCTGGACCTGGGGGTAGCGCTCCTTCGGCCCATGGAGCACTTCGCTGACGTAGTAGATCGGTTGCTGCCGACCATCTCGCTCGGCCACCAGGACAGTGCTGACGACCTCAGCTACGGCCGCTAGGTAGAGTAGGAGAGTCTCGCCCGGGGTGCGGGGTCGTGAGCAGCAGGCGGCTCGAGAGGTATGATTTCAGCTTGTCGAAGGACTACTGGGCTTTCGGGGTCCATTCGAAACCACGATGCTGGTGCAAGGCTTTGAAGAATGGCAGCCCGCGCTCCCCGAGCCTCGAGATGAATCGGTTGAGAGTGGCCACAAGGTCGACGAGGCATTGGACCTGCTTTGTTGACACCGGGGTGGCCATCCTCTCGATGGCCTCGATCTTTCTGGGTTCGGGCCTACGCCCGAGCCTCCGATCATGTAGCTGAGCACCTTTCCCAAGGTTGCGCCAAAGATGCACTTCTCGGGGTTAAGCTTGACTCCTTGCTTGTTTAGGTTGGCGAAGGTCTCCGTGAGGTCGCTGACATGGTCGGCTTCAGAAGAGCTCTTGACGATGATGTCGTCAACGTAGACTTCGAGATCCCGCCCGATCTGAAGGTCAAATGTGCGGGACATCAGCCGTTGGAATGTCGCCCCGGCGTTGCGAAGGCCGAACGACATAGTGGTGAAGCAGAATGTCCTGAACGGCATGATGAAGGCCGTCTTGTCCTCATCGTCCACCGCGAGCTTGATCTGGTGGTAGCCAGAATAGGCGTCGAGGAAACTCATCATCTTGGCATTGGCGGTGGAGTCCACGATCTTGTTTATACGGGGAAGAGGGAAGTTTTCCTTCGGGCACGCCGAATTCAAGCCCGTGTGGTCGACACACATCCTCCATTTCCCGCCCTTTTTCTGCACGATCACCGGGTTGGCCAGCCATTAAGAGTAGCTGACCTCACGAATGAAGCCGGCCTTCAGGAGCTTGCCGAGATGCTCCCTGATTATCGCTACCTTTTCGGGATAGAAACATCATAACTTCTGGCGCACGGGCCTGCATCCAGGCCTCGTTTGCAATTTATGCTCGATCACCTCCCTCAGGACCCCAGGCATGTCTGCCGGTTCCCACGCGAATACGCTTTTGTTGCTACAAAGGAAGGTAACGAGCTCGAATTCCTATTTCGGGTTGAGTTGGGCGGCGATGATTGCGAGCCTTTTGTCGCCTGGGCGGAATGTCTGGAGACAGACCCCCGGAAGCGTCGCTACTTGAAGGAGCACTGTCACCATCTTGCCGATCGCGGGAATGCCCGCGCATCAGGCCTGCGCCCTGGTGAGGTGGGGACGGTTGCGGCGGGCTCGTAGCCCGCTGGTACGGAGTCGGCCGGCGAGGACGGCGGTGGCCGCGCGATTTACTGCCATCGCTTCTTAGGGAGCAAGGTTCGGGCGGTCGTTGATGTCCTTGCTGCGAGGGGGTGACCTTGTGGACCGCCCTGCCGAGTTCCTCGGCAAGGAATCGGCGAAAGAGGGCCGTCCTTGCCTGGGTGGGATCGGCCATAACCCGGGCGATGGCCCGCAAGCGTTCATTGTTGGGATCGTCTTGACGAGCCGGGCTGCGATGCCCAAGGGAGATGTGGAGTCCCTCGCGCTCTTCCCGTCGGAGGGCGGTGATGGCCTGGTTGATGGCAACCCGGACCAATCGACACGCCTCCTCCGGGGCTTCTGGGTCATCGTCACTTGCTCCCGCGCTTGCCTCGCAGCTGCCGGCCATGAAGGCCAGACGCTCTCGCGGCGATGAGGAAGGTGAGAACATGGAGGTGAAGCCTTCGTGCTCAGGAACCGCTTCCGGGTCCAGCCTCACTGATGGTGACATGCCGTCGCTGGAGCCTAAGGTGCTGGCGACGTTGAAGCGATGAACCCCGAATGAGCAAAACTTGGGCCCCACGGTGGGCGCCAGCTGTCGACGATCGGGACCGTCGGCCGCAGAAGAAAGAAAGGTGGAGCGAGGTGTCTGCTCGGGAGCGGGACCCAAGGTCGCGCTCATTCGGGGGCTCCAAGCATCGCGGGGAAGTCGCTCCAAGAAAGGATGTCGGACACGGGGATTTATACTAGTTCGAGCCCCTAAGTTCAGGTAATAGCTCTACTCCAGTCTCGCCCGGAGGCGAAGGGTGTATTAGCAGCTCTGTCGAAGAGTACAAGGACGGGGCCCGAGCAAGAAAAGGGGGCCGCGCCGTTCTTCTTTGTTGGTGTCGTGTGTCGGGTGTTGCTCTTGTCTTCTGTTTTTTCTGTCTTGTTGCTGCTCTCTTTCGTCCCCCCTTGTGGCTGAGACGACCTATTGCTTTTGTAGCCCCTGGGGCCCCTCGCTGCTTGGTCCCGAGGGTGGTGTTAGGAGCTCGTGGTGATTTGACGGAGGCTCAGAAGTTGTCGCTAGCCGTTGAGAGTCTGACGGGAGTTGTTGAGATCTTGACAGGAGCTGTTGAGCCCTAGTTCCCACGCAGGGGTAGTTAGGGTGCTGATTCCCACTCAGGGGAGAGTTTTACACAAGATAAAAAAAAGAAATGGTACAGATGTCCCTTTCCTTGGTTCCTGCGGGAGCGTCGAGGTCGAGGACAAGATGTCGAGATCGAGGGCGAGGCATCGAGGTTGAGGCTGAGGCGTCGAGGTCGAGGGTGCCTACCCCTGCGGTGGTGCTCGAGTCCGAGCTTATTGACCCCGAGCCCGACCATCGAGGGGGGCATCACCTAGGTCGGAGACGAGCCCCTCGATCTGCGGAAACCTGCCACGAGGCTGGGGGGATGCTTACACGTGGCGAGGGTACCGATCCCCGACACAACAAAATCCTCGTCATCAACTTGTCGACGGTAATGCACGTTGTTGGTTCGACAGCGGGGCTGGTTGTCATAGTTGTCAGCATCTAAATCATCGTCCATCGAGAGCTCCGCATCGTTAGCCCGGCTACCTCCTCCATGTGCACCGTGTATACGCAGAGCAACAACATTGGTGGCAAAGATGCCACCTCCTCCATGGGCACCGGTTCCCCGACGATGAGGTTGTGCTGCAGCTACCACTCTGATGTTTGGCTATGCTGCGAGTCGACGTGCTTGTCGTTGTCGTTGTGCCCCATCCATTCGATTCACTCGCTGCTCCTCAGTCTCATTTGGCTGGTCCCCGGGAGGACCGTGCACACTTGCATCGTCAGCTCTTGTATCTCCATGCGGCGACATGATGCGGTAGAGTTGCCCGATCTTCTCGACGTAGGATTGTGGGGGGGGAGAAACTTGACCCGTGCAACCTGACGAACCGATGGCATCAACCGTTGCTTGAGCAGCAACCTGTGACAATTGAATTTCGCCCAACTACACGATTTGGTCTTTGTCTACTTGACCACGAGAAGTAGATGCTGTAGCAGCTGTAAATCCAAAGGAACACACAAGAACAATAGATAGAACTATCAAATCTCTCAATCTCCAAGGGGGTGGCTGCTGCACAATCAAACCTTAGAGACAAGAAATGGGGGTTGTTGGTTCAAATTCGTGGTAACCCTAAAAGGGAGGTTACAAGTGGGTATATATAGTGAGGGTAACCCTTGCCCTTAGTTCTACATGGGCTGGACTTTTGGCCCAAAAATAAAAACAACGACCCATGTGCAGTTTGCTTCATAATAGGCTAAAAGGCTCTAATTATTTTCAAAATTAACATACAAACCAACCAAAATGGTGTGGTCCAAAAGAAGTCATGCATGACCAACTCTCCTTGCCTTGTCGGGTTCTAGAGTAGTCAATGGCGAAGCCTAACATGTCGAGGAACTAACCAGCACTAGTCAGCCTGACTGGTCAAGGAGGTGGTCGTGTCCATGGTAGCGATGTCCTAATTGATGAGGACACCACTTCTATGGATATATCCACACCTGCAAATCCATCACCTACACATCAATCGGAACCTGCTGCGGTAATACAAGGACCGATTACTCGAGCTCACACACGTCAACTCAATAACCAGGTAAATGCATTCCTTGGGCTGCATATAAACATTTTAATGGATGGAATGCTATTTAATTCTTGTGATGATGTCCTTTGCCTCAGGAACCAGGGCGAGGAACCAAGCAAGCCGAAGTATAGAAGAGACGTGCATAAGATGGGATCAGATTCGACTTCAGGACATGGCTGACTTGTTTTGGCCTCCACAGCTGCATCCGGACTCCGTTTGGAGCGTTCTTGTACTTCACCGAAAGCTTCTCAAGTCTACTTTCCAACGAATATGGAGTCACATCTAAACTACTTCTGAGTCAACAGGAATTGTCCAAACAAGTGGCGTCACTTTTCCAGTCTGAGTCAAAGTGGGCCTTTGGCCTTGTAATAAGGAGAGCCCACTTTAGCTTGCGCCCTAGGATTCTTGGACGCACCCTCCATCATATAAATAGCCAGCCGCTGCCATTAGGGAGGCGGGTTTTCTTTTAGATCAAAGATAGCAGTTGCTACTTCTTGTAATCGCGCGTGTTGGCTAAACAGCCCGAATTATTTCTCTTCAGAAACCCCTCTTTTGTGATTCTGACTGAACTCATGATTTCAATTCTAATTTTAGTTGCTTGTTCATCTTGTTCTTTCTTGTTCTTCGATTGCTTGCAGGGACAAAGGCCTTCGTGGTCAGGTTGATCGTGCGCCAGCCAGATCAATAACAACTTCGGGAGTCGGTGTAACGATTGCTAAGGCGCATCGTCTAGGAACGGTGTAGTCAGATCGCCAACGTCTTCTCCCTCCCAATCGAAACTATTCCCTCTCATCGAAAGGTCAGGACCTATCCTTCTATCACTAATCAAATGCACAACAAAGCAATTCTGGACAGTAGCATCACCACACCTGTCCAGCTCATCCTTGTTCTCCCATGTGACATGTGAATCAAACCTGAGAACAACCAATGTATCCCCATTAGGCAGTAAACAATTATCACTAAAAGTACGATTGCAATCATTAAGGAACAGATTCACCTCTTGTTGCATTTGTTTCAATTGAGCTCTTGTCATACGAACTTTGGGTCTAGTATTGGCATCAACAGTTTGAGTGGGACTTGTAGCGTCAACCAAGTCTGCCCCAGGACCAAGAGAATGAGTGTTGTTGGGGATGTCCTCATCATCCTCCCCCTCTTCAAAAGGAGTTGTCCTCGACTCTATTTTTTCCAAGCCAAAGAATGGTGATAAATCTTCGACGTTGAAGGTAGTTCTCACTTCAAAGTTGTTAGTGCTATGCCCTTGAGGCAATCATTTAGATGATTGTAACATGACTATGTTTATGAATAATAATATGATTATTGGTCCAATGAATGTATATCATTGTATTGATCAACAAGTATGTGACTTGCTTATGAAGCTCTTTACTAATTGATATAATTCGATAAATATCTCTGATCGGATATCATCGTATAGGACAAAGATGAATAGATCAGCACATGTAGTGATCGATGATCATGCTTCATAGATCATGGGATATAGAGATATCATCTATACATTGTGGACGCATGTTGAAGAACATGGGTTAGATAGACCCGCAATTGAACACTGCGAGAATGTTTCATTCTTATGTGTCATCGATGTATCTCATACCTAGTAGATGTATGATCCTTAGACACGAGATTGTCATATTCCCTACATGTGTAATAGTTTTCCTTGGGGCTATCAAACACTACTTCCTAACCGGATAGTTATAAAGGTAGCTTTCATGTTTACTATGAAAGCGTGCAGAGGAAGTGAGCGAATAAGATGGAATTTGCCACTCCAATGAAACGGAGATATATGACTAGGCCACTCGTGTGATATGATTAAGGAAGTGCATGGCCATGCCGTGATTGAGGAGTCAATCACAACATATTAATATATCATGGAAACGAGAGATGGATTGAATCATCAAAGGATGACATACTTCTCGCCTTGAGTTCAATCTTCATATACTTGGCAAAGGAATTATTACATGAGTACTTTTGATAGGTTCTGTCCGATTTGATCATAGTATGTTTGGGAGTTGGCATACTTTGCAAGGAGCCGCTACCAACTATTGGATTGAAAAGGAGTTTTTAGAATCCATGTCCAAACGTACGTGAACCTACAAGGTCACACACTTAATGGGCTAGGACGCATTAATTTGGATTGGATCCATAATTAATGGACATCGTGGGTTTAGCACGCTGATGGGCCTTGGTTTATGGTTTCATCTCGGGGCTATATAAGGAGGGGAGGAGGGTGGGCGCAGGGTGTGCTTTCCCACGGTTTAGAAGTGATTCACTCGAAACCCAAGCCTCCTCTTCTCGTTGCCCCTGCCGAGCGACCAGGTGCTTGCACACCGACGCACGGCGTTCCATCCCTGGACATGTGGACTACTGCGGTGACACTGCTGCGACTGCGGCGTGGGAGGACGATCCACGGCGAGGCAAGGACGATCCGCTCCATCGACGCAACGACTGCGGCGAGGACGATCCACTACATCGACGCGCGAAGGATTCCGCAACTGCGCGTCTAGTGGTAATCTTATCTGTGATCCCTTCTTGCGAGTAGCTTTCGTTACGCGGTAGATTTTTTGTGCTAGTGTAGCATATCGTGTTCCTCTTCTGTGGTATCAGAGCCATCTCGTATAGTTTTGTGATCTGGATGTTGCACATATGATGTGTGAGGTTAGTAGATTGGATCTATTACATGTTTAGCCGGTTCATATGATGAATTGGTGACGGCAGCCATCGATGAGATCGATCGGTTTTGGGTTTGAGGAAAGTGCAAACCGACTCAATCTTGATTTGGGTGAGTCCGTTCATGGTACGACGTTACCCTTACCGGTCGGGTTACCGCCATCAGGGTTTCTGAAACTTATCCATATGGGATCAAGCCAATCAGATTGAGTTGGATTGGGTCAATCTAGTTGATCCATGGTAAGCGCAAACTGATTCAATATTGATTTGGGTGAGTCCGTTAATGGTACGACGTTACCCTTACCGATCGGGTTACCGCCATCAGGGTTTCTGAAACGTATCTATATGGGACCAAGCCAATCAGATTGGACCCCGCCAGGGGCGCTGCCCCTCGGACCCCAGAGTCGTAGTGTTGCTTTTGTTTAACTCGTTTTTGCAGGGAATTATGTGAAATAGTATGGCCTATGTGTATGTGATGCATGTAATTTCCACATGGCCTGCGTGCCATGTCAAGCCATAAGGCTATTTAAATTGTATAACGACCTGCGTGTCGACTTGTGATGCTTCAAACCCTCATGTAAAATTCATTATCAAAAGTTGTAAGGTGTTGCATCCATAATGATGAAGACGATGGTATCAAGCAAGGTGGCTAGGTGAAGAAATCAAGCAAGGTGGCATGGTGAACAAACAAGCATGATGATGGAGATCTTAATGCTATGGGCCATGCTATTTCACAGCTTATTTTGATTTTCTGTGGATGTGTGTTTAATCCTTGCTATTTTCTTTATGCTCATTACATGTGATGCCATGTTCTTAGTAGATTTTGTTCTTCCCTATAGTTAAAATTTTAAATCAAAATATCCATCCAATTGTTGCACCTATCAAGAATTTAGATCGTTATTGATATGACTGCCAAAGTAGTATATCAATGGCTATCTTAATAGATGATAGGGATGTGTTGGACACATCACGCATAACAATGGTAGATTTAATCAAGCTATCAAAACGGTTTTGGACTTGAGGACATAAGTGGTTGGGATTTGATTTCATTAATGAAGGAACCTATACAAGGCAATTGGTGTCTAGGAAAACACACATGAGGCAGGTTTCTTAATTGGCGCCCGAATACGGGAAGTGCTCCCTCCCTCATGTGAGACCTAGGGGCAGGTTGACCTGGCATGAGTCAAGTTGACGGAGGCATTCATTAGTTGTTTTCATACTCAACAAACAAGAGTTACATAAGATGTAATTAGCAAAGGTGTTGCTTACCTATGTCATTAAATTTCTAGCAGTGATGCCAAAGCTCACTAGTGTTTGATGAATATGGATCTTGAATACTCACTATGTGTCTATAAAAGGGACATAAAATAGGAGTGTCTTTAATTAAAAGGTTTAATAAAAGTTTTACATAAATATAGTGCTTAGAATCTTTGCATGTTTTTGTTGTAGTTCAATGGCACCTTCTCCTACTCCTGCTACACCTGGTTTTGCTTTGAGATCGGTTTTGGAAAGGGAAAAACTGAATGGAACTAGTTTTGTTGATTGGTATCGCAACCTGAGAATTGTTCTCAAGTATGAAAAGAAGGACTATGTTATAGAGAATCCAATTCCTGATGAACCAGCCGAAAATGCTGCTCGGAATTTGAAGGTTGAATATGAAAAGCATGTTAATGCTTCTGTAGAGGTCAGCTGTCTCATGCTAGTCACCATGGACTCTAAGCTCCAAAACCAATATGAGGACCAGGATGCTTACAATATGATTGTGGGCTTGAAGGGCATGTTTGGGAATCAAGCAAGAGATGAGAGGTATGGTATCTCAAAGCTTTTATTTGCTTGTAAGCTGGCTGAAGGCAGTCCGGTCATTATGATCAAGATGATTGGTTACATTGGGAGATTGGAAAGACTTGAGTTTCCCCTTAGCCTCGGTTTGGCCACAGATGTTGTTCTCCAGTCTCTGCCTCAGAGCTTTGAGCCATTCATTATGAATTTTCATATGAATAGCATGGAGAAGAGCCTAACCGAGCTACATGGGATAATCAAGGCTGCCGAGGAAAGCCTTAAAAAAACCCAATCATGTGATGATGGTTCAGAAAACAACTGCATTCAAAAAGAGGAAGGCTAAGGCTGGGGGAACGAGAAAGAGCAAGGGCAAGGGCAAGGCTCAAGATGAGATCGCAAGCCTCAAAAATAAGCTTCAGAAGCTTAAAGTTGGCCCTCAACCTGATACCCAATGCTTCTATTGCAAGAAATCAGGACATTGGAAACGGAACTGCGAAAAGTACCTGGCAGATAAGAAGAATGGAAATGTGGTTTCCACTTCAGGTATTAATGTTATAGAAATTAATCTTGCTACTTCTTCACTCAGCTCATGGGTATATGATACCGGTTCGGTTGCTCACATTTGCAATTCGATCAGGGTGATAAAGAGTAGAGACTTGGCAAAAGGAGAAGTGGATCTTGGCGTGGGGAATAAAGCAAGAGTTCTTTGGTCTTGCCGTTGGCACATACCCATTGCATTTGCCTTGTGATTAGTTTTAGAACTCAATAATTGTTATTTTGTTCCATCTTTGAGTAGAAACATTATTTCATCTTCTTGTTTGGAACATGAAGGTTATGATTTCATAATAAAGAACTTTGTTTGTTCAATATTTTTGAATGATATGTATTATGGTCGTTGCCCCGTGGTGGATGGGTTGTACGTCCTTGAACTCGAAGAGAAACCTGTCTATAACATTAATGTAAAAAGGCATCGGCCTAATGATTTGAACACTACCTTTTTATGGCATTGTCGCTTAGGTCATATAAACGAGAAGCGCATGAAGAAGCTCCATGGTGATGGACTTCTAACCTCATTTGATTTTGAATCATTGGAAACATGTGAATCTTGTTTACTTGGCAAGATGACAAAAGCCCCTTTCACAGGTTTTAGTGAGAGAACGAGTGAGTTATTGGCCCTAGTACATACAGATGTATGTGGACCAATGAGCTCGACTGCTAGGGGTGGGTTTCAGTACTTTGTAACTTTTACCGATGACTTTAGTAGATATGGATTAAGAGGAACGCGGTATGCTACGCTAGCACAAAAAAAATCTAACGCGTAACCAGAAAGCTACTCGCAAGAAGGGGATCATAGATAAGATTACCACTAGACGCGATTCGCGAATCCTTCAAGCGTCGATGTAGTGGATCGTCCTCGCCGCGATCGTTGCGTCGATGTAGTGGATCGTCCTCGCCTTGCCGTGGATCGTCCTCCCACGCCGTGCCGCAGCAGCGGCACCGCGCGATGAGTCCACACATCCAGAGATGGGCGCCGTGCGCCGTGTGTAAGCACTTGGTCGCTCGGCGAGGCGAGTGAATCACTCCTAAAGCGTGGGAAAGCACACCATGCGCCTCCTCCTCCCTCCTTATATAGCCACGAAATGAAACCTAAACTAGGGCCCATCGCGTGCTAAGCCCACGAGGTTCATTAATTATGGATCCAATCCAAATTAATGCGCCCGACCATTAAGTGTGTGACCTGCGCAGTTCACGACGTTTGGACGTGGATTCGGAAAACTCCTTTTCAATCCAGTAGTTGGTAGTGGCTTCTTGCAAAATATGCCAACTCCCAAACATACTATGATCAAATCGGACAGAACCTATCAAAAGTACTCATGTAATAATCCCTTTGCCAAGTATATGAAGATTGATCTCAAGGCGAGAAGCATGTCATCCTTTGATGATTCAATCCATATCTCGTATCCGTGATATATTAATAAGTTGTGATTGACTCCTCAATCACGGCATGGCCATGCACTTCCTTAATCATATCACACGAGTGGCCTTATCATACATACTCCGGCGCTTTCACCTTATTCGCGAGATTGTGGATAGAGGTGACGTGAGAATATGCAAAGTACATACGGAAGCCAATGGGGCCGATCCGTTGACAAAGCCTCTGCCACAGCCTAAGCATGAGGCACACACGAGGTCTATTTGTATTAGATACTTAATTGATTGATTCAAGTGCAAGTGGGAGATTGTTAGTGCTATGCCCTTGAGGCAATCATTTAGATGATTGTAACATGACTATGTTTATGAATAATAATATGATTATTGGTCCAATGAATGTATATCATTGTATTGATCAACAAGTATGTGACTTGCTTATGAAGCTCTTTACTTATTGATATAATTCGATAAATATCTCTGATCGGTTATCATCGTATAGGACAACGATGAATAGATCAGCACATGTAGTGATCGATGATTATGTCTCATAGATCATGGGATATAGAGATATCATCTATACATTGTGGACGCATGTTGAAGAACATGGGTTAGATAGACCCGCAATTGGACACTGCGAGTATGTTTCATTCTTATGTGTCATCAGTGTATCTCATACCTAGTAGATGTATGATCCTTAGACCTGAGATTGTCATATTCCCTACATGTGTAATAATTTTCCTTGGGGCTATCAAACACTACTTCCTAACCGGATAGTTATAAAGGTAGCTTTCATGTTTACTATGAAGCGTGCGAGAGGAAGTGGCGATCAAGATGGAATTTGCCACTCCAATGAAACGGAGATATATGACAAGGCCACTCGTGTGATATGATTAAGGAAGTGCATGGCCATGCCGTGATTGAGGAGTCAATCACAACTTATTAATATATCACGGATACGAGAGATGGATTGAATCATCAAAGGATGACATACTTCTCGCCTTGAGTTCAATCTTCATTTACTTGGCAAAGGGATTATTACATGAGTACTTTTGATAGGTTCTGTCCGATTTGATCATAGTATGTTTGGGAGTTGGCATACTTTGCAAGGAGCCACTACCAACTATTGGATTGAAAAGGAGTTTTTCGAATCCATGCCCAAACGTACGTGAACCTGCAGGGTCACACACTTAATGGGCTAGGACGCATTAATTTGGATTGGATCCATAATTAATGGACATCGTGGGTTTAGCACGCTGATGGGCCTTGGTTTAGGGTTTCATCTCGTGGCTATATAAGGAGGGGAGGAGGGTGGGCGCGGTGTGCTTTCCCACGGTTTAGAAGTGATTCACTCAAACCCAAGCCTCCTCTTCTCGTTGCCTGCCGAGCGACTGGTGCTTGCACACGACGCGCGGCGTTCCATCCTGGACATGTGGACTCTGCGGTGACATCTGCTGCGATCTGCGGCGTGGGAGGACGATCCACGGCGAGGCAAGGGCGATCCGCTCCATCGACGCAACGATCGCGGCGAGGACGATCCACTACATCGACGCGAAGGATTCCGCAATCGCGCGTCTAGTGGTAATCTTATCTGTGATCCCCTTCTTGCGAGTAGCTTTCTGGTTACGCGGTAGATTTTTTTTGTGCTAATGTAGCATATCGCGTTCCTCTTCAATAGTCATCGCCAGGGAGCTCAATCCTGTACGCATTATTATTAATCCTCTAAAGAACTCAGAAAGGGCCATCACCACGAGGCATTAGCTTGGACTTGTGCTTCTCTGTAAATCGGTCCTTTCTCAGATGCACCCATACTAAATCTCCTGGTTGGAAAAGTAACTTCTTGCGATGCCTATTCGCCTCTGAAGCATAGCACTTTACTTTCTTTTCAATCTCTTATTTTGTCTTCATGTGAATTTTCTTCATATAATCAGCTCTCTTTGAGGCCTCCATGTTAGCTCGCTCGTGCAATGGTAGAAGCAACATATGAAGTGGGGTGATTGGTTTGAAACCATACACCACCTCAAAAGGACACATTTTGGTGGTGGAGTGCACAGCTCTGTTGTAGCCAAACTCCACATGAGACAAACAATCTTCCCACTCCCTCAAGTTCTTCTTGATCATTGTGCGCAGCAACATGGAGAGGTTGTGTCGACTTTTGTAGCCGGCAATGAATTTATGGGGCAGACGCTGGATCTCAAACTCGATGGTCACACAAGACAGGGATTTTAGACAGGTTCAGGCCCTCAGCAATAGAGGTAATACCCTAATCCTGTGTGCTGGAATTATGCTGATCTCTTGGATCTAAGATTGCTCAAAGCGCAATATGCTCTGGGCGATATGAGGTGTGCTATGCTCTATGGCTTGATTGCTCTATGCTTGGATGATCGGCCCCCTATGTTGTTGCCCGCCCTCTCCCTTATATAGCGGGGGTGGGGCGGCTTACAGAGTCCTGATCGGTTTGGAGATTCCGATCGGTTACAAGATTCTAGTCGGTTAATAGGATAGAGTTTACATCTTTATCTACCCTATTAACGACTCGGATTACAACCGTATCTATCATATCTAAATATATGCTCAACTATCTATGGAATGTACCCCCTGCGCTTGCAGCGGTGGGCACGGCGTAGGGAATATCTTCTGGGCCTCTCTCTCGGACGTCTCTGGGCTGATCGTGAGGGTACCCGGATTCTTATATTACACAGTAGCCCCCGAGTGCTTCATGTTTTGATCGCTATGTTTCCGATTAAACTTCTGCTTGAGTTGCTGTCCTGGTCTTTTTGTTTGAGCTTCCGACTGGTTCCTCCATTCGGTTGAGAGGTTTTTTCTTACAGCGAACGAATTATGAAGGACTCGAATATAACCCTTAACTTTTACTTCAAATGAGCATAATCTTCTATCGGGCATGCCTGTTGCGAGCATCCTTACGGACCTTTGCTCGTATTTCAAATGTAAATTGGATATTTCTTCCGCCTGAAATTTTACTTCTCTTCGTGGATAATCACCGGACAGTCTTCGAGGTCGCCTTGATTTTCTGTGTCAACTTGTTTTACTGAAAAACTCTTCGTCTTCTGAAGATGCATTTACTCCAAACCTCTTCGGCTTCCGATGCTTAATCTCTTCACACTTACTTCAATTTCACCAAATCGGCTATAAAAGGCGCACCAATGCTTCAAAATGTATCTCTTCACTTTCTGTCCTCCATTCTTTTGCTTCAAGCTTTTGTCCTCATCATGCCTCGGGGTATCATCACGCAAAGGTGCACCCTAGGCTAGTCAAGCGCTAGGAAGAGTTTGACCTGGCCTTCGAAGAACAGCTGGACGAGTTCACGAAGAAGCTCGACCGCGAGGCCGCCGACGCACTCCTCGAGGTCGTCCCTGCCCTTTACAGGGCCAAGGATCCCCTCACCGAGGCGTTCGGCCGAGCGCGCCGCGAGGAGGTGTAGTTCTCCTGCAACATATAGTTTCCTAGGCGTAATGCCTGGGGAATTTTTGTACATAATAAAGAAATACCTTTTGTAGAAGAATCTCTTGTCTGTCCCTTGACTGTGTATTTGACTGGGCACCTCGGACCTCGTGTGTAGCTTGAAACTGAAAGGAGGCGTCCATTTGCCGCTAGACATGGCTTAGGCTCGACTTGGAGCGCATCGTGGCAATTGGCCGAGCGATCCCCATATCCGACTGTCGCGAGATAGTTTTTAGTCCAACTTGGGACGTTGAGAGGAGCCGCCCAGACCGTCCGCGGCTATTTGAATGTTCTGTCGTCCTCATCGGATTTGGAGGCTAGCAACGGATCGCCGCTGGCGCTCGCAATGCTAGCACCCAAGCCCAAATGAGACAACAGTGAGGCCACACAAATAATCGACAAAAATCCCGGTATTCCCCCAGTATGTGACCCGAAGCTCGCCCAGGATCGCCCCGCATACTGGTTTCCAATGCCATATCAACTCAATTTGCATAAAGGGGGCAACGAACTCAAAACCCCACATCCAGAGACACAACCGCGGAAGCACAACAAAGCGACTAAAACCAAGGCACAAAGACAAACCGGGTAAAAAAAAAAGAGACTACCTAGGCTCACAATTTCTACGAAATTTCGGCATGAAGCCTCTAGAAGAGAGGACATCCACCCAGCAGACAGGAGAAACAAATAACATAAACACAAATGACACAACAACAACCACATAGCAAAAGATCAACATGGATAGGAGCAACATACAAGGCATGGGATGAGCACCATACTACAACAAGGTTCAACATTAGAAGTAGCCAAGTTTTGAAACCTAGACATGACATAGCTCAAGGATAACTATACAACAAAATGAAAGCACAACCACCAAAATAAACCAAAAGTATGATATCTCCGGGAGTGTCCTACCCCTGAACACATCCTGGCGTTTGCATCGTTAAACATAGCCTCTATTCGGTGCCCTGCCCGACCACCAAGAGACAATAAGGATAGAACTCGCATCCACCCTGATCCTCACCTGAAAACCACAAAACAGAAGCAAGAGTACAGAATGTACTCGCAAGACTTACCCATGGTCCATATATGACCGACTTGAAGGCATATGCATTTGGATGTAGCAAGGAAAAAGCGTAAGGTAACAAGTGCATAAAAGCTTAACTTTGATTCAGATTCACATTCAACTACTCAATTTACAAATTTTATAGCATTTATAAACAGCACCTATTGCTAAAGTGAGAGCACCTAGCAACCTCTCTCGAGCGGCCCAAGCCTCGCTTCGCCCTCGAGAGTCGGCCTAGGCCTCGCCCTCAACCACGTCCAATCGCATGAGGGCATGACCCATCGAGTAGTATGCCATGAAAGGGTGGCTTACCGTACCATTATATCGGGCATGCGATCAACAAGGTGTGCTCGATCAACATGGCAAACAACGGAGCGGTCCTTAACCGACACAGGCAAGACTACGACATTTGAGTCTCCACACCCAAATGATCCAACCCTCTCGCCCGGTCTCAAGTTTACATTTCAGAACATAACCATATTCATTGCAACCCAATAGTGTGAAGTAATTAATCTCAAGTGAAGGAACCATCCAACACTTGGCCCATACCCGACATCTAAGCAAACTAAGCATGGACACAGTATAATTACCCATATACTAGCTCCAAGGAAGATGTTCGACAATTAACAATGAGTGTATGTGCAACAATTAGGTTCTAATACCCTTCCCACATTTCAATTCCTAATGCATAACTTAACCATCCAATAAGCCAATTTATTCGCTAAAATACAATTAGGAATAAGGTTGAATATGCTTAGGTGCTTGCCTTGAGCTTCTGCCGGATTTTCAACCACAATTTGCTCTCCAAAATCCCCCTCGGCCACGGCCACGTCAACCGCCGCGGTTTCGTTCTCTACACGATCACAATGTATGCGAAATGAGATGCATACAATGCATATGAGGAGGAAATGAAAATTGAAGACTCGCCGAAATCTCCAAAATGCAAGCATTCTACAACAAACGTAAAGCAAAAACATCAACACTACACACTAATAGCTAAACAACACTTTGCAATGCTTCACACCAATTCAAACAAGTTCCTAACTTTCACTAAGCAATTTTTGGACAGATTTCATCCTTTCTAGACCGACTTCACCATTTTAGGCATAACTTTTACATGGTTTCATGAAATTGAGTGATTCCAAGTTCTAATGAAACTGAAGAGACATATCTACAACTTAGTTTGCCCGAGGAACTCCCAGTTTGCCCACGAACAGGGAGCAATTTCAGTGTTCAGAAAATTCAGGGTTTCCGAACAGCATGCACCAATTTCATCACAAAAATGCTATACTTAATGGAATTGAGTAAATGATAACAGTTTTACAATCTACACGAAATTTCCTACAACTTCTCAGGAAAAAATTAATTCTAATTCGGCCTCTAACTATTTTTAACCCACAGCTCAAGTTTCAACTCCACACTTTCAGCATTTCAGAGCAGCACTCACCAAAATCGTCATAACTTTCAGTTAGACTAACGGAATCAAGTCATTTCGGTTGGAAATGAAAGACAACTCCATTACCAACAATTACTGCTTCAGCCAGCCTAGCAGGAGATGCCCTTAACTTGCTCAAATCAACCCGAAACAGTAGCTACGAAATTTGCTCGAAATTCCGGATGTTGCTCCAAACCCTAGAGTGTTATTTCCCCACCCAAATCCCAAATCTCTGCTCTCCTAAGCCCCCAAATTCTTCAATGCTGCCCCCAAAACTAGAAAACAACAAAGCCTAAATCAAGGAAGCATTACCTCAAAATCTCATGGGGAAAAACTAGAGGAGGGAAAGGTGCTGCTGCTGCTTGGAGAGGGAGGCGCCACCAGGGAAGAGCTGCAGGGAGAGTGGCGCCACCAGGGAAAGGGCTGGAGGAAGATCCAAGGTGCTGCAATGGCCTGGGGAGAGTTCGGCCAGGGAACTGGAAACAATTGATTTGGGGGCTGAGGGAGTTCTTTATGTGCTGCTGTTTGGTGCTGTGTTGGCACATTTGCTAAGTCCCAAAATTTCAGCACAGGATTCCATCTTTGAGCCATATTTAAAATTAGTGTTTGCTTTTGGATTGGGCCCAAAACTCAACCATACTGTAGAGGAAAGTTCCTAGTTTGTAACCAACTAACATGCACATCCTAATTCATTATGGATCTCCAATTACGAGGCTCCAAACTTTGATGGAAACCACATTTTTCAGGGTGAAGTTTCTAGCTCAAAATCTTTGGTTAAGCTTGGATATTGCTAAGCGGCAGCTTAGGATATGCTCGGGAGTTATTAATCGATTTCAAATGTGGCTAAAAATTGGTTAGAGTTAATTTGCTAGCCGCATGAGTCGAACTCGAATTCGGGGCCTTGACAAATCCTCCCCCCATAAAAGAATCTCGCCCCGAGATTCGAAAATGAGAGCATAGATAGATAGAACCTATATGGACAACGCAGCCACATACAATTGACATGACCTTAATTGCGAAGAGATTGGATGGTAGTACTTACATGTTTTGAAAGAATTCGGGATACTCAGTTTTCAAACGGTCTTCCCGCTCCCATGTGGCTTCATCTTCAGTGTGATTGCTCCACTGAACTTTATAAAATTTTAGAGTTCTCCGACGGGTCTTGCGTTCAGCTTCATCCAAAACTCGAATAGGATATTCTTTGTAAGATAGATCTGGCAGAACTTCGAGTTCATCCACATCGAGTTGTTCAAACGGGATACGGAGGCACTTCTTCAATTGTGATATATGGAAGACATTGTGGACCATCTTTAGAGAGGGAGGAAGCTCCAATTGATATGCCACTTGACCACGTCTTGCAAGGATCCGGAAAGGTCCTATGTATCGAGGTGCCAATTTTCCCTTAACCCCGAAACGATGGGTGCCCCGGAGGGGCGATACCTTCAGATAGACATAATCACCAACGCTGAAAAAGAGAGGTCTTCTACGACGATCAGCATAGCTCTTTTGCCGTGATTGTGCTACCCGCAGATTTTCTTGAATGATCTTCACCTTCTCTTCTGCCTTCGTGACCAATTCGGGCCCAAAGAATGGTCGTTCCCCACTTTCAGACCAGTTCAGGGGTGTCCGACAGCTACGACCATAGAGTGCTTCGAAAGGAGACATCTTGATGCTGGATTGGTAGCTGTTGTTGTAAGCAAACTCAGCATATGGAAGACATTCATCCCATTTCTTCCCATAAGATAGAACACAAGCTCTCAACATATCCTCAAGTATCTGATTGACCCTTTCGGTTTGGTCGTCCGTTTGCGGATGATATGCTGAGCTGTGAAGTAGCTTAGTGCCCAATGCCTCATGCAAACTGTTCCAGAATCGAGAGACAAACTGAGAGCCTCGATCTGAAACTATTCACTTTGGCACACCATGAAGACATACAATTCGAGATATGTACAGCTCCGCGTACCTCTTGGCTTGATAAGTGGTGCGAACGGCTAGGAAATGTGCAGACTTCGTCAACCGGACGACTATAACCCATATCGAGTCGTGACCTGAAGAAGTCGTTGGCAGGCCGGTGATGAAATCCATGCCAATGTCTTCCCACTTCCAACTTGGAATGGGCAGCGACTGAAGAGTGCCAGCCGGCCTGAGGTGTTCGGCCTTTACCCTTTAGCAAACATCACATTCGGACACATAGCGAGCAATCTCACGCTCCATGCGAGTCCACCAAAACCATTGCTTCAAGTCTTGATACATTTTGCTGCTGCCAGGATGGATTGTGAGCAAAGAGTTGTGGGCTTCATCGAGAATCTTTCTTCTCAATTCTTGGTCCTTAGGGACGACTAGGCGCTCGCCAAACCATAAAGTTCCACGGTCATCAAGATGAAAGCTAGTAGCTTGGCCGGCATTTAGTTTGCTGCAAATTCGGGCAACGCCCTTGTCCCTCTTTTGGGCCTCTCTAATCTGGTCCAGTAGCGTGGAATTCAACTCTAGATTAGCCAAGAAACCTTCTTCAACCACCTCTATGCTGAGCTTCTGTAGTTCTACACGGATATTGGCACCCCGGGGTTGAAAAGTGAGGCAATTGCATCGGGCCTTGCGACTCAATGCATCAGCCACCACATTGGCTTTTGCCGGGTGGTAATGCACTTCCAAACTGTAATCTTTGATCAGTTCAAGCCACCTTCTTTGCCTCATATTCAAATCTGCCTGAGTGAAGATGTACTTGAGACTCTTGTGATCGGTATAGATGTTGCATTTGTTCCCAAGAAGATAGTGGCGCCAAATTTTTAAAGCATGGACCACCGCAGCAAGCTCTAAATCATGAGTTGGGTAGTGCTCTTCATGGCGTTTCAATTGCCGAGATGCATAGGCAACAACTCGGCTTTCTTACATAAGTACACAGCCAAGGCCGATACCTGATGCATCGCAATAGACATCGAATGGCTTGTGAATATTAGGTTGCGTGAGGACAAGAGCAGTAGTAAGGCGTTGTTTCAAGGTCTGAAATGCTTGCTCACAGCCCGCTGACAATTTGAATTCAGCACCCTTCTTCAGTAACTCGGTCATAGGTTTGGCAACCTTTGAGAAATCTTGAATGAATCGGCGATAATAGCCTGCAAGCCCAAGAAAACTACGGATCTCTGTGACAGTTTTGGGCTATTCCCACTTGAGGACATCTTGTACTTTACTTGGGTCGACAGCAACACCTTGCTCGGAGAGGACATGTCCCAAGAAAGATACCTCCTTCAGCCAAAACTCGCACTTACTAAATTTGGCATATAGACGATGCTCCCAGAGTCTTCCGAGAATGATGCGAAGATGCTTTGCATGCTCTTCTCCATTTGCTGAGTAGATGAGGATGTCGTCAATGAAGATGACCACGAAAGAGTCAAGTTCCTCCATGAAGATGGAATTCATAAGGTGCGTGAAGTATCTTTGGTGCATTCGTCAATCCGAATGACATGACGGTATACTCATATAAACCACAACGAGTGGAGAATCTGTCTTGGGATATCTTACGCTCGAATCTTGATTTGATGATATCCGAGCCTCAAATCAATCTTGGAGAACAATCGTGCACCAGCAAGCTGATCAAAGAGGATGTCGATCCGAGGGAGAGGGTACTTGTTCTTTATGGTGACTGCATTTAAAGGACGATAGTCAACACACAGACGAAGAGAACCGTCCTTCTTGGTCACAAAGAGAGCCGAGCAGCCCCAAGGTGAGGAGCTCGGGCGAATGAATCCCTTGTCCGTCAACTCCTTTAATTGCTTCTTCAACTCGGCCAATTCATTTGGCGGCATTCAATACGGCTGCTTGGAAACTGGAGTAGTCCCGGGCTGAAGCTCAACTACGAACTCAATATCCCGATCGGGTGGCATCCCCGGCAATTCCGCTGGGAACACATCCGGGTATTCAGAAACCATGGGAATGGACTCTAACTCCCCAATTTCAGCACCATTCAAGGAGCAAAGAGTGGCCTTGCCATCATCGAGAAGTAGAGCTAACCGGCCGCCCTTCGGTTCCTTGAGCGAGATGGAGCGATGAGAACAATCTAGAATGGCCCGCTGCCGTGTTAGACAATTCATGCCCAAGATAACATCCATCCCAAGAAGATCGAGGAGCAACAAGTTGACAAGGAATGGAACCCCATGGATTAGCACAGATGACTCTTGAACTACTTGATTAGCGACAATTTTTGAACCCGGTGCTTCAATGAGGAAAGAGGTGTTGCTGCAACTCACTCTCATTTGATGATGCAGAGCAAAATCCTTGCGAATAAAAGAATGAGAAGCCCCTGAGTCAAATAAAACCCTAGCAGCATGCCCATCAATGCATAACATACCCGTCAACACCTGGTCACCCTCCGGAATCTCCTCAGCGTTGGTGTAGTTGACTCGGCCATGCTTCGACACTTGAGGTGCCTTCCCGTTGGGACGTGTAGGCGGTGCGGTAGCGCCTTGAGGCCTTGGAGCATTAAAGTTGTTGCCCCGCTTTGGAAAAGGGCAATCCTTGATAAAGTGTCCCGCGCGCCCACAATTGTAGCACGGGCCTGGACCGGAGTTCGCCTCTACTCTCACTCACGGTGGTGGCTGTGGGGGCCGGGGAGCAACAGTAGGAGGTCGGGCCATCCCAGCCGGTAGGGGAGGTGCAGGAGCAGGTGCCCTATGTGGAGGAAGGAGGACAGCTCGAGCACGCTGTGAACTGCCACCTGCTGAAAACTGTGCACCCCGCTTCCGCTTCTTTTCTTCCTGGTGGTTCTTCATCTTGTGCTCCACTGTGATTGCCCGACTCACCAAGGTATTAAAATCAGGGAAGTCGAACACAGATAGCTTATCTTGCGTCTTGGTTGTCAGCCCATTCATGAAGCGATCTTGCTTCTTCTGGTCAGTGTTCACCTCTTCCGGTGCATACTGAGCCAAGTAGTTGAACTCGCGAGAGTAGTCCATCACTGGCTTGTTCAATCGCTAAGGGAAAGGAACTCCGCCTCTTGATGTCCATGAGCCCTTCGGGATATGGTAGGCCCGAAGGCCTCACGAAACTCGCCCATGACACACGGTGACCGGTGAGGTGCATGACTGAAAGTTGGCCCACCAAGCACCAGCGGGACCCTGAAGTTGTTGAGCAGCAAAGAGTGCCTTCTCATGGTCTTCGCAGCGAACAAGAGCAAACTTCTGCTCAATAGTCCGCAACCAATCGTCGACCTCTAGTGCCTCGCTGGCGCAAGAGAAGGTAGGTGCCTGTGTATGCAAGAAATCCAGATAACCGTTGGGTCGGTCTCGCCCTTCGCGGCCACCTCGAGGAGCCTGATTCTGAACAAGCATCTCAAGGATCCGGTTGGTTGCCAGCTGATTCTGCTCAGACCTCAGCAGCACATCCAAGAGGTTGGGTTGAGGAGGCGGGTCGCCATCGTGGGGCTGCGATCTCCCCACACCATCATCACCTCCCGCACCTCTGCGAGTCCTCATCCTGTTGCCAACCAAGGTCAAACGACAAGAATTGGACTCCACAAAGAAAGGATAGGTTCTTAGACATGGCAAAAAAAGAAGAAAAAAAATTCAAACCAAAACATGATCTAGACAACAACACAAAACAAAGGAATTTCTACAAATCCTACATACATAAAAGCATAGATCATGATGCAATATGACACGGCAAGACATATGCGTGCATGGTATGACAGAGATCTTACATGCATGGCATGAAATGCACGATTCCAACGTGATCGTTTCTCCCACACTCACCATTCAGCCTACACAACCCAAACTATAGAAAAAGGGCGGGTAATATAGCACTAATTACTACTAGGAGGTTAAGTAAACCACACCAAATCACCTAAGTGGTTGTCAAGTTTAGGGTTCGTCTTTATGCACCTTGCTCTGATACCAGCCTTGAGAGGAGCTGCCCAGACCGTCCTCGGCTATTTGAATGTTCTGTCGTCCTCATCGGATTTGGAGGCTAGCAACGGATCGCCGCTGGCGCTCGCAATGCTAGCACCCAAGCCCAAATGAGACAATAGTGAAGCCACTCAAATAATCGACAACAATCCCGGTATTCCCCCAGTATGCGACCCGAAGCTCGCCCAGGATCGCCCCGCATACTGGTTTCCAATGCCATATCAACTCAATTTGCATAAAGGGGGCAACAAACTCAAAACCCAAAATCCAGACACGCAACCGCGGAAGCACAACAAAACGACTAAAAACCAAGGCACAAAGACAAACCAGGTAAAAAAAAGAGACTACCTAGGCTCACAATTTCTACAAAATTTTGGCATGAAGCCTCTAGAAGAGAGGACATCCACCCAGCAGACAGGAGAAACAAATAACATAAACACAAATGACACAACAACAACCACATAGCAAAAGATCGACATGGATAGGAGCAACATACAAGGCATGGGATGAGCACCATACTACAACAAGGTTCAACATTAGAAGTAGCCAAGTTTTGAAACCTAGACATGACATAGCTCAAGGATAACTATACAACAAAATGAAAGCACAACCACCAAAATAAACCAAAAGTATGATATCTCCGGGAGTGTCCTGCCCCTGAACACATCCTGCCGTTTGCATCGTTAAATATAGCCTCTATTCGGTGCCCCGCCCGACCACCGAGAGGCAATAAGGACAGAACTCGCATCCACCCTGATCCTCACTTGAAAACCACAAACCAGAAGCATGAGTACAGAAGGTACTCGCAAGACTTACCCGTGGTCCGTATATGACCGACTTGAGGGCATATGCATTTGGATGTAGCAAGGAAAAAGCTTAAGGTAACAAGTGCATAAAAGCTTAACTTTGATTCAGATTCACATTCAACTACTCAATTTACAAATTTTATAGCATTTATAAACAGCACCTATTGCTAAAGTGAGAGCTGAATTTTAAACATTTAAGAGAGCAAATAGAATCATGAACAAGAAACCACATCGAGTATACCAACTAGTTTCAATTTAAGTTATTACTACGTTGAAATGTCGGATGATACATGCGTGCTCATATCCGAGAGCGCGGCAATTCGAATCGCTTATTCACCCTGCAGGGGATCATCAATCGCACGACATGCGCCACAAGGAACCTCATGTCAACCCTCCTCCCATCCATATCTACTCGTTGGACCATCCTCATGCGGCCCGAGCACCTAGCAACCTCTCTCGAGCGGCCCAAGCCTCGCTTCGCCCTCAAGAGTCGGCCAAGGCCTCGCCCTCAACCACGTCCAATCGCATGAGGGCATGACCCATCAAGTAGTATGCCATGAAAGGGTGGCTTACCGTACCATTATATCGGGCATGCGATCAACAATGTGTGCTCGATCAACATGGCAGACAACGGAGCGGTCCTTAACCTACACAGGCGAGACTACAACATTTGAGTCTCCACACCCAAATGATCCAACCCTCTCGCCCGGTCTCAAGTTTACATTTCAGAACATAACCATATTCATTGCAACCCAATAGTGTGAAGTAATTAATCTCAAGTGAAGGAACCATCCAACACTTGGCCCATACCCGACATCTAAGCAAACTAAGCATGGACACAGTATAATTACCCATATACTAGCTCCAAGGAAGATGTTCGACAATTAACAATGAGTGTATGTGCAACAATTAGGTTCTAATACCCTTCCCACATTTCAATTCCTAATGCATAACTTAACCATCCAATAAGCCAATTTATTCGCTAAAATACAATTAGGAATAAGGTTGAATATGCTTAGGTGCTTGCCTTGAGCTTCTGCCGGATTTTCAACCACAATTTGCTCTCCAAAATCCCCCTCGGCCACGGCCACGTCAACCGCCGCGGTTTCGTTCTCTACACGATCACAATGTATGCGAAATGAGATGCATGCACACTACTACAGATGGGTATATCCGCGACGCCTCATCAGTGCTGGGTGAGTCCCACCCGGCTGTGATTGTATTATCACTGTTGGTTCCAAGTAAAACCGGCACAATATTTATTTCCCGCGCGAAGTGAAGCAATATCACTGCCGGTTCATTTTATCCAGCCGATAGTAATATATCACTGCCGGTTTGTAAATAAAAGCCGGCAGTGATAAATTTGCCCTAAATTCTCCCGCGCGACCAGGAGAGCATTATCACTGCCGGTTCATATTATAAAACCGGCAGTGTTATATTACTGCCGGTTTATAAATAATGACCGGCAGTGATAAGGCTTACCCTAAATTTTCACGCGAGAACGGCAGAGAGTATCACTGCCGAATAATATTATTCAACCGGCACTGATATTTTACTGTCGGTTCTTGAAAAAGAACCGTCAGTGATAATTCGACACTATAAGTAGCCTTCGTACTTGCCCCACCTGAGCTCTGTTCTTGCTCGGTTGGGGAAGAGAGGGGGCGAATTTTTGCTCTCAAATTTGGTGGAATTCACTTCTAATTCGTGATCTACGGTTCGTATCTTGATGTACATTTTATTTGTAGTTGGTTTTTGTTGGATATTACGTTCTATATGGTTGTTGGCTGTGAGAATTATCGATTGCATAATGAGCACAATTAGAGCTCTAATTTAGAGACTAGATTTGAGTTCACCACCTTTTATGTGTGCTGATGATTAGTGAGATTAAGATGTAGCTTGAATTTATGTTTTACGAGGACCAAATTAGTGATTGCGTTTAATTTGTTAATTAAGTACAATGACACTACATTATTAATTGTCGTTGTATGTAACTATTTAGATGTCATGTGTGTAGAAAAAGTATTTATATTCTTTGTTGAATTATGTTTTAAGTAATAAATTATGTATTTATGAGTATTTATGTTTTTTAGCTAGTTGTTTAAAATATTTTCCTATTAAGAGGAAGTTTTGAATTTTTGAGAAAATTTAAAATGTGATAAAACCTTGAAAATAAATTTTTAAATGTTATATTATTTGTGGAACTTTCTGAAAAAAATTTCTCAAAAAAATTTCATAATTTTTTAAGTTGATCTGCTAATTTTAATAATTGGAACTTGCTTCATGGATTAATTAAATTAAAAAACAATTCTAAAATTAAGAAATCTTTTTGGGACAAAATTGTAGTTTTGGCCTAGCCCACACGTATTGTTTCTTTACTTGGTGTATATTAATTTAATACTTTTTGTAAGTAATGCAAATTTGCCGGACACACCATTATAAGTAATAGCAATTATTTAATTGATTTTAATAGTGAGATTTGGAAATAGATTTATTGTTTAATTAGCAGTACGTAACAAATGAAATGAATAAAATAATTTGTGACCACTTATTGATTTACTGAGATTTTATTTGTTATAAATATTTGCAGATGGACCGAAGATGGATGTATGAAGCTGACCGTCGCGATAGAGAGTACTTTAACGGTGTGAATAGTTTTCGGCGTGCATACGGCGTACAAGTCAACTGTCGACGGACTACATTTGTTGCCCGTGCGTCGATTGCAAGAATGAGAAGTAGTTTTCTAATCTTGAGGCGATCCGTGCACACTTGCTTTGAAGGGGTTTCAAGCCTGCTTATACCTGTTGGACTGAGTACGATGAAAATGAGATTTTACGTGAAGATCATCCGATTGATGATGATGACGAAGACAACGACTCCACAGCGGTCGAGGATACGTTCGTGGACACCCAAGATGATACGTTCGTCGATAACCATGAAGATGATCTAGAACAGATGTTGCATGATGGGGAGGAGGACCACACGAGTGAAAGGGATTTTCAAAAGTTCCAGCGTATGGTAGAGGACTCTACAACACCTTTGTACCCGGGTTGCAAGGAGGACCTCAGAAAGCTGCATGTTGTGCTAACGCTGCTGCAGTTGAAGGCAAGCAATGGTTGGTCCGATAAGAGCTTCACAGAGTTGTTAGTTTTCCTGCGAGACGTTCTCCCAGAGGGAAACGTGTTGCCAGCAACCACGTACCAGGCCAAGCAGATTGTTTGCCCATTGGGACTGGAAGTCAGAAAATACACGCATGTTCGAACGATTGCGTATTCTTTCGCAATGAGTTTGTAAAATTGGATGTGTGTCCCGTTTGCAAGGCATCTCGCTATAAGCGCGGTGATGCCGGCATTGAAGTGCATCGTAAGAAAAAAAGACCCCCAACCAAGGTGTTGTGGTATTTCCCTATAATCCCACATCTGAAGCGTCTGTTTGCGAACAAAAGGCATGCTCAATTGCTACGATGGCACGCTGAGGAGCGTAAGAAGGATGGAATGCTCAGACACCCTGCTGACTCTGCGCAGGGGAGGAACATTGATACAAAATACAAGAAACACTTTGCCTGTGATGTGAGGAATATAAGGTTCGGGCTCAGTACGGATGGGATGAATCCTTTCGGCAACATGAGCAGTCGTCATAGCTCTTGGCCGGTGACTTTATATATCTACAACCTTCCTCCTTGGCTTTGTATGAAGCGAAAGTACATTATGATGCCGCTGCTGATCCAAGGGCCAAGGCAACCTGGCAACGATATCGATGTGTACCTGAAACCACTGGTTGAAGATCTTCTGTTATTGTGGAACGACGGTGTGTGGCTATGGGATGAGTATAAAAGAGAGTACTTCATGCTACACGCGTTGTTGTTCGTAACCATCAATGATTATCCTCCTCTCGGTAATCTTTCAGGCCAGACTATCAAAGGATTCAACGGATGCGTCCATTGCTTGGGTGATACAGGTAGCCGGTGGCTGAAATACTACAGAAAAATGTGTTACATGCGACATCGTAGGTTCCTTCGTAAGGACCATCCGTATCGCAACAATAAGAGAGGTTTCGATGGTACAAAGGAGACGACTTCACCCAAAACATCGCAACGGCAAAGAGATATTTGCGCCGTAAAGGATATTAAAATTATCCATGGAAAGGAGCTCGGCATTACATCGATCCGTGTTCCGTGATCTGACTCCTTTGTGGAAAAAGAGATCGGTGATTTATGGACCTACCTTATTGGTCGCACTTGGATGTTCGACATGCAATCAACGTTATGCACATAGAGAAGAATGTGTGTGACGACTTGCTCTGTATTTTACTAGACATACCGCAAAACAAAAGATACACTCAAAGCACGGATGGACCTGGAAGATATGAACCTCAGGAAGGAGCTACATCATGAAGATTTGGGTAAAGGAAAAAAGTACCTTCCGGCAGCTTGCTACACTCTTAGCAAGAAAGAGAAAATTAGCGTGTGTGAATGCTTTCACGGAGTCAAGGTACCGTCCGGTTATTCTGCCAACATGAAGAGGCTAGTCTCAATGAAAGACTTGAAATTAATTGGCATGAAGTCTCACGATTGCCACGTGATGATGACACAGATGCTTCCTGTTGCAATTAGGGGTGTTCTGCCAAAGAAAGTGCGAGACCCAATTATAAAGTTGTGTTCATTCTTCAATGCGATTTCACAAAAGGTCATTGATCCAACGAAACTGGGTAAACTACAGCAAGATGTGATCCACAATCTATGTCGTCTTGAGATGTGCTTCCCTCCATCCTTTTTTGATATTATGGTCCATCTCATTGTTCATATTGTGAAAGAGATACAGTTTCTTGGCCCTGTGTTTCTACATCAGATGTACCCTTTCGAGAGGTTCATGGGGGTTGTGAAGAAATATGTTCGTAATCAACATCGGCCAGAAGGGTGCATTGCCGAAGGTTGGGGAACCGAGGAGGTCATCGAATTCTGCGTCGATTACATGGATCTCAAACCGATTGGTGTGCCCATATCTCGCCATGAGGGGAGGCTACAGAGCAAAGGGACATTAGGTTAGAAATCGAAGCGTGCTAATGATCGTGCTTCATTCATTCAAGCACATTTTACAGTTCTGGACCAATCAGTTGTAGCGGCACCGTATGTTGATATGCACAAGAATATGCTAAGAAGGAAAAACCCATTTAAATTTGAGGTTTGGATCGCCAGATACCACAGAGATAACTTTGGAGATTGGTTGCTTAGACACATGATGCATACGCAGACAAAGTGTGCTCAGTTGAGAGCGCTGTCTCAGGGACCGTCATGTACAATCCTGACATTTGAAGGATACGACATAAATGGATATACATTTTATACGAGAGCACAAGATAACAAGAGCACCAACCAGAACAGCGGAGTCCGTATAGATGCCTACGATAGCAATGGTAATATGCAGACCTACTACGGATTCATAGAAGAGATTTGGGAGCTTGATTATGGGCCTTTGAAGGTTCCTCTCTTTCGGTGCCAATGGGTCAGGCTCCCTGGGGGCATGAACATCGACAAGTACGGTATCACTACCGTGGACTTCAAGCACATCGGATACAGAGAAGAACCATTCGTCCTTGCTAATGTCGTCACACAAATCTTTTTTGTTCGGGACCCGGCTGACAAAGAACGCCACGTGGTTCTTCAAGGAAAAAGAAGAATTATCGGAGTTGACAATGTAGTCGACGAGGAAGACTACAACCAATTCGATGAGCTTCCTCCTTTTGGTGAGAACGTCGACCTAGGTCTCATGGACGACAGTGAGGAAGCTACATACATACGCCTTGATCATAACGAAGGTCGAATCGTTACTTAGTTGTAATAATATACCAGGATATACTTTATTTTGTATGGAGAACATGCTTCCAGTTGTAATATACGGATACACTTTATTTTGTATGGAGAACATGCTTCCAGTTGTAATATACGGATACACTTTAATATCTAGCACATTGAAGTTAATCTTTAACAAAAAGATTCAAATTAAAGCTCATGGTGTTATAGTATTTATGTAAAGTCCATGTAGGGTTCTTAGCAAATTTGTAATTCACTTAATTTTTCTTTGATTAAAAAAATAAATGTTTCCTATATTCTAAAACTTCATGATTTTATACAAATTCATAAATTTACTTCATCCTTTTTGGAGCTATATATCAAAAGTTATGCTAGTTTGAATTTGAGCTTGGCTTTAGCCACTCACTTTTGGGGCCCACCCGCATCACTGCCGGTTCTAGAGAAAAATCCGGCAGTGAGGTTTAGGTATCACTGCCAGTTGAAATTAGAACCGGCAGTAATACCTCAATATCACTGCCGGTTCTAGAGAGAAATCCGGCAGTGATGTTTAGGTATCACTGCCGGTTGAAATTAGAACCGGCAGTAATACCTCCACATCACTGCCGGTTCTAATTAGAACTGGCAGTGATGTGAAGTAGTACCGCGGTTCTAGTTTCAACCGGCGGTGATAGTTTTATCACCGCCGGATTTCTTTGGTGAACCGCAGTGATTGTCATATCTATATAAACGGCGCGCGGTCTTCTTCCCACACTTCGCCGTTTTCCCACACTCGTGCCTAGTCCTCCTCCCCGCGGCCCTCCTCCGCACGCGCCTCAACGCGTCGGCCCTCCTCGGCGTTCGGCCCTCCTCCGCGACTAGTCCTCCACGCGGCCCTCCTCCCGCGCCGGCCGTCCTCGCGCCGCGCCTCCACCGCGCCGACCCTCCTCGACGCCCGCCCTCCTCCGCGACTAGTCCTCGGCGCCGCGCCTCCTCCCCGCGCCGGTCGTCCTCCGCGCCGCACCTCCACCGCGCCGACCCTCCTCGACGTCCGGCCCTCCACCGTGCCGGTGCTTCTCCGCATCTATATTTGTCTTGTCTTGAGTGCTGCCATGACAAATGTTTCAATAAAGAAATCTCTCTGATAAATTAAACCTGGTTGCCTTGTCTTGATAAAAAAATCTGTCTGATAAATTAAACCTGTGCAAGAACCTTTGGGATATATGATTACATAATTGTTGTTATCAGAAAAATGTGATCTTTGTGCTCTTGACAGGTTTCTATTGTGCGTGCTTGCTTAGCATAACAGCATGAGGGTTGCGGTCTTCTTAGTTGATATGGAAATCAAACAAGATTGCTAATTACCTTTGGAATCTTTGGGATTTGAGGTTGAAGTAATATGAATATCTTGTAAGGTTGTAATCTAAAGATTGTGTGCATACCAACAATCATTTGAGGTTGATGTAATATGAATATCTTGTAAGGTTGTAATCTAAAGATTGTGTGCATACTCAAGTTCTCCTGAACTGCGATTTTCATGACGCATTTCTTTATGCTACTTAATTTTTCTCCCTGAACACATTTCTTTATGCTACTTAATTTGTTCTTTGCTTTACGAAACTATAACACTTAGATAAACAATTACTTACTCAACTTGTTGAATTATTTAGTTTTTAATCTGCACAATTAGCAATACATTGACATTTTTCAGGATCAATTGGTTGCTCTCCTGATTAAATGTAATTTGTTCCTATTTCCAGCTTAGTGAAGTTTTGTTATGAAGAATCTTGTAGAAGTCTTCACACTATATGCAAATTAGATTTAACATTTGAAATCTAAGATTTGCAGGAGATTTTTCTTGAAGAGAGATGCTAAAGTTGGCAAAGCATATTGGATTCTAGGAGCATCATGAGATTTTATTATGTTGTATTTATTATATTCATGTAATAAATACCTTATATTGTATTTGTTATATTCATGTAATAAATACCTTATATTGTATTTGTTATATTCATGTAATGAGATTTTTGTTGTTTTAACAATACATTGTATTTATTATATTGATGTAATAAATACCTTATATATTGTATGTGTCAGTTCTCTATATTGTATGTATAATTAGTCTATTTCGGTCCACAACTTTGTGCGTGACCAATTTATACGTATGCCATCACATTCATCTCATGCCTTTGTTAATTTTAAATTTTAGATAAATTAGCTGTACATGGCCGCTAACCAGGAACAAGCGCCGGATGGCGCTGAGCATTTGAACCAAAGCCCGGAACAAAGCCCGACAAGCTTCCTCAACTGCAAACAAACCGAGGCAACAAGCGCATTCGAGGTAATTATTCCAGACCTAGGTCTCACGTATACCGATTAGACGAGTAATGAAATAGTCGAAATGCAGGGCCAGACATCACGTGGACAGAGACAGCATTGTCAACGAGGTCCTAACAAGTTGCGGACGGGTGAACGAAAGGTGATCGTGGACCTTAATGCAGTCGGCGAACCCGTTATACCAGCATCACTGCTTGGGCCATACCGAACAGCATACGGGGTCCTAGATAGAGATAACGTGCCCATCACCTACAAATCATGGACACGTCGTGGCGTTTGCCCATCGTATGTTCCCGATGAAATCAAGGAAGCATTGTGGATGATTTGACATCAAGTTCCATTCCCGAAGATCGGTTGGAGCATGCAAAGCGTGCACTAGCCATCATGGGAATCTCCTGGAAGAATTGGAAGACAAAGCTGAATAAGGAGTATGTGAAGAAGGATCAAACGGCGAACTTTGATACGTACCCGAGGTTGAGGCAATTTTGGGATGAATTCGTGCAATATAAGAAGTCTGATGAAGCCCAGGCTATCAGTGAAAAGAACAAAGCAAATTCGGACAAGAACGTTTACCCCCATACGCTAGGCACCGGTGGCTATGTGAAGAAAGTACCCAAGTGGGATGCAAGGGAAGAAGAGCTAATTCTTAGTGGAGTTGTTCTGCGACGTCCGATATGGCCCGAGATCAAAGTCTTGGATGCTTGCGAGGGGAGCTAGTATGTCGGATGATGGCAGCTTAAGCTTCAGAAGCGAGAAAGAAGAGGAAATTTCGAAGAAGATCGCAGATGCCCATGCCCAAGCTACCCAGGGCTGCTTCCAACCAAGAAGAGAGAACGACGAGCTAACACGCATACTCGGGTAACAAAGAACACCTGGTCGTACTAGAGGTTTGGCTTGGTGCCCTGAAAGCGGCGTTCGGATGACGCTTCTATCTATAAGCGTTGAAGCTAACTAGACAAAACGATTGGATGCACGGTACGAGTAATAGAAGAAAGGATGCAGGTAAAGGAAATTCAATTTCAAGAACAGATACAAAAGATGCAAGAAATGCTAGCGAGCGTCCTCGGCGAACGTCACGCACATGACCTCCAGAGTCCCGCCATTGCTCATAAAAGCAGCCAAGCGTCAGCGGGCGCTCCCGAAGAGGACTCGGCCTGTAGTTTTCCTGTGGACAAAATCGTAGAGCCGACATGTTGTAGTCTACACCTGCCCCTAGCGAACATAACCATTAAGGTGGCTGAAGGGATGGCTTGGCCGCGTAAATGAGGGGCGGATGTTGCATAACCGCCAAATTCCCGAGGGCTACGCCGAGTATCGATGAGAGCAGTGTGGTTGACAATTACCGTGAAGTTGAGGTACGATCCCCAATGAGGAAGGCGTAAATACTCTTGGACAAAGCACCGGGCACATTCATCACGTGGCGGCGCTACATAATGTTTTTATCCGATGACTACAATGGCGATGATGATAATAATGATGACGACGCGGCCTATCCGGTAGTAAAGTCCTCCTCCGTCACCGAAAAAACTCTACCTCGTGCTCGGCGCCACGAAAAATAATGATAGAGCGGCGCGATCTCAAAATTCATCACGGTCAGCGGGAAAAGTGCCACATCCGTGAAGCCAAGACACCGTAAGAAACGAGCATATGACATGACCGAAGAAGAAACTAGAAAGGAAGCAGACGCCTTGATGTACTCACTTCAAAAAGCGCCAAAGACTGATAAAGTTGAAATCGGTCGCTAAAAGAGATTTCTTCCTAGACATAGCGACGGTTAAGCAGATCGCACGGCAAGCAATCTCCTCAACCTAGCCAACGATCGGACTACGGCGCATCTCTGGCGAAATCTAAAGGACAGGTTGGTAAAAGAGCTCGCATTGCGGACGGAAGGGTGCTAAGGGACAGGGCCTCCTCTAAGGTGGAAGTTCGTTACGGGAAGCATTGGTGGATCCAAGCGAGGAGGTAGGCGGCGCATGAATTACGGCGTCTACATCAATGGTATCGACAGTTTGTCCAAGAGACAAAAAACGACGCGTTCCCCGTCAAATACAAAGAAATGGATTTTCACAATATGGACGGAGTTTTCTGGGTAGAAACCTCCGAGTTATACCAGTTGTACCAACGAGATGCTCTTGACGTGTCTGTATTAAGAATGTGGACTCTGTAAGTCTCTTGTATAATTCGTATTGTACATTCACGTACCCTTAAACTTAGTGTCTAACTTCTTTTTTATGTAGAATGGAGACAATGACACTCAGAGCAGACTTAAATGAAAGGGTAGGATTCCTCGATCCCGGCCTTGTCAACTGCAAACTTATTAAAGATCCATCGACGGAGAGAGAGATCGAGGAGTACGTACTAAAGGCGCTGCTAAAGTTACAAGACAAGACCTACGTACTTTTACCCTACAACTTTCAGTACGTGTTTCCCTGCCTACTAGTCAGTTTTATCTCATGTGCAACACCATGTCATGACTAATGGGCTTCTGCAGCTTTCACTGGATCCTTCTCGTCATTACGTTAGACGATAGCACGATCACTGTGTTGGACTCAATGAGGAAACCGACAAACGATTTCAAAGAAGTAATAGAATTGCTAGATAGGTAAACTCGGTCGTTGCGTTATTGCTCCCGTAATCTTTCATTCCATTGCACTTAATTACACCTAATTAAGTTTAACGAGTATTCACAACCATACACAAACACAAAATACCGCAAGAAGAGCACGCGGTACCGTCCATTCACGAAGAAGTTCAGAATAAGAACCGATTTTTCATGCCTAAGACAGCCGCAGGGGAACAATTTATGTGCATACTACTTAATGAACACATACACACGTTCGTCACTGACAGTACCGACTACAACGGCGAGATGGTATATAATTACATGTTGACGCATACTTTTCTTTATAAAAACTACGACACTAATTAATGCATCATTTTCTTTAATGACAGCGCGTGAAGCTCGGCACCAACAGCCTACTTGACAGTGAAGTTGAAGCCCTTCGAGAGTAGATGGCTGGGTTCATCGTTCGAGAAGTGATCAACCCGAAGGGCGAGTTTCTGAGCCACATGCTACAATTGCGAAATGTGAACGATTGTCAATGAACAATGTAATAATTAAATATTACGATGATTTACTGTATTTCAATTATGCTTTACAGATACTTCATTAATATTGTCATGATTAAATGAGTATTCGGTATTCAATGTTAAATATTATGATGATTTAATATATTTGAATTATTCTTTACCAATACTTCGTTAATATTGCGCATAAAATATACCGTCCAGAATAAATGTACTGTGCAATATATATATAGTACAGCGTTACATCATACATATAATACAAAAAAAAATTATGTAACCGGTTTTGGAGGAGAATATGGCACTGTACTTATCACTGCCGGTTTTAGAGAAATAATCGGCAAGTGATACCACCTTATCACCGCGGTTGGAAAATATTAAGTGGCAGTGATATGGATTATCACTGTCGGTTGAAAAATAACAACCGGCAGTGATAATGTGTTATCACTGTCGGTTGAAAAATACCAACCGGCAGTAATAAGTTATTATCACTGCCGGTTATGGATAAAAATCCGGCAGTGATAATCCTTATCACTGCCGGTTTTATAATATAAACCAGCAGTGATATTATTATCACTGTCGAGCGAAGAACCGGCAGTGATAGTCCTGACTATCACTGCCAGTTAGGGAGTGCCGGGTCAAAATCCGGCAGTGATGCTGATGTTCATCCGGCAGTGATGTCCTTTTCTGTAGTGGTGGCAATGCATATGAGGAGGAAATGAAAATTGAAGACTCGCCGAAATTTCCAAAATGCAAGCATTCTACAACAAACGTAAAGCAAAAACATTAACACTACACACTAATAGCTAAACAACACTTTGCAATGCTTCACACCAATTCAAACAAGTTCCTAACTTTCACTAAGCAATTTTTGGACAGATTTCAGCCTTTCTAGACCGACTTCACCATTTTAGGCATAACTTCTACATGGGTTCATGAAATTGAGTGATTCCAAGTTCTAACGAAACCTAAGAGACATACCTACAACTTAGTTTTGGCCGACTTCTCATTCACTGCCCGCGGGACTTCCAGTTTGCCCACGAACAGGGAGCAATTTCAGTGTTCAGAAAATTCAGGGTTTCCGAACAGCATGCACCAATTTCATCACAAAAATGCTATACTTAATGGAATTGAGTAAATGATAACAGTTTTACAATCTACACGAAATTTCCTACAACTTCTCAGTAAAAATTTAATTCTAATTCGGCCTCTAACTATTTTTAACCCACAACTCAAGTTTCAACTCCACACTTTCAGCATTTCAGAGCAGCACTCACCAAAATCATCATAACTTTCAGTTAGATTAACGGAATCAAGTGATTCCGGTTGGAAATGAAAGAAAACTCCATTACCTACAATTACTGCTTCAGCCGGCCTAGCAGGAGATGCACTTAACTTGCTAAAATCAACCCGAAACAGTAGCTACGAAATTTGCTCGAAATTCCGGATGTTGCTCCAAACCCTAGAGTGTTATTTCCCCATCCAAATCCCAAATCTCTGCTCTCCTAAGCCCCCAAATTCTTCAATGCTGCCCCCAAAACCAGAAAACAACAAACCCTAAATCAAGGAAGCATTACCTCAAAATCTCATGGGGAAAAACTAGAGGAGGGAAAGGTGCTGCTGCTTGAGAGGGAGGCGCCACCAGGGAAGAGCTGCAGGGAGAGTGGCGCCACCAGGAAAGGGCTGGAGGAAGATCCAAGGTGCTGCAATGGCACGGGAGAGTTCGCCAAGGAACTGGGAACAATTGATTTGGGGCTGAGGAGTTCTTTATGTCTGCATTGTTTGGTCTTTGTGTTGGCACATTTGCTAAGTCCCAAAATTTCAGCACAGGATTCCATCTTTGAGCCATATTGAAAATTAGTGTTTGCTTTTGGATTGGGCCCAAAACTCAACCATATCAGAGGAAAGTTCCTAGTTTGTAACCAACTAACATGCACATCCTAATTCATTATGGATCTCCAATTACGAGGCTCCAAACTTTGATGGAAACCACATTTTTCAGGGTGAAGTTTCTAGCTCAAAATCTTTGGTTAAGCTTGGATATTGCTAAGCGGCAGCTTAGGATATGCTCGGGAGTTATTAATCGATTTCAAATGTGGCTAAAAATTGGTTAGAGTTAATTTGCTAGCCGCATGAGTCGAACTCGAATTCGGGGCCTTGACAGACGTAACGAGGTTATCCTGGCTCATGGCCGAATGATACCCATGTCCTTTAGGACACGGCTCGGCTCTCTTGGAGTGTATCAAGATTTATGCGACTCTTGGCCGAGTGATACCTGTTCCCGACTGGTGTAGGTCATAGCTTAGGCTCTTTTGGAGCGTATCATGTTTACGTGGCTCTTGGCCGAGTGATACCCTTTCCCGACTGATGTCGGATACGGCTTAGACTCTCTTGGAGCGTTTCACGTTTTTATCTGAAGGTGTCTGTACTCGTTTAATACGACGCACAGTTTTCACGACCCTCATGGGGCACACCCTTGGATCCGTGCCTGTTTAGGCACGACTCGCGGTACGTGATTCCGTCATGCGGCAACCACCTTGTGACCAAACGTGGGGCGTACCGCGAGAAGATATGTTTTATCCAATTTGGAGATCACCGACACCCCGCTTAGAGCGGAAAGTGGAGTAAATTCCCCACTGCACAAAGCGACGTGCCCCAATTTTACTCGGTCAAACTCTATCAAACTTCGTGAGTTGAAACGACAGGCCTGCAAATCATTTATGGGGAATCCGGAGAGACGTGACGCTTCATAATCTTTTCTCCACCGATTCCTCGAAGACCTAATTTTCCCCTTTTAAAAGGTTTAGGCCGACGGCGCCCGACGGTTCATTCTCTTCTTTGCGCCTTCGCTCCTTCTTTCCCTTGCCTTTCCGACTTCTCTTTCAAAGATGTCTTCCTCTTCCTCGCCGCCTTCGCCGCAAGATTGGACGACCTCGACGACGACGGAGGAGAGGCTGCAGTCCATGGTGGAAGATGGGATCGTCCCTGACTTGGTCTTGGTCTCGCCTTGCCGACATTGGCGAGTCCGTCCCCACTCCTCGCACAGAAGAGGTAGTGGTCTTTGAATCTTTCTTCCAGCGCGGGTTGGGCCTTCCCGCTTGTGCTTTCCTTCGTGGCCTCCTCTTTTTCTATGAGATCAAATTGGTGAATCTGAATCCCAACTCAATCCTGCAGATTTCCCTTTTCGTTCATCTTTGTGAGGCCTTCTTAGGCATTTGCCCTCATTTTGATCTCTTCCGCCATTTTTACCTCCTGAAACCTTACCCCTCCAAGAGCGACCCTAAGGTCATTGGGGGGCCGGATTCCAGCTGCGCGAAGGGCTGAAGAAAAATTACTTCGCAATTCCTTCCAAAACCTCCAATAAGGGTTGGCATCATGAGTGGTTCTACGGCGCCAACCCTGATCCTGCCCTTCCTTCCTTTGGCGGACGTAGTCCTAAGGCATCTCTTTCTTGGACATCCACCCCTAAATCTGCCAATATGGATCAGGTTCATGACCTTCTGGCACTAATTGAAAAGCTGAAGGAGAGTGGTCTCACAGGGGTGGGTCTGGCCCTGCACTTCGTTGCCCAACGGATTCAGCCCCTGAAAAAGTGAGTTCACCTGGGATTCGCGTACGAGGGGAAAGGCGACCCGACCCGAGAGCAGCTCGATGAGCTTTCAGGGGGCAAATATTCGCTCGAGTCGGCGAATTCTTCATCTCGAGTGTTGACGTTTCCTCCATAAGATGCCCGAAGTCCTTTACTGCTTCACACCCCGCTCCTGAGGTGAGCTAATTCGAGAGATTTTTATCTTCATCTTGGGGTGTCTTTTAACCCTCAGTCTTCCTTCACAGGACCGCATTGCCTTCTTCAGCGAAGCGCCTCTTCCGGAGATGCCCACCTACGTGGGTTGTTCCACGAAGCGGCGAGTGAGCTCTCCCGCTGCAAAAAAGGGAAAAAAGGCCGCGACCAAAGACCCCGTGAAGCCCCGGCTACCGGCTGACGGTCCCAAGATCCGGGACCCTTCGGCGTGAGCCCCGGCTCCTTCGGCTTCCCCTTCGCGCAAGTCTGCGTCTCTGCCAAGTCCACTGCCAAAGTACTCAAGTGTTCGGAAGGAGCCCTGGGAGCCGAGTGGTTCTTTTGGGAGCGGCTCGGCTGCTCGGAAGAAGCCTCCGATGAAAATGAAGAAGTACGACAGGTTGGTTACCCCGCCGATTTCTATTTGACTTGCTCCGATGGCTTGCTAACAATTCTTCTCGTAGGGATCCTTCGCTTGAAGTTCTGTTGGGATGCCGCTCACGGCCTGCGGTCGCCGAGCCCCGGAGCTTGCTCTCCGGTCGTGGGGACCACACTGGGAGACCGAAATACCTTCCGTCCTCCGCGCCGCCTCCTACTCCTCCCGCTCGGTGCGGACCTGCCGCTCAAGAGCCAATTTCCTTCCCATCCTCGAGGTCGAAGAGATCCACCGAGTCCCGCGCCCCTCGCCCCGGCTCATAACGGAGGGCTGCATGGATTGATGAAGAGGAGGGCTTGAAGCTCCTTAACGACCGGAGGAGGAGGAAAAGAGAGCAACGATTTCTATATCCACGCCACGGCTTGTGCGCGTGTGGCCCGGGTAAGCACTTCTCCACAATTGCTGCATTCCTGATTCCGTCGTTCATCATGCGGTTACCTTTTGCCATGATAATTGCAGAAAATGGGGGAGCACTTTGAGCAGAAATCCGAATACTTCCAGAAGATGCTCCCTGAAATCCGGACGCGCCAAGAATACTTGGCCGACTTGGAACGCATCAAGGATGATCATGCGGTCGAGCTGCGATCCCTCCGGTCCGAGGTCCAGGCGTCACTGGAGGAGAAAAATGCTTTGCGTCGGGAGAAGCTGGACGTCATTGGCTCCCTTCGAGGTAGCTATTGCAGGAACCCCTTCACGCTTCCATCTGATCATCCGGCTTCTTGATCCTCCTCTATTCATGTCAGCTCTGGATTCCGCCGTCGCGAGGCACCAAGGGCAGCTCAAAGCTGCAAAAGACTACAGAGCGAAAGCGGAGAGGGAGCTTGAAGGTGACTCCTACAACTCTGCCTTACCCTGTCTTCGTTTGTCGCTTTTCTAATGCCTTGTTCCGCAGATTATAAGTTCAAGACGCACGCGCAGTACGCCATCTTCAACAAGAAGGTCAAAGCCCTCGAGCCCTTTTGTGCTAAGCTCCAGGATGCCTCCGAGTCGTTGCTGAGTTCACTTCATCCTGGGGGCGAGAGGCCACTCAGCAAGGACCTGGTCATCTCTTGGCTGACTTTTGGGTCAGCATCTTTGTTTGGGTAATTTCGACATATCGCGCCCGAGTAGTCGAGCCCCCAGGCTCTGTGGCATGGTCTGTGATGCATGTCTCAGAGTCTTGAAATCGTAGGAGTGAAGAACTCGGACGCATAGGCATCGAAGAAATTACGTAAGAAATAACTTTGAATATCGATTCT